>JAWWLV010000179.1:2917480-2943089 GCA_035041135.1 Platyrinchus mystaceus
TACTAGAACTAGGGGTTTAAAATTACTAGAACTAGGGGTTTAAAATTACTAGAACTAGGGGTTTAAAATTGGTCCTGTCTTTATGTGGCAGGCAGTGAAATTTTGGAGCTTGCTGCTATCAGGGTTTGCAGATGCAGAGTCAGAAGGTTCAGAAAGGGGTTAGTCAGACTTTTTGGACAACGTGTCCAAAAGTAGATACTAAAAGAACTAGACAAGTGTGCACACTGACATTTTAATGCAGTAGCTGTGGATGAGGAGAGTGAACTCCAGAAACTGGCCAGGCTTGGGTGTCCTCCCAACCTTCCATTGCCTCCTTCACTGTTAGAGACAGTTGTGAGAGGAGCAGCTGGACCCCTGAGATAACCCCGTAGGGCGTTGTTCGTGCTCTTGTGTTCTTTCGTCTCGCCCTCTTTCTTCCTTTCTGGCTCATCACTGGTGATGCTCAAGATAGGAAGGTTAGACCTTTTTATCTGTAGCAATATATTTTTAGCTTTTTTTTTTTTTTTTTGTCCCAATAGCTTTTTTTTTGTAATATTAAATCCTTGGAAATATTTTTATGGTGTTTGCTATTTACAAGGTGGTAGGACATCCTTCTGATGTATTGTCTGGAAGCTCTGTGCAATATGATTGTCATTTAAGTAAAGATAATTTTCATGGAACAGTTTCTCTGACAGAGGTCTGGGGTGTTTTTGTGTATGTTTGCAATTCTGAAGCACACGAGGTCAAACAATCAAATTGAATAGCTTGGACTTTTCAGTGATATGTGACAATTTTACTGTCCATGGGGGAGAGCTGTGGTTGCATAATTAGTCCTCATCTAGCTAAAACAGCTGAAGGCATGCTCTGAAGAAGACAAATCCTGGTTGACTTTATCAGAACTAATTCTGTTATAAAAATTGGGGTGGCTTACAGGAGAAAGTTGAGAGAGAGATCAGCCTTGTCAAGCTCTCTTGTGGATGGCTGAGTTAATAATAAGAAATGGTTTTGACTCGCTTTTTATTCCTGTTAACTTCAGGGGAAAAGCAAATACTGCTGAATTTTGAATTGTCAAGCTTTTATTTAATTTTTTTTCCTTGCCTCAATTTCAGGTGTTGGGAACCATTGTTATTACCTGTTGTTCCTGACTTTCCTAACAATGACAGGTGTCTGGCTGCTTTATGGAACTCTTCTGTGTATGTATCCATTAATTTATTTTACTTTACTTTTCAAGTACTTGTGTGTCTGCTCTTTATTTTTTCACCATTTTGTTTCCAGCAAGTGTAATTTTACCTGCACAAGTGATGCCATGTTGCAGCAGTGGCATTATTGTGTAAATAAGTGACAATACATCATATCTGAGTCTTTGCTCAAATACCATAGTTCTTGCTCAACACAAACATAGTAAGATACAACTCTAGTGGGATGTCTATTGGAAAATGAAACAGCAGGAAGAATTTTTGTTAGATATGAAATAGAGAAGCCATGAGGAGGAAGGTCAGGTTACAGGTTCTAATCTGGATGCCCTTTACTGTAATAGAAAATAAGTTTGTAAATACGTTATTACAAAAGCTTTATTGATTCTTGGTATTTGGAAATATCTATATTGAATACCTGCAAGCATTTCTTTTTTGTTTTAATATAGTGGTAACTTTGAAGAGAAGAGAACTGTATATCTCATTAATAAATCTGAACTGTTACTTTTAAAAATTAGGAAATTTCTTAGAGAGGAGAGGAGAAGCATTATAATGTATTTCCTGGGGGTGAATTACCACAGCACTAACCTTTTAAATAAAAAAGCAGAGGGAGTTAATTTTATTTTGTATTGCTTCACATTATATTGATATGAGACAATATTCATAGAGTGCAATGAACCAGCCATGGCAATGGAGGACACAGGTCACTTGTGTGGACATGAGTTACTTTCCTGTGTTTGGGTGGTGGTCTTATGTATGAAAAAAGCATATTATTTCTCCATTTCCTGTATGTGAAGGAATGTGGGAGGAAAACCTCTTTATTGCTCTACTGATACAGAGAAGAAAAAAAAATTGCTTTCCTTGTAGTTTGGGTTTGTTTGTTTTGTTTTCTTTAATACATTAAATGTGTGTGTGGTAGACTTTATGTAGCTCATAAGAAATTTGCAGGAATTGGACATTCTAGTTTACATCTGTTTGATAGTGGTAGAATACTGCTTTCTTGGAATTGTCACCATCAGGTCTCCTTTTGTTGATGATGGTGTTGAGAGAAACGATAAAATTCTTGTCCTAAAGTTACAAATAAGCACAAAGCAAAATTCCAGAAGTCTTGACAATGAGAGATTATGACACTTCAATATAATGTAAAAAGTGCTTAGGCAGTGCCTTGGATGTTCTTTCTGTGGATTATGAACCCAGAATGTAAAGATGATGCAGCCAGAATAACAAGCAGTCATTTGTCTACGTGGGTGCTTTTAAGTGGGAACGGGATATGTTAAACACGGTATTTCTAGAGCATGTTGCTATGTAATACTCATTTCATGCAAATAATCCTTGTTCAGTTCTTAAGGGCTTAAAAACATAATTAACTGGTTGTGTGTCTTCTCAGATTGGTCCAACCATTGCCCAACAAGTTACCACCAGGATGGAGCATGGACATACTTCACACAGGTCACGTACTGCTCCCCCTGGGTTTCCTACATCTCAGCAGTAGCCTGTTTCCACACTGTTTGGGCCTCCTTGTGGCTCACTGTTCAGCTTTATCAGGTACTATTTTCCTTCAGTTTATGCTTAAAACTTTTCCCTGGATGATTTGCTCCCATGAAAACCTTGTGTCTGCTTTCCTTGACTGGCTTCTGTCACAGCAAGGAGCTTCTCTTAAATCTCAGGGCAGTACTTAAGTGCACCCTGTTAAAAGCAGGATCACAGTCTGCAGATCTTTCCTGTAACTGAGTTCTGGGTTTACTACTCATCAAAAATTCCAAACCTCTAGAAAGTATTTAAAGACAAGAAATGTATTTGACAAATAGAACCAATATTAGTGCCCCAAAAATGACACAAAAGCTCAATAGCACAATTAGTCCCAAGTTTAAAATTCAGTGTCAGAACTCAGCAGTGTGTCATTAGACTGTATTAAATCCCATTGCAACAATAAAAGTATATGACTTGGATTTTATCTTATTGAGGACTGTCAAATTTCTTGTTTATGTTTTTCTCAGGGAGAGCTTGGCTATGCAAACAAAATTGAGAAAAGCTGTCCTAAAACATCTGGGAAACAGCTCATTTAGCAGCTTTTAGAAAAGATGTCACTGAAATATGTTTTAAGCATACTGAGCTAAAGACTTGTTTAATAAAAAAAACCAAACAACTCCACAATTGTAAATGTGTACTGCTCTAGTTCCAAGTACTACTCCTGTAGTACCAAGTCACTGAGATGTTGTGCTAGGGGAAAAAAAACAGGATCTAGAAAGGATATTTACAGTGAACTACTGTGTTTCCTACACAGTCACTTGTAAATGTACTTCTTCGTGATATTTAGTGTGTCATTCAGTGAAGGACCCTTGCAGCCATTTATGAGGGTTTATAAGATTCATTTTGATTAAAAAATTGAAAAATGGAATAGGTAAGGAAAAATGCAGGAAAGAAACCGAAGTTCATTGTTGAAACTCAGTGAAAGAAAACACAGAGTCAAGAGAAGGGAAAAGTTGTTGTTGAATCTCTGATATGTTCTTCTTCTTTGCTCAAGTATTTTGGTCTTTTTTCAGGGAATCTTCTATTGTTTTGTGTGGTAGAATGTAGACAAAATCTGAGGAGATTGGTGCTTAACTGTGATAGATCTTAGATTTCTGCAGGCATGTGTGGAAGTGCAGTCTTTACAGACACCCCAATTAAGCCTGCCTTGTCAGTGGAAGCATTCATGTTAGAGCTTGCTGGGCTCTGTTGTAGCCCAAGTGACATTTAAAAACATATTTCTCAGTCATCAATTATAGCAGTAGTTACTTACTTGTTAGATATGGCCAACCTCCCTTCTCATTGGTATCTTTTTGTATCACCAGAGTTTTGATTTGTGGTGTTCATGTTGTAACCATTGCTTACATTTTCCTTTCACTAAGATTGCATTCTTGGGGCTGACCTCTCATGAAAGAATGAATCTCCTGATACAGAGAAAATCTTCCAAGCATCCTGTTTCACTCAGGAGAACTCCATACAAGTGGGTATCGATTAACAGAGTATTTTAAGTGATTTGCTTCACTGCTTCATAAATGCAAAAACATGATGTGCCAGTCATGCCTGTTAGGAGTTGTGCTAAGAGGAGGAAGTGGACCTTGTTTTCCTTACTGAGAACTTCCTTTTCTCTAGGAAATCAACAACCAGCACAAGACCTGTGGGGTTTTTTTGTGCATGGCTGTGTGCACAGGAAAAAGATGTGCCAAAATCAGTCCAGAGCACTAATCAGTAGACACTATTTTGGGGCGAGGGAGAGCTGTCCTTTAATTTGTTCATCAGTCTCTCTGTCTGTTGTGTAGGATCAGAAAGAGAATTAAGGCATGAACTGGCCCCTTTACAGCTTCTCTTGCAGTATTTGGAGAAATTGGTTCCAAGGTTTCCCTGTTTCTTTGTTTCCTTATATGTGTTAACAGATGGGAACTTACTAAGGACTAACATTTAAATATTTGAGTTCATCTACTCTCATTTGTTAATGTAAAACAGGTTGTGAAAGTTCAGCAAAGGAATAATGCTCAATACAGTACTGTTTAACTAAAAAAACCCAACTCCACAATTTTAAAACTGACAGGTTTATATCTGAAGTACTGTCTTGTGATGAATGTGTATGATGCTTGCAGTCTTCTTTTTTTAGGTTTATTAATGCATATTTGTCTCCTTTTCAGTCTTGGGTGCTTCCAGAATCTTGCAGACTTCTTTCAGTGCAGTTGCTTTGGTATGTTCAAACCCAACATAATTGACTGGACCAAGCAATACAATGTTTTTCATCTGGCAAAGGAGAAAAATGTTCATTCTGTGTAAAGTTTTGCTTAATTTTGGAAATGTTTGAGCTGAAAGCTAAATAAAACTGTATATTTTGTTAATTTTTACAAATTCTTCTGAAGTTGCTTGGTTTTATTACTGTTTCAAATTTTCAAATGAAATTTTACCTTGCATAAGCTACAGCAGGTTTGTATATGGAACAGTCACAGTGTGTGTATATAGTTTGAGCTGAAACTATTTAAAATTTTATGTGATGAGAGGACACTAAGAATATATTTTTTAAAAGTAAGTTTTTAGGGCAGAATTTCAAAACCACGTTGGTACCCTCTGCTTTATCCTTGCAGATAATAGAAGACAATTACATTTGAAAATGAAGGTGAATGTTCATATTTAAAAACTTAATGTTATGGTTACATTGTAATTTTGTTTCTTATGCTGTGAAAACCTCCATTAAGTCTTTGTATTTGAAAGGTTTACATGTAATAAAATAGAGCTTTCATACTTGTAAGTGTATTTTTGCAGACTGAAATAGATTCAAGGGGCATGTGACCGGCGAGGTTTTTAAGAGCAGGTAGGCACAAAACCATCAGAGAAAGCCTGACTCTGCCTTATGTTTTACTTGTATATGCCCTGTTAGTGTATGAAGATGGGTAAGTTCATGATGGAAAAATACCAATGTGTATAAAAAGAGATCTTTAATGGCTAATGTCAGCCAAGAAAAGGCTACAGTGTCAGTCTGGAAGGGCCACTGTGGTGTGACTATAAGTCAAAGTTGGTAGCAATGAAAACCAACAGGGAAAGAGATCAAGGTCAGAAAATTAAAGTTCAATACCATCTAGACAACATAAGAGTCAAGTAGTGCAATTCTTGTAGTAATAAATGGGGGATTTCGTTCACCTTGAAATCTGCAACATTGTAGAATGTAAAAGCAAATTCAATTAACAATAATGTGAAGCAGTAAGTATTTTTATTGTAGCTTGAAAACAGTAACAAAACTTACAACAGAGCATTCTAGGGAAGTTTTGTTTTTCTTTGGAAATACCTCCCTTTGATAGAAAGAATTTCAAACCCTTTTTATTTCTCTCAAAGTGAATAACCTCTACCTCTAACCTACAACACAAAATGCCAACATGTTCAAAACACATCTAGGAGATTGGTAGGAATAGAGTAACATTGTGAACAAAGGAAAATACAGTCTAACACCCAGACCCTGCCCTCCATAAGGTATCTCTATGGGACACTAAGCTGAGTCTAAAACTCCAGACTAAAATGTGCTAAATACCAGTTTAAGAAGCAATAATATTACAGGAGGGGTTTTTTTTGTCTTTGTTTACTATAAAACAGACATGAACCTTCTTTTATCACTGTACCTTTGTAATTAATCTAAGAATTTCTGAAGATAATAAGCTCACAGATTCTTCCTGCAAGGTGGAAAATCTTGCCCCAAATGCCCTATGTTCTTAGCAATGTGTGATGTTTAATGTTTTACTTGACAACTCTCACTTGGTGGCATCAACACCCGTTTGAGACTGTTGCATCCATTTCTTCTCATTCACGTTCTTTCTTTTCCACTTGGGTGAGGCCACCAAACCCAATTCCTTTGGGACCGAAATTTTTTGCATAGCAAACTGCAAAAGAAGGAGGGGGGAGAGATAAATGATTTTGAATTCTGAATGTTTTCAGGTAGGGGTAAATGTCTTTTGGTTTTATTTTTTTAGTTCACTACCAAATTTGAGTTAACAAAAGAAAGGAAATCTGAAAGAGCTTATTTCCCACAAGTGTTGGCAGGTTTTAATAGTGAAACTGAAATCACATATTTGAATTGCACAAAAGTCACATCTGGTGATCTCAAAAAAAAAAATAAGAAACTACAGATTTAAGATCTAAGTAATGTTTTCATTAAAGCCACTTTTCTTTCTGAAAATACATGGTAAAACTTGGTCTGGTGAGTAATAGTGAGTCAGAGGTAAAAAAGGAGGTAAAAAAACTGGAGCATAGTTCTGAAACTATTGATGAGCATTTAAACCACTCCATCTGAACTGTGTATTGGTGAGTTTGTGCATAGTTTTTTTATCACAGCTCTGCTAAGGAAGTAGTAGTAATGGTCAGCATGTTTCTCTAGATGTGGTGCTTTGATCACTTGTGGCTGACAGACTGTACCCAAAGTCACAGAACATATTCTTCTTTGTGGCTCTCTATAAAGTTCAGCCTGGGATATAAAACCTTGGCATATTTTTCCCCCTTAAGCTGTTTCTGAGAGTCAAGTGAAATGTGTGAACTTTCTGGATTTGAGAAGAACATCTAGATGTATAATTTAGCATCAGTGCATTATCTTCTGTGCCACCAATACAGTGGAAGTATCTTTAATTGGCAAGAATTCCAGATGACCTCTGAAGATCTGTATCTGTGGATTTTTTATTTTAGTGAATGAGATGCTGCAGGTAACAAGAGCTTGCCCAGCAGATATGGCCTATGTTCTGTTAGAAGATCTGAGAGATATTTGTAGAAAAATTACAGCTTTAAACTTTAAATGTTAATAGTATAAGCTGCAATTGCAACGTTACCACGGCTCTTTGCTTTGCTTTCAGAAAGTTGTTTAAAAAAAAAGGTAAAATGAAATTTCCTGAAGTTGTTAAGCATGGAACAAGGTAAGTGATGATGGCTTTCCTAGGTCTGAAGAGACTTAATTTTATATTGACTCAGTAACCCAGTTCAGCTCTCTACAACTCTCACCTTTACAGTAGAGCTCTCCATCTTTGTCTGTAACATTCGTGGATTCTAAACTCTTCCCACAAATAGCGCAGCGGAAACACGTCTTGTGCCAGGGCTGAGGAGATGAAGACAATTCATTGTACGTTACAGAAAGGGCACAGGTACAAGAAACGAAGAACTGCTGCTTTTTATGGTGTGAAAAGGTTAAAGTCTTTTTGTTGGTCTCGTGGCTTTGGTTTTTAGTCATTCCAGGTTAGTCTTTTTTCAGTTACATTATTATGCCGTGTCAAGAGTCACCGGATGACTTTGTTATTGATGCACACTCATTAATGGAGGTCTAGTAAAAAGCAGGGAGCTGGAGATACTACTCTTATTTTGGCCACTTCTTCAGTGTGCAGAGATCATATTCTAGTGAGAGTTCCTCGAGCAGAGAGCTTTGCATGTCATTTGAGAAAGGCTTTTGTTTTTCTAGTTACAGGATCTCTTTAATGTGTCTGTAATTGCCACCACAAATAAATGTTTATAAATATCCCTGAGGTGGAGGAAGAGCCAGGCTGTACAGTAGTCAGGGGTTGTTCTTCAGACATCAATAAGAAGGGAAAAGTTGAAGAAAGTTTACAGAAAGCACATGATTTTAGACCTGAAAGTACATCCCACTCAAGCAATTTGCTACTTCGTGTTTTCTTCATCGAGACTATGAATGAAAATTTAAATGATCAAGGACCTATTAGCTACAGTTTATCACCTTTATAAAACTGTGTTTTGTTTCTAGTGCTGAAGTAACTACTTACTTTTCCTCCTCCCATGATCTTCTCTGCAGCATACACTGATTTGCCACAACGGGGACATTTATCCACATCTACCATCTTTTTGGCAAACTTTGAAGCATTAGTTGGTGTAGAAGGGCGAGCAGGCTTTGGTGACCCCCTAAAACACAAGGTTTCAGTGCTTTTTAAATGCTGCTTCAAATGTTACCTTCCTTAGAAAAAGTTATTTCATGGGTTTTTTGGTAAGGGATGAAAAATACTAAATTACCGTTCTCTGATGTGCAAACTGGGGATAAAAAAGGAGAAAATCAAAGTGTTCCAGTGAATTCTGTGTTGTATGATGGAAAAGCTGGTACTGTAGGCTCTGATATTACCTATTCTGTGCTGAGTACATGGAGCTGACAGCAGCCACATGCAGAAAAGATTGTATTTAATGGAAAGTGAAAGTAAAAAAACAACTTTGTTTTATGGAGAGGCAAGAGGGAAAATACAGGCAGAAGATCACTCTATCCTTTGTAACTGGCTGTCTGCTGTTACTCAATGAGTGGAAAATAAAAATATAGGTTTTTGCATGCAGATTTTTCATTAGGCAGTGAAACATTTGGACAAGGGAATTGGGTTTTTTACCTGGCCCAGGGTTGAAAGCAATATCAAAAAGGAACTTTGCTTTGTGTTTCTGGACATTGTGCATTATGGGTTTGTGCTTAAAGCCTTTCACAGAATGATTTCTGAATGATAGGACTGTTGGACTGCAACAGGTCATTATATCTGCAGGATGTGACAGTTTTTGATGCAGAACTCTGCCCATAATGGCTCCATATCGCACAAGGAGCCACATTTGAATATATTGTTTAGGCTTCTATTCCCTACACAGCATATTGGTTAATTGGTTTCCTTCTAGTTGTACCAGAAGGAAGCGTTGCTGATTTGGAAATGTGCAGCTTTGAGAATCATAAAAAAAAAAAAAAAAGTCCTGTAAAAATGTACTGTCAGAGCTAATTATGTGCTTTTGGAAGATGGTATCCCATTAGAATTCCTTTGTTCAAACACATTCTCAGTGTGTTTGTAAGTGTTATTCGAGCCACAGGGAGGATTTAGAAATGTTATTTCCCCCACTGAGAGGAGAGCTAGCAGTATGTGGTAGTGTGATTATTTCTCTAAGAGTAAAACCTAACTGGATTTTAACCTCTGACAGGAAAAAAACTTATATCTCTATATATAATGAGAGAGAGAGAGAGATTTATATATATTCTCATTTTCTACAGTGAATGTGACTTTACCACTGTGCTACAAATGGCAGCATACAATTGCAGTGGATATTTACAGCTGTGGTGGCATATAAAGGCTGCTTCTGCACAATAATTGCCTGTTGAAGGAGAAAATAATTTGTAAAGAAGGCTTAAAGAGACTGAGCATCATTAAAAACCGGTAAATTACCAGGTCCCTGGAAGGAAAGGGTGTGGGAAAGCCTTCTCTGCTACTTACGCTGGATGTTGTTATGGAGACAGAATAAAATACATAAAATACCCTGCTAGGAGACAAAAGTAGGAAGAGACAAAGGTGCAGTCAGTGGGGTTTGACTCACTGTTGCAGGTTCAAGCCCAGGTGGTCACCGGTGTCGGTGCTGAGGCATCCGGCCCCTTGTCCAAAACCAACACCCTTGGGGCCGTATTTTCTGCCGTAACAGGTTTTGCAGTAGATTTCAGACTCGTGAGCTGCCACTGTGGTGCTGTCCAGAGCTTTCCTGCAGGCCACTGGGTACAGGCAGAGAGAGGCATCTATCAACATTAGTGTTTTCAAATTTGAATTCGTGTGGTTCAGAGTAGTTATTAGTGTTGGTGGGGGTTTTTTACCTTTAAAAATATAGGAAAAGGGGAGCTGGTCAGTGTAAAACTTGACTGGGCTGTTGCTAAAATAGGTGTGTGCACACAACAGGCTCCTCTTTTGCCTCTCTGAAGTTATGCTGTAACCCCAGGGAAATCATGGGCTCGTCAAGGCGATTTGCCTGGATCTGTGAAGTTAAGATGGATTTGAGATAACCGTCCTAAACTGCCAAACTTTAAAAAAGGGGGGGAAAGGAGGTTGCAGGGGTATTGATTCCACTGTGCATCTGGACCTTTCAAAATACTCTCTCTGAATCTGTGGTGGCTTTCTCAGCTCAGCCCAGGCTATTTTGATGAGGTTTGTTTCTAAAAGAGGCTTTAACATAACACCACGTCCAGAGTCAGGTAGGATATGTTGGGGTTTTTTGTTTGGTTGGGGGTTTTTGTTGTTTTGTTTTGTTTTGTTTTGTTTTGTTTGTGGGTTTTTTGTTTGATTGGTTTTGGGGTGGTTTTTCTTTGTTTTTTTGGGGGGTGGGGTTTTTTTGTTGGTTTGTTGGGGTTTTTTTTTAGTACTATTTGTTTGTTTGAGCTGGGGCACCAAGGCACAAGCTCTGCTGGACTTCTCTAGAGTGACAGGAGTATGACTAAAGCCATTCCCAAAACAGAGACCTCTTACAAGTCGTGTTTGTTACAGAGAAATACTGCTTGGCTTAGCTCACTAGGAGAGGTCTGGGAGACTTTTGGACAGAAGATGCCATAGGATCTTGAAGATGCCATGAAGATGGTCAGCATTTAGAGTTTAAATTCTGTTACTGGATCAGTGGGTCCCCTTGGTGCTTATGCACAGAAACGGGACAATAATGAATGGGGGAAAAAAAAATAGTAGCCACAGTCCTCAGCTGCTTGGTGTGAGAAAACCTCCACCCCATTGAGAGAGAAAGAAGCTTTCAGTTCAGAGAGCCTGTAGAGAACCAGGATTTTCTAGGACGCTAAAAAATTGATGTTTCAACACTTCTTACAAAGCTTTCACTGTGTCAACAGTGGTTGATAGAGGCCAAAAAAAAAACAAACAACAAACCAAACTAAAAGGCAAAGCTTTCTCTCCAGCTTCCTTTGAGCAAGTACATGTCCTGCAGAGGGCGTTCCAGACATGCATGAGCTGTGGATAACTCGGAAAATCGAGTTTCTTAGTTCATGCATGCACCTGAAAGCTGTGAAATACAGAAGTATTGGCAGTGACTGGAAGTGCAAGCTCTAGAGGGGCCAGCTGAGGGTTTGATTAGTCCCTTGCCCCTATGTTTATTTTAAAGGTCCTCATGTGAGTCAAATTCATCCACCTCAGGTAATTTAAGCCAATACTGGAATCTCTGTGGCTTTAATTATAGGATCCTGGAATGGTTTGGGTTGGAAGGGACTTTAAAGATCATCCAGTTCCAACGCCCTGCCAGGGACTGGGACACCTTCTGCTAGACCAGACTGCATAAAGTGCTACTTATGTGTGCCCAGCCCTCTGCTTATCTTTGGCTTTCCTCCTCCCTGTACTGCATAGAGGGGAAAATGTTTTGCTAAGACCTTTTAAAGTTAATAGAGATAAAATGAGGGGCTTCTGTAAATGTGTGAATCTGATCTCCTCGTGCTCCAATCTCTTCTGCTTCGAGATGGTAATTATGTTTGCTAAGGGAGTTAAGGGATGATGGAAACTCTAGCAGCAGATAAAGTGTTTCTATTTCTGGTACCTCAGGGATAGGGTATCAATTCACCACAACAGATGGAGCTGAAGCCCTTGAAGTGCTATTGTTGAAATAACTTTGAGACCTGTCATCTGCCAACAGATCCTGGTCACCCTCTGGCATTGAGGAGACTCAGGTTGACAGGGTGAGATCCTGCCAAATATCCCTCCCAGCTGCAGTTTGAGTAAAACCTGACAGGGAAACAACAATCTGCAGGTAAACAGAAGCACGGGAAGTAGGGATTGCTGGAAAGAGGGTTCTCTCTCATAATGTCTGTAGGGAAAAGCTGTGGAGCAGAGAGAGTCTGATTTATAGTTTAGCTTGTCTGATTCTTCCTGTGTTACCTGATTGCTTTGAATTGTTTATAATTTTGCTGAAATTGAACTCTTTGGTTGAAAACTACTGATCTGTTTTGTCTGGTCAAATATTATGCAAAATATATGATATATTTGAAATATTTTTAGTATTGAAATATAGAAAAGCTCAGCTAAACAGGTTAACTGTTTCCATACCTGAGATTACATTGGGGAGGATTGGTTTCCTTCTGTTGAGAAATGAAATACTATAATTGGTTCATAGAAAAGCCCATGAATGTGATACATGATCCTGAGGCATCCAGAGCTGCTGAATAGTGTGTGTGAATCATGGTAAAAGTAAAGCCAATTAACATACCTCTCATATGCCAGCTGGGCTTAGATGCATCTTTACTTTTTGACCTTAAACATATTTCTGATGGGAATACTTTTTTTTAGTATCTAACCTATTAGTAATATAGCTCAGACTTACAACCACAAGGGGAAGAGAAAGTAAACTAAAAGATCCACAACAAAATACACAACCAACCAACCAAAAAAGTCACCAAAACAAAGCAAACCGTTGTCAGAATGTAATGTGTGTGTTGTTTATCATGAATCACTAAAAAAAAAAAAATCAGTTATACTAAGAATGAAATTTAAACTTAAGAAATAATATTAACTATGTTCTATTAGGACAGATTCTTATTTTTATTAGTTTCTCCGATTTTTAATATTGTTATAAGCAGCACATGGAAGCAATAAGAAGGCACCAGTTGAGGCTGAGATTTTTTTCTTTCACCCTTCTGTAAGAATTGGCTGAAGGTTGTCAGATAACTGAAAAGCTTTTGAAGGAATTCTTTCTTATTCTGCCTTACAGGCATCACTTGCATGGCACTTGGAGAAAGCCAAGTAAACTCCAGTGTGTCCTTTGAACTTGTCCTGCAGTGACTGCACCATGTCAGCTAAGTGTGTAATAGCCTCATGCCTCCAATTAAGAAGTGTTTTTCCATCCAGGAAAAGAGGGTGAAAAATTGGATTCAATGGCTTCGATGGAATTCATACTGCAAAGGTACTAAATCTCAAGCATTGTCTGCAAAATAAACTCTTCATCTACTTTTACTTCTCAGCAAATTGTTTGCTCTCTCTCCACAAAAGGCAAACAGAGCTGAATTGATGCCTTCTCTCTGATTTTTTTTTTTAAGTGCTAGCTCCTCTGCAGAGAAAGCAAGATTTTTGGAAGCCACCTGCCAAACATCACAGTGGAGTGTGGGAGGGAAAGAGCAAGTGAAAGGGGACTACCTGAAATATGGGGAGGAGGAGACTAAGGTAAGTGCAGAGTGTTGGGAGGAGGTTTTGATGCCACTGGGGTGATATCTTCCAGCTTTTCTGTGTGAAATGGATCAATGCCAGGACTCACTGTCAAAGTAATCATCTCCTCTAGCAGCCTGATAAGACATCCTTCTGTCTGGTGAGTGTTTGTTTAGTTCTGCTGGACTTTTTAACTTGAAGCAAACCTGTAATATGCCAAATTGTGGGGCAGAGGAGAAGGAAGGGTTTCTTGGAGGTGGATCCTGATACCATGACCCTGCAGCACTCGAGTGCCCCTAACAAAAACCAGCTAATGCTTGGAAAGAGAAAAGCCAGGAGCCCAGGATGCAGATTGCTTGGGGTAAAGGGCTGAAAAACTGCCCGCAGAGTAATACAAAAGTGAATGTGCTAGAACTGATGGAAGATTTATACAGAGCTATGGGGATGTTGTGAAGTTGTCCCAGTGTAGCCCAGCTTACTGCAGAGGAAGCAGGACTTGTGGAAGCTCCTTCCATTGCACTGGATTTCCTCTGCGTGGTACACGGTCTTTTCACAGGCGCCACATTTGGCTCCACCCCCCCAGTTCGGCATCCCTGTCTCTGAGAGGTAACCTAGAAAATCAAATTGCAAAGTGAGTTAATTTAAACAGAACAACTCGATTTTTCTTTTTTTAAGTTATTGTATTTTTCCCCCTCTCCAGTCAACCGCCCTTGCACACTTGCAGTGTACCACAGGGCTGTGTGGTGTCCTACCCATGGGTGAGGGTGCTACCCTGGTGCTTTAGGGGCACAGGCAGCCTAAATCCTCTGTCCTGTGTGACCTTCTCCTGTAAATAAGGCTATTCTTCAGCTTGGTATATTGTGATGGTAAATATGGGAAATGATCGTGAGGTGTATCACTGAAACCTCTTCTGGAGAAGTGGATCTAGGTTTTATTTTCCATCAAATAGTCATTTTCTTTTAGCCCTGCCCTCCTCTGTACCCCAGTGTAGCCTTTTCCCCTCAGGTTTTGCTTAGTGTGGGTTGCTCTGGTTTTTGAGGCAAATTGTAATGAAGGCTAGCAAACACTTTGAAGCTTTACTGGAGTGAAGCAAAAGTGTGGACAGTATTTGGCATTAAATTTTCTACAGAACAGTTTCCTACCTCGACTCTCTGCTAACAGGTAGACTAGTTATACCTCTCCAAAGCAAGTGCTGCTTTATCCAGTGTCCCATGAGCTGCCTTGGTCACATGTTCTTTGTCAGTATGATATTTTTTTACACAGTTCATACCTGCATAATTCCACCTTGAAGTTTAACAAGGGCACTTTAAAGAGGACACATCAATAGAAACAAGTTGTTTGTTGCTTTTCTGAATTCCTGATGAGACAACTGCTAGGTCCCTGTGCAGCACAGCCATTGTAAGGTTATAATAGTCGGGTTCCTAAGGTGCTTAAGCAGGTTTTTTTTCTTTCTTTGTCAATTGTTTTTGAAATCTAAACACAAGGGAAAAGAGGAGCAGTGGTTGCTGTTGCAGTGACTGTTGAAGTGACTTGGCCAAGGTCACAGGAGGGCAGTGTGAGGGGCAGGAGCCCAGCTCAGGTGGCCCGGTGGCTCAGTGCCCTTCCTGATGATTGTGCTATCACACATCAGAAACAAGCCCAGCCCTCAGGCTGCCCTTCTGTTTTCTTGATTGAGTCATCGTTTCTGGAAAGGCTGGGACGTCATCTTGTCACCTGCACATCATATTATCGGGTTGTTCCAAGCTCCTGGCACAGGCCTTCCTTCTCCTTCTTGGAAAACCAGTCACCTTCTTATTATAGTTATTTTGAAGCCTGCTTGTGCTATTTGTGTTTGATTAAATTCACCATAAATTACTTTCAACTAAGAAAAGGGTTTTGAATGCTGAATCAGACCTGCCAGCTGAGAATTTTCTTCTGAGGTCAAGTGAGAGATAGAGGGGAGTTTACAGTGATATAAGTCACAGTAGTGATATAACATAAGCCAGTATTTTCAATTACTTGCATTTCAGACTATTATTTTACTATATATTCACACTGGACACTAATGTCCACTGCTTATCATCAGCTTAGTGACTTCTGTAATCTTCTGAATTTCAGAATGAAATGAACAATGTCTGTGTGCCAGCTCTGCAACTTGAAGGGAATTCTTTCTGGCAACTAACACCAAAAATCCCACAGTGGTATAAGAGAAGGTGGCACACTGGAGACATGGCAATGTGGGCACGTTTTACAGTCAGTGTTTGATAACAGTGCAGGTAGCAGCACATCCAAACCTCTCTGCCTTAGCACAGCAGTGATTAGTATCTCCTTAACCCTGTGTAATTAAATAGTCACTGTTGTGACTGGTACCTGTGGCAGGCAGCACACCTGTCATCCTCATGCAGGACCCAATCTCCCCTCCTCTTTGTGAGGCTGATTTATGCTCAACTGAACACCCTTCCCAGCTCAGTCAGCCCAGTCCTTTGCTGTCACACAGCAGCACCATCATTAATCTCTTCCAGACCCTCTCAGCTCTCTTGGGAGGCTGCTAATGAACTGCTGTGGCAGTTCCAAAACAGTAATGATGCAAAAAGAAAAGAAAACTCAGCTTTCCTCTAATTCTGTTTATCTGTAGTGTAACGAGTAAGAAGCATAAACCTGATGTAGCTGAAATAAGAAACAAAACTAACTGCATGCAAGAAGCATATAGTGGATTTGATCCCTCTCACTCAGTGAAGCCTTTACTGAACAGCACTGCTAAATTCTTTTTTCATTTCTTTTAAATGTGAGATAAAGGCACAGAGAGAAATCTTTCATGTAGGTAGAATCTTGTTCTCATTCCACCATTCTATATTTTCTTCTATTTTTAAAGTACTTTCGTATTGGTGCCATTTTCTCTTATGAAAACAGTTCAAGTGATACTTCAAACATTTTAAAAGAAGGAAGAGAGACTGGGGGTAACAATCAGTTTTGTGACACTTCCTTGAAAATTAAAATGAGATTTTTGTGTTCATGGTGTTCCCTTTCAAATCAGGTTTCCAGTGGAATCCCTTCCCAGCTGAGGCAGCACTGGTAGCTGCCAGGGAGGTTTGTACCTCTGGTCTCTGTAAAGCTGTTTGTGCTGTGTTAGTTCCCCTCAAAGGCACACCAAGCATCTCTGTCTTTGGCAAACGGGATAGCTGTTGGAAAGTAGCTCCAATTACATCATTAGCTGAAGGGGGAAAAATAGTCTCTGAAAAAGTCTGATAATGTCTGATAGTGAACCTTGTGCTGTCAGGGGCCATGGTTAGAGCTCTTAGAAGAATCATTGTCCCTGAGGCTAATTATAGTAACATGACTGGGCATGCATACACATTTTCCATGTTTTCTTGGCATCACCTGATGGGAAGCTGTAGGAGGAAGAAGAAAGTCACAGTAAAACTATTCCCATAAGGATGCCAGGGTAGGAACAGCAGTGTATGCCACGAGGTCTGCTCTGGCTGGAGTAACAGCTGGGTGAGGTACCAGGGCAGGTCCTGTCCTTGCACTGATCATCTCCCTGGACACTGAACTGCAGTGCCATCCCTGTGGATGCTGCCTGTGCAAATCAGCTCCACAGGGTACGTGGCATTCATAGTTTTCTACTCATCTAAATTCTAACAGTGGATAAATCTCCATCCTCACAGTGTCTCCCACTCAGTCTCCCACTCATCATCAGGAAAAAAATACACCCAAAATCATCATTTCGCATAATTTCATTGGATGTCAGTATCTAAATCCCCTTGAAATTCCCTGAATTTAGTTGTCTTAATCTGGTTAACTTGCAGTGTCTGCTCACCCCATGGTGCTTGTTACATTCTGGTGACCTAGTGGGAAGTAGAGTGGACTCATCCTACACGTAATAAATGTGTTTATTTATTATTAAATAAACTTTTGAGTGTTAGTACTGCAACGTGTAGGCATTCACAGTACTGTTAAGCTGGAGGAGTGTTCTTGAACTTGCTCTGTTACTATTCTGCAGCTTGTATCATTCCTCAAAATGCAGTTACTATAGGGAGTAGAATTTATACACAAGATATGCAGCCAGGGATACGTGCCTCCCATTATTTAGAGCTTATATCACTACTATATAGGCCAGGCTTGGAGCAAGGGAGTCTTTGAAGTTTTTGTGTGCTCTGCACAGGCATGGAAACATTGTGAGCCATCTTCTTTTGGGCTGTTAGTCATACTGTACAAATCTGGGTGTCATATCGCTGTCACAGAGTGTCTTACTCTAATCAAAGTGCTATTGATAAGAATATAACCCAAAAATATATTGAGATCCACTGATCTCAATGGGTGGTGGATGCAGCAGTGGCCTGATGCAGCTGTGTAGAGGAGTAAAAGCCAGTGCCAGGCTGTGCTGCAGGTGAAAAAAGTGTTGAAAGTAGTTTTGGTACTTCCGTTCTAAACACAAGGTTTTCCTTTCTACATGCTTGTGTGTTGGACAGTCTGGAGCTCAGGCCTTATCTGAGTGGGCTGCAGAAGTTGTGTATTGTGTGGCTGGGAGGATTATCTCTGGTGCCACATGTGCTACAGGATGGCTTTGAAGGGGATAAACAGAATGGGAAGTATTGGTCTTTGTGAGCACTGGTAGTAGAATTGCTGAATGGGGACTGATGGGTAGGATGTACCTTCCATCTCTCTCTCCATTTCAGTCCCAGCTGCATGCTTGGTCTGGACTCAAAGAATACCAATGCCTTACCTAATGAATAAGCAGTAATGGGATCAAATCCAAATATCCCTGTCTGCACTGAAATGCAAGTATCAAGGCTGCATTTGAAAGTCTTTTCCCCCCTGAAGTCCGTGGGAGATGCCAGTGCAGCCAGGACTTGACTGTGGTATCTAATCACAGCTCTGCTGTGACCTGTCCTGTGACCACCAGTGACTCATTTGACCGTCCTCAGTGTTACTCACCCCACCAGCCCCGTGGGGGTAATGATATATCTTTTCCTTTATACAGTAGCAAATAAAATGCTGCTCTAGTTTCTCTCTTTCTCTGCAATTAACACTCAGGGGGAGGTTTTATCTCGATTGGTCTGCAGTGCAAGGCACAGTTCCTGCCATTGCATCTCGAAGAGCCTGAAGGTGTTTCTGTTGAAATCCAGTCCCCTGCAGAATGAGGGACAGATTCACAACAGAGGAAACATTTGTGTTTGAAGGTTGAGCTCATTTAATGAAGATGTGATATTGTTATTGTTTATACTCATATTTCTTCTGATTCATTCAGTGGACTTTGGATACAGGTAAATTTTAAGTTTATTAGTTAGTTACCTTGAGCTTCCATGATCTCATAACAATTAGCATTTTTCCTTCATTTCTGCAGTAAAGCAACACATAGAAACCAAGGGGTGGGAATTCCAACACTGACACAAGAAAGTAAATCCTGATTTTGCATTGACACTGGTCACCCTAAGTTACACACCCCTTTTGAAACAAAGGATTTTAGCTGGCTTGATATGAAGCATGTGTCGTGTGTAGCTGATAGTGTCCCATTGCTTTCATCTCTGTTCTTCCGAATTATCTGGTATTTTCTAGCATAGGGATGCCACATTTCTTTTGAAACTTCCTTGATGCACACTTTTGCAGAAATTTAAGTTTACATCTCCAAAAAATATGGTATCCTGACAAGGCACTTCATTCATCCTACAAGTAGGACAAGGTACTTCCTTCTGACTTAAAAACCAGTGACACCCCACACTCACATACTTGTAAATGCATGCTCAGAGTTCAATTTGATCCATGTGGCTGTGGAAAGCTGTATCCTGCTGTACAAATGTCCCATTCCTTTTTCCAGACCTAATCCTGGGCTATCAGCTTTCACTTCTCCTTCCATTCAGATCCTTCTCTAAATCCTTTTCTGTGCACTAAGTCTTTTAAGTGCCAAGTAAAGCTATTACCTGCTTTGAAATAGCACCGTGATGATTAAGACACAGAATTATTTTATCTACATACAAGGTTTATTCTTAGAAAAGCTTTCTACCTAAGGGTAAAGTTATTTAAAAGTGAAAACATGTATTTATTTATTTAAATTATTGGGGCCTTTCTGAAGGCTTGACCAATCCCTCTCTTTTGTAATGCTTCAATGATGGCTGTGGGAATAATTCTTTCATCCTGCATCCAGTTATGTAGCCATTTTCTGCTAAGTCTGCATAGAAGTTTTCTTTCTATTTGATATAAAACCAATTGGTAACTAACATTAAATATTTTGAATGTTTGGGGGGGGTGTTTTGGGTTTTTTGTTTCTACATTACTATTAACTGAGAAATCAGGAAAGCACTCAAATTTGTATGCTTTGTACATAGGCTTTTTAAAACCAAATCGTTTGTAGAAAAAAAATAATTCAGTAGCTTTGAAACACAATTTTTAAGCACTCTGAAACTTCTGTTATCCAGCCTTTCATAGTCAAAATGAGTGTCTCTAATGAAGATCCCCACAACTCTGTTCTTGCAACACCAGTAGCTACTCCCCAGGCTGAGAAAGCCCAGAAGAATCTCTTATCAGCTGCCTGCTCCAAACCTAAAATACTGCTCTCAGCTCTGTAGGAATCATGTTTCTGTACTATCCCTGCACATTTCTCTTTGTTAAGCAACCACCTGTAACGAAAAAAAATTGCCCAAACCCTTGTATCAGACAGTCTGGGCAGAACCCGCCGGACTCAACTCACCAGAGTTGCTTGAAGTGTCTCCCTCTTTCCTTAGGCCTCCAAGGGTTGGAACAGGAGGGGGTCCCTGCACTCCTTAAATGCACTGTCAGCCCTATAAGCTGGGAGGGGAGGAGAATGAGAGTTTCAGGGATCTGAGCAATGCCATTGCTATCACCAAGCTGAAAATAACCTCTGACAAAAGCCTGGCATTTTGTTCCCCCGTGTCCACTTGTGAGTAGGTGGACAACAATGCAGCCCCTTGGATTACACTTAAAGGACATTGCTGACTGCAGCCCAACAGATCAGAAATAAAGATTAAAGTTTTATAGTTACTCTCCTGCATTGCTTAAATGTGAATCATGAAATAACAGCCCCTTGAAATGAGGATTTAGTTATTAATGGTCACATTGCCAGTATTAAATTGTTAAAAATAGTAATGAATCAAAACCTGTTTGTAGCACCCCCTGGAACACAACGTTTGTAACCCAAATAGCATTTCATTCTGCAGTTCATGACTTGACAGATACAACTGGTTTGCCTTCTAAGATACAGAGAATTATGCTTTTCAGTGTAATCTTTCATTTTTTTACTGTTTTTAGGCATTAAGATGGTTTGTTAATATGTATAATATTCAGCCTGTCTGATAACTGCAGTCATATTTGCCATGCCTGACTGAGCCCCTTGGAAATGGATGATGCTGCAGATGTGTTAGAGAGGTGAGCAGTAAAGCACAAAGCACTTAAAATTCACTTACTTTTTACAAGGTTTTATTTTACGGGCTTTGAAGTTTTAGATGCTAACTCTCATTTTCTGTTGGGATGCCTGAATTTAGCAACTTTAAAGGGCCAAGCTGTTCCAGCCCAGGGGTTAAACACCAGAGCTCTGAAGCCAAAAGTCTCGACTCGGGGAATTTCATGGGAGAGTAAGGAAATCAAATACCAAATCCACGTCAGACTTTAGGATTTTAGGGGTCTGTTTGCTGAGGCTGCTGTGCAAACTCTTAGGGGCCTATAAATCCATTTGCTTTTGAGTCTGGCAAGGATTTTATAATGCAGAGACAGGTCCTTGGTGTAAAGTTGAAGGATTATTTTTTTCCTAAGCAGGAGAGCTGGATTCCATCTCATTTTGGTCATTCCCCCTGGATAGTTAATTGGACTCTTCTGCCCGTGTCAGATAATTCCAAATGCTGAGGGGACAGTGCAGTGTGTGGGGGATGAAGGTTTCTTGTAAGAAGGCAGTGAGGAAGGGTTGAGGCAGGACTGAGTTCACTATTGGAGTGCATGGGAAGCACTGAGAAGCTTCTATAAATCTTTGCACCCTTAGTGATTCATGGTAGGACCCCTAACATTTGAGAGAGCTGAACCTTCTGTAACCTCCCCTCATGTTTTACAGATCATGCCCTTGGACGGATTTGCAACGTAACCAACTGCAGGGAAATCTGAGGAGAAAGGTTTTGCCCCCAAAATATAAGTCTTTTCCCTTTGAATTTGGCAGAGGATTTAAGGGGAAAAATGCAGGTGAATAACCTTTAGTTTCCCTGGTGTTGGGTGCTGCTTAATTTCTGTACTGCTGTGTGCCCCTGTGAGGAAGGGAGTTGTTGAGGGGCTCTTAACAGCTCCAAGGAGCAGCTGGCATTTCATGTAATCCCTGCTCAGCTGTGGTTGGCAGGACCTGGGGCTGGAAAAACAGACTTGAAACATGCAACTGGAGCTGCACATGCATGAACTGGGGTGAGAATGTAGTTGCTTTCTGTAAATCAAAGGCAGGGATTAAGAAGCCCTGCTCGGAGAGCTGGAACTCGGGGAATCAAAAGCAAAGCAAGACTGAGGATCAGAGGGACTTTCCAGGAGCACATCAGGTGCTCAGGCCACATTCAAAGGGAGGTGAGGCAGGTGGGAAGAGGGGCCCTTCGAGCAGAGAAGCAGCAGCTTTTCAGCTTGCAAAGTGAACAAGCAAAGGGAAAGGTCCCACTGAAAAAGCAACTGTATTGTGACAGGAGCCAGGGGACACTGGACAGCAAGTCAGAATGTGTGCTCAGCTTTTCAGGATACAGCCCTGCTTGTGAGACCATTTCACCAACCCTAATTACTGTAGTTTCTTAAGTCTGTCAGATGTGGTGTCCAAAAATGAAAGGTTTGTAGTTTGTTTCTAAAGCTGTTGCCTTTATATTTCTAGAATGAAATCAATAGCAGGTGTAAAGAAGATCAATCAGTTATCCCTTTGGAGCAGAAAAATCTATTCACTGCTGCAGTGAGAATCCCTCCATCTTTCAGCTTTTTTTCTTCTCTCCCCCTCATTTAGTATTTCCATAGTGATCCTATTCTGTCAGGTGTATTTTGTATTATAATTTTGCACTATTAAAGAGGAGGCCAGATAGTTTTACTGTGTTAGCTGTTTTAACTGTTTTTTACCCCAGTCCAAGCCTGAATCTTGGGCTTTGCTACCGTTTCTCCTGTCCTAATTTGGTCTGCCAGGCACATTTGACCTGGAAAAGCAGATACACTGTATTTTGATTTGTTAGTTATTCCTCCTTATCTGAGTGTGAATTGAGTGAGGAATCTTCATCTTTCTTCCTTCAGTGTAGAGGAGATGCTGTATGTATTTAAATTTATCATTAAGTTAAATGTTCTAACTTAATTTGTTTGAAATTTCTTTGACATTTGGACAGACTTTCCATAAGGATACTCAGAATCCCTTACTTCATAACTATGTTTTCCTCTAACTGTTCTTGTTAGGAGCTATAATATCTAGTGATAAGAGTTCAGAAGTTACATCAAGTTATTTAAGTCCATTTCTGATGAAATTCCATTTTCCCCTTCCTTCAGAACACAGAGATGCCCTTGTTTGGCAAAAAAAGAATGAAGATATGCCAGTGAATATACTACTTAACCCAGGTAATCTAATTTGATCAAACAGAAAAAGTCAATCCAGGGTTTTATGTAAGTTTAATCTGAACAAATTGATTTAAAAATACAGTATAAATAATTCTTAACTTATATAAAAATCGATTAAGAAAATTTTGGGGGATTTTTGTTGGTTTTTTTTTTACTAACTTTACAAAAGAGCATTATTAAACTTAGAAGCAAAACATTTTAACTATGGCCTTTTTTTAAGACATAAAATATGTACACACTCACAGTACTCTTTTTTTTGGTGCAAAATAGGTACTGACTGATAGACTGTACCTTTCTGTACAAAGACAATTTCAGCTTAGTTTGCATAGAAGAATATCAACACACACATACAAAAAAACCCCCATTAGATACATAACTTTGTTGTTAAAATACCTCAGGTAAGCCTTTTGGAAAAATTCATTAGGTATTAACTCTCATTAAGAGTCAGTTTTATTTCTAAAGCATTAATTAAGGCTATTCCAGCATTGAGGTTTTGCCAGTACATGTCCAAAATGTCCATCATACAATGCCAGACGTGTGCAGTGTGTTAGCAGTAATTAATTATGCCTGTTAACACATTCAGCAATTCCATATCCCAAAATTAGTCTTCCAAAACTTCAAGTTTTCGTTGAGGAATATAAAGAGTTCCTTGAGAGATTCTCTCGGTACCATCTGAGTTTGTAGATAGTGAAGATCCAGAATTTGGGCCTCCTGGTGTGCGGAAAAAGCTTTCTGTGACTGCCTGAGACTCCTGAGGTTCCTTTGGAGCAGAAGGCTGAAAAGAAGAGAAAAAGTGACTTTCATTTAAAGGGAATAAAGGTGAATTCTAGCTCTAGGTTTCTGCAGGATGTTAGAAAACTCTTTCCCCCCCCCTAGAAATTTAAAAACTCTAACAACTTTTTACAAAGAGTATACCTGTATTCCTTGATATAAATATATACAAATAAAATAAATAAAAGTATGATTTTTCTAATCCCCTCTTAACTCCTTTTTTAATACAAACAGATATTAGGCAATACAGTATTAAACAAAATATACAGGGAAACTTTCTGTAAAAAACTTCCTGAAAAAAGTATTCTTTAAAGTCCTCTACAATCCTATCCTATTAAAAAAAAAAAAAGCTAATCTTAAACACAAGAACTTGTGAATGTATTAGGGAAGTAACAACAAGAAAAAATAAAGTAACAAGGGGACAATTTGTTAATAAGCATAATCTCAGATCTATGCAAAATCCTCCCTCTAAAACAGTTGTCTCTTCACATCTTGTCATCTTGTAGGTGGCTCCACTTCCACAACAAAGAAGTGACTTATCTTCCTTGCTAACCTCTCAGTGCTATCATACTTAGGCTGGCCTTCACTGCTAGCTCTTTTTGGGCACTGCTGCTTTCTAAAGATCAAAAAAAAAAAATGTTTATTTTAAAAACTTGACCTGCTGTAGAGGAATTGCTGCACTGTACTTCCCACTCAACCCACCACGGCCGAGGTGCAGTTATTTGTACCCACCTTCCCTTCTTGCATGTTCGTGTTCCCTGAGCTGTGGCTGCTGCTTTCTGCCTGGGAAGGGACTGGCACATGCTGAAGAACAGGATTTGCAGGAACTTGCACACCAGCAGGTATCAGTCCTATGTGTTGCAGCATAAAGTTCAGAGCTGAAGAACTTGGATTTTGGGCAGAACTGGCATTGCTGGAACTGAGGCAGGAGTTGCCCAGTACAGGTGCAGCAGCTATGGAATTTGGTGACAGCATTATGTTCAAGGGTGTTATATGAAAAGCTGGAATGTTAACTGTTTTCAGCTCTGAGGCTGTCATTGGAATGACACCTGAAACAGAAACATCAAGTGTTGAAGAGGATCAAGAACTGAGGCTCAGGACATTGTGCTGTGACTTCATTAACTCAGTAGGATGAATCTGGCCCTCAATGCCTTAAACCAGACAAGTCTCTGCCTGTTTTATTGGACACTCACCAGTAATGGGTGAGCTGTAGGTAGGGTGCTGTAAGGAACACATCCCAGCTTTCTCTTTATTGGAGCAGTCTGCCTTTGTGCCATGGGTGCAGTGGGTAAGAGGAATAAGATAACCAGAGGGAAAAAAAGTCTGAGAAAGAAAAAAACAACACACCTTTAGCTCAAACATGTAATAAACAAAACCCAAATGTGTTCTCCAAAGCTGCATCTCCCTTGCCCTGTTCTTTATCCTCCATGTCCCCAGGATCCTGAATTCTACTACTTTTGTCTGAAATGAGACACAACTGACTCAAGGACATGCTCTTAGACCACACAGCTGGCTCCATTTCCAGCTGATATCCTCAGTGATGAACTGAAAATCCACCTGGGATTAACACAGTGCAACTATACAAGATGAAAGAGAAATCCTGACACTGAATCCTTTTTTTCCAGAAGAAATTACTGGACTCATTAAATGCCATTGTGTCACCTCATTGTTTTATGAAAAACACAATCCAAGAAATATTGGAAGAAAAACCTTTTGCATTTACATGTT
>JAWWLV010000179.1:2952481-2972894 GCA_035041135.1 Platyrinchus mystaceus
CCCCGGCGGGGGGGGGGGGGGGGCCGCGCGGGCGGGCCGGGGCGGGGGGGTGGGGGGGTGGGAGCCGGGCGGTTTAGCGGAGCCAATTTACCCGCCGCCGCCGCCTCGCCCGGTCCCCGTCCGTCAGGGGCCGCGCGCCCCGCGCGGGCTCCGCGCGCGCCCCTCGCGCCTCCCCCGCCGGCCGCGCGCCCCCTCACGGGGGTGCCGCCCGCGGGGCCGCCGCGGCCCTCGGAACACGCCGCGGTTTTAACACGCTGCGTTCGAAACACCCCGCACGCTGCGTTCGAAACACCGCGCACTGACGGTGTCCGCGCCCCGGACCGAGGGGCTCCCGGCTGGGCACTCCCCCACACCCCCCCCCCGACGGCCGCGCCCCCGCGCTCCTCGCCCAGCAAAAAGAGGGGAGAAAAATGTGCATAGCTGAGCGACTGCGGGGCTCGCGGTGGGTAGGAGCGCTTGCGATGGGCTCTGGGCAAGGGGCATTAGTGTGCCCGAGATGAGAGGGTCCGCAGCCGTGTGGTGCCGCCTGTCACGGAATCATTCAGGTTGGAAAAGAGCTCTGAAATCTCCGAGCCCTGTGAGCCAACACCACCGTGTCAACCAGACCACGGCACTGGGTGTCACGTCCGGTCCTTCCTTTAACAACTCCAGGAACAGTGAGTCCACCACCTCCCTGGGGCAGCCTGTTCCCAATATATCTAATCACCCTTTCTGTAAATAATTTCCTCCTACTGTCCGACCTAAACCTCCCCTGGCACAGATGAAGACTATGTCCTCCTGTCCTCTCACTTGTTGCCTGGAAGATCCCGACCCCCACCTGGCTCCGACCTCCTTTCAGGGACTTGTAGACAGTGATAAGGTCCCCCTTGTCCTTATCACAGGGCTTACAACACCCCTGCTCTGCAGGCGGGCGTTTGGGATGCAAACCCTCCTCGCCTTGGGTGTTCTTTATACCAGAGCTGGGATTGTATAAAGAGAAAACCTTTTAACGCAACTGTGTAATTTTCTGAAAGCTTGTTAACTCAAGTAAAAAAAAAAAGACCCCTAGTGGCCTTCACTCCTCGGCATCACCAGCCATGTAGCAGCCAAGGGTTATTCTCTTGCAGGGCATGCACGCCCCACCTTAAAAAGGGAGGGGTAGGATTTGGGTGGTCATTTGCTCTTTTTCCTTGTTTGTGCTTTGATACAATTGCTGTGCATTGGCTTCTTTATGTAAAGGATGCACTAGAAGGTGTGACTGCTGTGTCCTGGTAACCCAGAGCTGGTGTGGGACTTAAAAGAAGTACAATTATACATATTAATTACAATTATATATACTAATTACAATTATAAATACCAAGCACAATTATAAATGCTAAAAAAATAATGTGTTTTATCTTTTCTTCTTTTTTTTTCCCCAGGGATGACTACATGCAATGCATATGGAATTTGGGTTACTTAAATGAGGAGAAAACGCATTCAAAAATCAAACTGGAAAAAAAAATCGGGCTTTTACATTCAGTCACCTGATTACTTATTTCATTTATGCTGAGCTTTGAAAATTACCTTTATCCCCTAATCAAGAAGCCATTATCTCTGTTTAAACACCACAGTATCTCTTATGACCTTTGTTCGGGGGAGGTATTTCCTGGTCTCAAATTTAGCCTTACAAGCTGCCCATTTTGACAGTATCAGACATTTTAAAGCAGAGATTAAAAGAACTGCTACCATTACTACCATTATTGAAATGATTTTTCTTTTAGTTACTTGTGTGCCTCTTTTGTGATCCTCCTTAGCACAGTACTGCCTTTGCCTTTTTGAGATTATGGAATTATGTGGAGCTGTCAAGGGTGTGCTCTGTTGCAGCCATCAGTTTAAACTATTTGCAGTATTTGTATTTGTGTTTTCCTTTGCTCTTGTTTGAGTTGCTCTCTGCAGCCCTGGGCATAAGAACCAGTGATTCCATTCTCTGCTAAGGTGCCTTCTAGAGAAAAAGCACAAGGATTAAAAATTGTATGGCCCTGACATACAACCAGAGGCACCCGTAGCAAGTCAGTAGCAGGTCTTTTAATGTATAACCTTGAAGGCTTTTGTGTGATCACCCTTGAGTGGGATGTTTGCTGGTTTCAAGTATTGTGCTGAATCAAGACACAACCTGATGCCAGAAATCAGTGCTGGAGAGTGATAGGTAATTTTATCTCTGCTGGTTCAGCTAAAGAGTTACTTGAAGCATCATCATGTGGATTAAAGAGAATCCTAGTGATTTGGCAAAACCAAATGAATGATAAGGTGGTAAATAAGTGTAGAATATGTAAAATGAAGTGCTCTTAGTGCCTGCATTCTGGTTAAGCATCCCTCCTTCTCTGTGCGTAGACATTTTCCTCTTCCAGTCACAGCATTAGTGATGAACTGTGCTAAAGAAAGCACTAATCTGGTTTGCTTTGCCTGCTCTGGGTTTTATTTCTTGTATGAACACGTTGTCAGTAATGGATTGGTTTTAGTGTGATCTCAAGGCAGCAAAGTTCAGCATCGTATGCTCATGTGCTTCATGGATGTGATGCTGTACTTCTGACAAGAGGAATTGTAATTAATGGCCCACACAAAGCCAAAATACATAGAGAATGTTACTGAAATCATTCTTATTAGGTAATTCCATGTCTAAGATCATTTACAGAACACCCAGGGAGGTGGTGGAATCTCCATCCATGGAGATATTCAAGAGTTGTCTGGATGGTCCTGAGCAAGGGTCTTTAGGTGGCCCTGCTTGAGCAGAGGGTTGGACAAGATGCCCTCCAGAGATCCCTTCTGACTTCAGCCACCCTGGGATCTGTGAGATATACAGTGATAGTATTTCTGAGCCTAATCTGTTGTAAAGTTAAAAAAACAAAACAAAACAAAAAAATCACTGCTGGTAGGTGAATAGAAAAGTTTCTGTGGTTTGTACAACCTTCTGAAAAGTGAACTTGCTGTGACTTTATGCCCTGCTGTCTAAGTGTTCAGACTATTTTAGGCTGCTTTCCTCAAGGAACTAGTTTGTGATTACTCTCTCTAGGACTGGAATTGTGAATTTGTACTCCACAGCTGCCAGCAGGAGCTTTGCAGGGAAGTGCCTCGAGTTCGGCATCCAGTTCCATTACTGAAACACTGCTTGTGGCAATCCTGGTCAGTGCTGGTGTTTATTGCGGAGGTCATTTTCAATCGTCATGTTTGCTTGTAATGTTTCTTTTATTCACATCAATTTTAAAGGCAATAGACACCCTTCCTTTACTATACCTTAATTCTAACGCCCGATGGGTATCTAGGAGAAACTGCAGAATTCAGCAGGTATGTACTTCTAGTCAACAAGTTCATGACATAAGCAAACTCCAAAATACTTCAGAAATCTCTCTGTAGGTTGTATTAAATATTCAGTATATTTTAAGTATAGATAATGAAATTATTGTATTAAATAAAAATGAAAAGGAGGCAGAGTAGTTTCAGAAATACAAGGTAGTAATCAGAAACCACAGTCTTTTCCTTATTCAGGTGCTTCTGTAATGCTAATCTCTCCAGTCAGTTAAAAATCCTGCAGTAATTTGGATTATAACTACCCTTTTCTTGTCCTCATCTTCATTCTGGGTTATGTTGCAACAAAAACCTCTCTTAATTTCAGAGCTGTGAGTAAACTTTTGCAGAGTGTGCAGATAACTTCAGGCTCTGCCTCTTGCAGAAGTGGTATAAGCACTGGAGTTCACTAGAGGTCACACTTCCTTTACTCCTCTCCATCTGTAAGACAGTCTGCAGCTCATGGAGATGTGCTTGAGGGCCTGTGTTCACGTCATATTATTTACCCAGCAAAATGACATGGGGAATTTAGTACAGGGTATAACAGCACTAAATGGCTTTTAAATGATTTAAAAAAAACAAAACAACAAACCAACAAAGCAAACCTTTCAAAGATTAAATAGGGAAGTAGTAGGGAAATGATGGCAAATAAATGACATGTGGCAGGCTGAATAAACAACGCCTGAAAGCGATCTCATGTATTTTTGCCATCTGATATCTCTGCAGACAGCAGCGTGTAATCACAGAATCATAGAGTGGTTTGGGTTGGAAGGGACCTTTAAAGATCATCCAGTTCCAGTGCCATTGGCAGGGACACCTTCCAGCAGACCAGTTTTCTCAATGCTTCATCCAGCTTGGCCTTGAACACTTCCACGGATGGGGCACCCACAGCTTCTCGGGCAGCTGCATAGCCCGGGTGGTCAGTGAGATGAGCCCCACAGCTGACATACACAGCCTTAGCTGCCTGCAGGAACCCAGAGGAATCACTGCTGCCATGTGCCAGCCTGGGGACTGGTGTGGGGGGAGAAGTGATGGGGGAGAAATAAGTGGCAGCCCCAAATGTGGGTGAGGGAGCAGCGCTTGGTGCAGGGCACAGGGCTCAGGAGGTGGCAGTCCCTGCTCCAGAAGGCCCTGTGGAGTGCTTTGCTCCAGCCCTACATAATTTTGTATTCATTAGTCTGCATAAAATTAAATCATATTAAGGCATATTATTGAACAGGCTGATTCAATTTAACTTTATTTGCTTTCAGTTGTTACATTATCTTTTAAAATTAGGCAAATTAAATCAGCTGGTCAAGCTCTGAGGTGAAGGCTGGGAAGGAAACAAAACCAAAACATTATGGAAACCTGGATTCCTAAACAAACAAATGCCATTTTCAGGCATGCTAATTTCAGGGAATGCTAATTAAAACTTAATGCATGCACCACAAACTACACTGCAAGAATATTAATAGCATGGTACAAAGAGAAATAGTTGTAGTGTTTAGGGTGCTTCACTTCTGTAGGTACATTCTTTCTGCTAAGAAGAATTATTAGGAAAAGAAGATAACAGCCCAGAAATGTGTGTTTATTCAAGATCAAACACAGGGCACTTTCTCAGCAATGGGGCTAAGCATCTAGAGCTAAGAGTTTAGAGTACTCAGGAAAGAGCATGTTTCTACTTCAAATGCATTCTACTCTTTTTGGTCAAACATTTCACAGGTATATTTTAGTGTACTGTAGATTTTGTTGTTTCAACATTTCAGACATGAGCTATCTCTGCTAAGAGTTGAGACTCATGCACATTTAAATGAATCAATATTTTTGAGAAATTAAGAGGAACTCTGCTTGCCGAGGAGAAACGTACAGACAAGTCCTTCACAGAGTTATTTCCTGATCCAAATCCAAAGGGTAAGTTGGAGCAAAAGCCTGCTGGCTTCATGTCCTTGAACTAGAGGGTTAGATTGTTTTATTCTTTATTATTTATATTCTTTTTTTTATTACTTTGTATGCTTTCCACTCAACTCACTGAAGTTCACGGCCCAGCTAAAATATGGGCTCAACTCTATTCCTGAAAAAAAATTGTTATGACAGTGACAGAACCCACACTGTATATAAATACCTGTGTGTATATATACACACATAAGGAAAACAACAGCACATTGTACATTGCATGCCTTGTTCTTACAGGCATCTACTCTTCAAGTGTCAGTGCCCATCAGCCCAAGCTTCTTTGTGTTAGATATTCTCCCTGCACTGCCTTTTGCTGATGATTGAAAGGAAGATGAGAAGATAAATGCTCAGAGAGGACGAGGCAGGAGCAATAAAGACGAGGATAAATGTCTAAGAGATGAGAAGTGTCAGTAGAGCTTGTGTATGAACCAAGCAGCTGGGAGGGGCTGAGGTTGTTCATTTTCAGTTGGGATCTGCTGAAAAGAGGTGCTTTTTTAGGGCTACTTGGATGGCACCAGGCGGCGTTATTATAGATAATGTCACCAGCTCTGCTGTGCCGTCACAGAGGTTACTGTTGGATATGGATTGAGCACATGTGATATCATTAGGTAGTATCTAACATTAGTGTTCAACTGAAAACTTGGAATGACTATGCAACAAAAGAAGTTAATTCCCAACCCAAATGTTTTATGTGTAAAAAAAAAAAAAAAGGCTTGATATTATGTTGTTATTTGCAGGAGCCTTTGGAAGATCTTATTTCCTCAAGTGATTGTGCTACTGAAAATGCTTCATTTAATTTGTATTTATTCTGTCACGTATTTGTAGTGGAATCCAGTGTGGATTCTTAAAGCAGCCTATGAAGCATTTTTCTTAAGATGTGATTTCACTAGGTTGTTGTCAAGAAGCAGCATCTAATTTCTTATTCAAAAGGATTCCTACTATACAGACACATTCAAAAGTTAATGTTTGTTCAAACCGCAGACTCTTAGACCAGTTCCTTCCCCCCTCAGTGCTCTAACTGAGAAATGACACATGCAATTTTAAATGCCATGTCAATAGCAGAATACTCTGCATTGTGGGATTAACAAAACAGACTACACTGACATTGCACAGACATACTTCACTCCTCTGGCTCAATTGAATAGATTCTCAATGTTCTCATGTTGAATTGTTTGGCATAACTCATCGAGTTGCAATAATGTTGCATTCACATCAAGGCATTTTCATCTCCTGTAAACTGACTGGTTTCAGAGGATTTACATCAGGAATTAATTTAGTTTGAGAACGTTAACAGTATTTTCTATTTGAAGGTTTTTCTCCATGTCAGTGTAATTCTCCTTTTCCTGAATTTTTGTACCATATTGTATTTGAAAGCTGTTCCTTTGAGTTCACTCTTCACATGTCTTGCTTTAAACCTTCTCTCCAGCTCTGCCTTCCTAACTTGGGCCGCCTTTTCATCTTAGGGGACTTCTTGCTCTCTAAGTTCTCTTGCTCTAACTTCTGATAGCTCATTTGTTTCACACCAACTCTCTTTAGCCTGCTCTGGGTAATCCCATCCACAAGAGGTGTGTTCTTGCTGGCTGCCAGGTCCCACAGCGACAAGGACATGACAGGCACCCACACTGGGACATGAGTGTGCGTTGTAATTAGCCCTAAATTTATGATGTACAGGTGAGCACATTGAACAAGGACTCAGCATTCCTCTTTCCTGCTTTCTGCCATGTTCCCAGCTGAAGGGATTACCCTACTGAATGACCTTCTGCTTTTTTTCAAAGGTCTTCAGCACCACATGCCCAGTTTCCAGTCTTCCTTGTAGTAAGTACGAAGGAAAGGCAGACTCTCAGCTTGTCTGTGCTGTGGATTCCACGTTGTGAAATGGGTAATAAAAATTCCTTACTTCTTGGAAATGTCATGCAGTATAATGGCATAAAGGGAATAGGGGATTCTGAGCTTCTTCTGTGTGCAATTAAACACAAAATCCTGTTAGGAGTTGAAAACAGACCTTTCTGTCTGTTAGCTAGTTTTCCATGTCTTTTGTGTGTAGAGAGAGTTGTTCAGCATTGCACAGATAACCTTTTTCTTTTTCCCCCTACAAGAATGCTGCTTGAGTGCAGTAAATCCACCACAAAGCCCATAATATCTGAAATAGATTTTACTTGCACCTGCCATCTCCTGTTCCAAATGCCATCTCTATTGAAACACTCCTCTGTGTTCTGCAGTAGCATCTCAACCAAGCTGAATTATTTCATCTGCCACAAAGGGATTAAACATGTCAACAGTAATTATCTTTGCCTTAATCTCTGGCAGTTGCTTTTCCTTAAATATGCTCAGAGGTTCATTATAACTTTCTCACTGAATCTCTTGCTGCATAAATCTACCAAGGTATCATTTGCTGGCACAGCAAGTGCTGACACATGTGTCCACTCCTGCAAACAGAAGACGGTCAGGAGGGTTTTACTCACAAATTCTAGTCTGTGTTTTCCAGTTAAAATCCCAGCAGAGCTTACACTCTGCTTGGAAGCCTCTTAGGCTGCTGCTAGAAAGTGATTCTAACCTATGAGAGGGCTGAGAATTTTTGCAAAGCTTTGTCTTATTAATATGAAATACTCTGTGCTTTAAATTCTAATGACAGTCGAGCTGTACTTTTAACTAGGAGAACTGGCAGAGGTGAGTGAGGACAAGAGAGCAAGCAAGAAGAATGACTAACTTGACCTTTAAGTTTCATAGAGTTGTCAAAGATACTCCACCCCCAAGGAAAGGGCTCCTGAGAGTTTCAGTTTATAAAATAACTGAATGGTATTTTGTAGACAAAATATTTCAAGTGCTGTTTTTCAAAACCTATTTGTAATTTGTATTGTTAAAATAGGTTTAGCGTACTTAAAATGACTGTAAAATGTCATTTACCAAAGCCTTGCTGTGAAGGTTTTGATAAAAATACCACAGAAGTCAAGAGAAAGAAAATATTTTGTTAACATCATGTTTTAAAGCATGGCTTTTATATATATATATATTAAAGCCCTGTTTCACACTTTTGAAATATTTTTATTGGGGAAAAAAGTGTGTCATCAAATATACATTAACCTAGAACTGTATGAGAAAATAACTTACAGTCCTCTATTATTAAAGGAAACTTGTGTTTATTACCTTTTCACTGTATTCCTGCTGAAAGCCTGGCAATTAAAGCTAATAACTAGACAAATACATTTAGGGTGCTCTCTGGGCATTATAATATTCCAGATGAGGTTGTTGGCATAGACAGTACAATGCAGTAATATTTGTGCTCCAAGAAGGCACAGAGGATGATAAATACACACTGTGGTGTGCCCATCAAAATAAAATCCAGTTTGCTCTGCTTGGCAGCCTCACAGAAATTATAATTCTCTGAGGATATTTTCTTGTGGAGATACAAAGGGGAAAAAGAAAAAAAACTTAAATGGATTTGAATATTCATTTCTTAGCTATCTTGTTCTGTTTTGTTTCTTCCCCCTCAGAGAATGCAGGAAAATGTGTGGCACTCTAACAAAGAGCCTTTTTTTTCTTCTGAATAATCTGACAAGGGAAAATTCTGCATCCAGTGAAGATTATGATGAACTGGGGTTTTCACTGTGAATTCCCTCCTGGCTGCACTCCAGAACATGGCCTGTCAGTCAGGTGTACACGATGTGCAGCGTTTGCTCCTTTTCCCCCTGAAGGGACTGATCCAGTGTTTAGCTACAATGGAGAGTTGTCCATTAAAATGACAGGGGCCTGGAAAGACACTTGGCAGGCTGCACTCCTGAGGTGAGCTTTAATGGGCTCTAACAGCCACACAAGGCACCTTTTTCAAGGACCATTTATCCTGAGGGAAGCTCGCTGTGCATCCTGGCCAGCAAGGGATGGGCCTTTTGCTGAGAGTTTAAGAAAGGGAAGCTCCTCTTTGGAGAACTCTGTGGTGTTAGATGATGCCTGGCGGTGTGAACGTGCACCCAGCACGTCCCGAGACTGAGGGTGAAGGTTTGTCACTGGGCTGGGGCAACAACCAGTTGGTTTTTACACCTGTTTGATTTTGCTGTCTCTTGTCTGAGTTACAGTAGCACCCAGGAGCATCAGCTGAAAGAAGGACTCTGTTTTGATACACTGTTCACAACCACAAACTACACAATGACAGATTTTCTGGCAATTAGGGTGCTTATGGGCTTAGATTTTCTAAAATCCTTGCTCCAGTTGATTGCAGACTGCACACAAACAGCTGCCTCTAGCTATGCCTGGGATTATTTTAAATTTTCTGCATTGTAGATAAGCCAACATTTATTGGGCCAAAGAGTGAAAAAGAATTAAAATCTGTCACAGCACCTTCATCTGTGAGAAGGTGCTCCTGTGCCCCCAGTGTTCCACACTAAATACCTGCGTGTTGTTTGATGTAGGGCCAGAATGGCATGTGGCTGCCCCCAGTTTTCAACTGCAATGTCTTTCTTTGTCCTAATAAAAAGTCCATTATGCCCTACAAGTGAAAAAGCTTCAACAGAAGAATTGGGAATATTCTCCTGTGGTTAAGGCCATGCCAAGAGGAGACAGGACAGAGAAGTTCAAATGTCCCTGTGTAGAGAAGAAATTCAACTGTCTTACTAAGGAGGATTTCCAGATGAATTTTGCGGGATGGAGCAGAGGAAGCTACTTAATTCTAGAAGACGGTGTAGACTTCAAAAATCCTGAGGGGAAGAAGGTGCTACCTTTAATTTTTTTTTCAATTAATTTTATCAAAATTAGAGGCCTGAGTGGGGTGAAGGAGAAATTTATTGAGCATGTTAAGAGCTCAGCTTTTCACCCTCTCTCGAGTTTGTGGGAGCAAGGGTATGTCCCCTTTATGCATTTAAGCAGATATGCATTGCTTTCTTAGTCTATTTAAATAATTATCTTTACATTAAAAAATGTAAAGATAAAAAATAAATGTAAAGATAAAAAAAATCTCCCCATTCCCCACATGCACCAAATCTATGGAAGAACAGAAAAGCCAGCACTACTGCTGATTTTTAGTTCACCTCCCAACATCTGGATTTCATCTGAAAACATGATCAAAGAGAGACACTATCAGGTAAGGTTCAGTGTTTTTCCTTTAGAGTTTCCATGATGCACAAAGTAGCATTGACAGTTTTAAGCAATTAAATACATGAATCAAAACCGGGGTCATGTCCTGGTTTGAAGGGCGGATTTGGGTGGACTCAGGTGGCAGGGTCAGGTTCATTCAGTCATGAAAAGACAAAAGCTCCCTATTCCATGAGCTGAACAGGAGGGAGATGTGCTCCCAGAGAAAATGCAGTGAACAATGGATGGGTCTTGGCATGGAAAGCTGCTGCTTATATCAGAAAGGATACGGTGGAAACTTGTGTGCCCTGAAAAGCAAACCTCTCTGCAATGACCTTGGTGGAGTGTGAGTGGTCTTTTTACACAGGCAAGATTGCTCTTGAAAATTTTGTTTTCCTTCACATAATTGCTGGGACGAATCTGAGGCAGTACAAGGCCAGTTCTCTGCTGCTGACATGGGAATGGTTTCCCAGGGTGATTGACAGACTATTGGGTTGGAGATAAACATGTTTCTCCAGTTGTTTGCAGAAAGCTCTGCCCCACGTTAAGTCATTTCTCTCCATAATCAGTGAATCACAGATTGAGATAAACACTCATGCAGAGTCAATAAAACTAATTTTTATTTTTATAATTAAATCTTAAGAGCCACCTGATTTTGCATTGAATCAAGACTATAATTTTAGCAGTAAACATCTGATATTTTATTGTAATGAAGAATCTGAGTATGAATAGAGCCACATTTTTGATTAATTAGAATCTTGTTGCCAAGGAATTAATCTGTTTTCCCTTCTCTGAGGAAAAAAACCCAACCCTCTCTAAAATGAGTTTCTCAGCAGGGATAATTATAGAAATGTTGAGTGAACTCCAGCAGCAGACATGTTTCAACATTTCTTTGTTTTCCTGGAGTAAGGGGGAATATGGGAGAGAATAGATGACCATTAAAGACTGAATATGGCTATTATTTTTCCTGACTGTAAAGTAAGAGAAAAGTTAGTCCTGGACTTGGGATTCCCGGTCACCAAGCTATTTCTGGGTGAGGTAAGAGCAAGTTTAACTCAGGCTGTGATAACTCAGAGCTGTATTCAGATAGAAATGGCTCCAGGGTGGAAGTCTACCCTAGTTAGCTGCTGCTGTATCAGCTGAGGGGTTGCTGCAGTAACACATTACACGACTGTGCTTCCTTAGATGATCCTTTGGACTGATTCCCATCTCCCACTGAGGCCATGGGGGTGATGCTAACAGACCTGACAGGCCCCCAAAAATGACTTAACTGTACTGCAGTAAACTTTACTGAATTACTTGCAATTTATGGATGTGAATCCATTTGTGCACATGGCAAGCTAACGTGTAATTTCCATGGGTATGAATAAATAGAGCAACCACTTAGTATTTGAAAATGTTGCTTTCTGTCATTACTTATGGCAGCAGGGGATGCATTTCATTTCTTCTAAGGTTAAGGAAAGAAATGCTTTTTCTTTTCTAGGAAAAGCTACCACACTTGCACGATTTGTAATAAGCAATGTGTCTGTTGCCATATTCCTGCTTTATTATGTCTCTTTAGAATGCAGCAAGCTATGTTCAAAATAATGATACCCAGACAGCACCAGAAAATTCAAAAGGAGACTGTCTCCATATCAGAAGTGTGGGTTGAAATTGCTGCAGTTCAGGCTCATCGATATTGGTAAGTGTTTGAGATGTGAGTAATTGAAACTTGCTGTGACTGTGCTTCTAGCAAAGTGTGAAATTGAGGAACTAGAAGACGATACCCAAAAGCACAGATGCATGACTGCAGTTTTCAATGCTTTCCTTGTGGGTGACTGAAGGATTTTATTGCCTGGTTACCTCAGAGCAGAGAGCACAGAAACTCTTTGGGATGAGAACACTTTGGGTCCTAAACTTTACTTCTTCATTTTACTGTTAACTGAAAAAAAACTCCAACCCAAAGCCCTGATCAATGGTACAATCAGCTGTTGGCTTAGCTGAAACTGTACTGATGGTATTTTTAAATCACTTTCTCTGGGAGAGGTGTAGTGTCGTTTTTCTTGTGTGAGTGATGACACACATGGATTGAAAACTTGAATACGATGGTCTGGACTAGTTTTTAGGAAAATGTGGTTAAATAAGGACTGGGTTGTTTCATGCTCCAGCTCACACTATGCAGAGGCTGAAGAGCTCTCCCTACACAGAGGAACTTCTTTTTGAAGGTTTTCTGCTGTATTGATTTCTCCATCTATAGGGAGAGGGATGAAGAAGAAAGAGTCCCTTTTCCCTTTAAGAGCCACTTAAAATAGCACTAAATAAATTTGCTCAGTAAACGGAGAGGAGTGTCAATGAGATACTAATTTTTGTGCACTAGGTTCTTAAATACTGGATGGAAAATCTAGTATTGTAGTAAAATATAACAGACTAAAATATAACTGTTATTAAGGCCTAACTATTAAGGTCTAACTGATCAAGGCAGAAGACCCTGAATACAGCAATTTGGTAAGAAGTTACCCCCAAAGACAATTCATAGCTTGTTTGTTTGAACAAGCAGCATATGGTATATTTTGAGCTGCAAATTTTTGTGTGAACTCAATTTTGTATCTGTCTAGGATAGGGAGAGGTATTTTATCCCTGTCTGGTCAGCTACATTTATGTCTCATGGAAGCAGTGAATGGATGCTCTTTAAATTAAAGTGCCTCAATATATACATTTATTGTTCCCATGAGTTCTTTTTCAAAGAATAAAATGTTGTACACGTATTAGAAATTGCAGCCAAAGAGTCTTTTCACTCCAGGAGGAAGTAAACGAATGCAGTGAATCCAAATTTTTTCATGCTCCTTCTCTGGAGAGTGAGTCCATTCAAAATGCAGGTATTCCACTCAAATCCATAGTCTGCCTTAACTCTGAAACCTTGTAAACATCCAGTTATGAAGTGAAACAAACAGCAGGTTGAGGTTGACTGCTAACTCATGGATATATTTTGTTTTCTTTCTTGCTCTGATTAATATTTTATTCTTTAAACTGTGCTGCAAACTCCACTGAGACTTCACTTACAGGAGCTATATTATGAAAGAGTGACAGATTGTGGATGAGGAGAACCTTTTTCATAAATCATTTCCCTTTGCAACGCTTCTAGTTTCTCTTCTGTAAAATAGTTATGTAAAACTACCGTATTCTTTCCGGTACTAATAAGAAAATTTGTAAAACAAAGGAATTCTTTGACTCCAGGCAGTTGCATTTTATCCACCAACCCTCAAAATACAACAAAAAAGGTATCAGAAGCTTGAGCTGGTGTCCTTTCCTGCTTGCTAATACATCTGCTTCTGCTTCTTTCACAATTTCATCACAGATATGGGCTTGAACCTCTCCAGTGTTAATATTGAAACCACTATTTTGGGTTAAAAAGAAAAAAGTGCTTTCAGTCTATTAGAGTGCAACAGTATCATTTCATTTCACATTCTACCTCCTCAAGAGGTTGTCACAGCAGCAGAAAACCAAAGATTAGTTAAAAGCCACAACAAAATTGTAACATTCCTGCATATTAAAAAAAAAAAAGCAGGCAATGAAATATTTCCACCCCACTGAAAATTCCTGCTCTCTTACATCTTCTTAACTGACACTTAGTGCTTGGATAATAATGAGAACATAGGAAAGAAAGATTATAGCTTTATGTTAGTGACAGTAGAGTTATGGCTGAAGAGCTGCTTTCATTCTAAGCCTTCATTTTCAGCACTTACAGCTTTCTGAATATATTACCCTTTGGGCTCCCATTACACATGCTTGCTTTCATCCCAAAAGGTGGTATGTGGCTTTTTTGTTTAGCCTTTTTCTTTATTCTTTCATAACATTTTCTTGGCTATTTATTTGATACCCAAATATGCAGAAAAGTATCTCCATTATTTCATCAATAGTTCAGATTTATTTTACTTTTTTCTGCACATTGGTGTTGGTGATACAGGAGAGGAAATTTCTTTTATACATGACAATATGAAATTCTTAAAATCTGCCTGCTCTGTTTAGTTTTTTGCTTCTTGAAATTACATGGGAATTTGTCCTTAAAGAAAGAATCCTAAAGTGTAGTATCATGGTTAAAAATGTAAATATGTGCTAACTTATTCACAAAGTTGCTCTGTGTGAATAGTGGCTACACATATCTGAGTAATAAGAATAGATGATTTCTGACAGTTCAGAGCAGGATTCCACCCTCCTTTATCATGTGGTGAGAAAATACCGTCTGTTTGACCAAAAAATGCCATAAATAAAAGCCAGAGTTCATACACAGCTTCAGTTTTGAATTTTTCTAACACTCACAAACAATAACCTCCCTTTGTTTATGTACAGTTTTGATCGGTGGGCTTGATGTGGGGAAAATGATGAGGAATGAGGAAAGTCAAACCCACTGCTACGGGTTCCTGACGGAGGCCCCAAAGTGTCAGCCCCCAACAATAATAATTTCAGTCTCTTGGCTTTCAGCATAAATGGATTAACTCAAAAGATGAATTAACATCGAGGGTTTTGTATTTCAGTGAGAAACTACTCCATGTGCCTGTGCACATGCACAAAAAGAATGAAGGATCAGCAAAAAAAGAACCAAAGATCATTAAACACAAAGCCCAAATCCTGAGTGGGAAGTTTCTCTCACGCAACCATCACCCAGAGTCTTTCCTAAGTTATTTAAGATGGTCAATATTGTTTATTTGAGAGCTTATCTAGGCCCTTTATTATGTTTTTAATTACCATTATGTGCAGATCCAGCAATATATCAGTATTGTCCATTATAATCCTGAAACAAAAGGAAGTTTGTAGAGAAAAAGCATCAGTAGAAAACAAATAATAAAATCTGCACTGTCTGTGTTCCTAGGGCCAAGTTTGCTGTGGTGCTTGACCCAACTGGAAGTGGCAGTAGCATCTGGAAGTAACACACACAAAAAATATCTGAGCAAGGTCCTCCTTGCCCTCAGGGTCTCTCTAAGGCCATAATTTCACAGTGGAAGTGGTCCTGGCAATGCTGGCTGCTGCTGCTCTCATTAGGACTGGGGATATGGTTGGTTTGTTTGTTTCCCTATTATTTATGCACATTTAAAATGCCTTTAAATAAATGTGTGAAGATTTCAGAATTCTTAAGTCTCAGACAGTGAGAAAACAGAGAGCCACCGAAGAAGGACATAAACAGATATTAATTCTATGGAAATACTCTCTTCTCTTTCCAGGCTACCACAGGGCATTATAAGGAGAGACATCCAAGGAAAATCCAAGGCTGTATACCTCCACATGCTGTGAGCAAAACTCCTACAGTCATAAACCTAATTGTGACATCTGATGGCCACGAAAAACTGCATCTTTGTGGAACAAGGTTTAGTTATGACAGAGGTAGCATAAAAGTGATGGCCTTGAAAATGTGTGGTTTTCTTTTAAAGGAAATAGTAAGTATGGATCTAAGGCATAGTTATATCCTTTCTCTTCCTTCTTTTCCATAATTTCCCCCCCTCAAATCTCTCACAATAGCTTGGTCAACAGCATTTTCTTGCTTCATTGGTTTTGAAAAGGACTTGCTGTTCCCTGCTGTTAGATTATTTCCAGGAGACTGTCTCAGGTCAATAGTCATAACATTCCTCGCTTCACTCCTTCTTTCCCCCACCCAGACAGAAAAAATAATAAAATTAAACAAAAAATAAACTAATTAAGTTGGGAAGTGGGAAAGGCAAGCACGTTTGTATTTACATGATTAATCCAGAGATTTAAGGTACGGACCCTTCTTTTTGTTTTCAAGCACCTGGTCTTTGCATGCAATTGCCATAGGAAATTTCTCCTAGCAGCTGGGTTTCAGGTGAAATTACCAAAGAAATATAGGGACCTTGAATTGGTATTAATTTTATTGCAACCTTAAAAAAAAAAAACAAGATTCCTTCCTTCAAAAAGTCTAGGAGACATAAATGTAAAGAAGAACTGAGCCAAAATTAACACCATATGTGTTTAAAAGTGTCACAGGTTAGGACTGCCATAGTATAAAATAAAGGTATTACGTTTGTCCAGCACTCCAGTAAATTTTGGTTAATGTTGGGATGGATTTTAATTTTCTGTAGCTGCTTGAACTGATTAAAATTAGCTTTAATTTTGTGGGACCAGGTACTTGCACACAGAGATAGGTCCTGTTACCTGAAATGAAAATTTGTTTGTATAGTGTTTAAATAGGACAAGATGTGATAACAAACAATCATTGACAGTTTTACAGTTTACAAAATAGGGAGAGACCACAGCAGGTGGATTTGACAACAGCAGAAGTGAACAAGAAGACAACTCAATATTCTGCTAACCTGTCTTGGGAATAAACACATTTCCTTTATTCCTCATAGGATTTTTGTAAGTCTGATTAAAACTGTCTTTGATGTGCACCTGAAATTGCTGTTACTTGTAGGTGCCACTGAAGGGTCACACAGTTATCCAGTGGCCAAGCTGCAACCCTCACTGAGACACTGAATGCCTCTTTTTGGAAAAATAACCTCTGGAATTCTAATCTCAGCCTTATTCTTGCTTTCTTGAATTTGCCTGGCCAGCTTGGGGCACCTAAGACAGCAGAGGAACTTGTAGTATGAGTTGTATTTTAGAACTAATATTTGAATTAGTGCTTAGTAGCGGCAAGGAAATAATTAAATTATGATAGAACTCTGAGCCAGTAATACAGGCAAATCCAAGACAAGATTTTTGTGATGAACCCCAGTTTGGGAGTTTGAATTTTGCAGACCTTTCAAATGCTTCAATTTCTTCCCTTCTCTATGAGATGCAATGTGTTCTTTTGCCTACTTAGAATCTAAATAGTGCAGGACCAGAGAGGTTGTTTTGACCTTATTACCAGTCATTCAAACTGTTAGTTCAAGTTTTTTCTTGTACTTTGTAGATGAAAAATTCGGGTTCTGTTGATGATAAACTTCTACTGCATAAGCACCTGCTACCCAAAAGGTTTAAAAAAAAAGATGAGTTTTTGCTGAAACAGTCCCTATTTCAAAGGTGGTTGTCTTGCTCATACAAGACAGCTAAAGGTAAATACACTGGATAACTGTCTTATCCACATATTGAGGGAATGTCTTAAGTGTGAAGATATGGAGAATGACTAAGTGTATGTGACTTTCTGGCCTAACAGCAGTTTTCCCTATAGAATACAAGAGTTTGGGCTGTAGAAGTTAAAGTTTCAAGTTTTGCTTTGAGATAGGAACAATATAAATCCTTTGGGTCTTGATATTTTCCAACACACTACTGCTTGTATTTCACACAATCACAAAGCAGCTTGGAAGAGGTTGGAAGGCATCTCTGGAGTTCATCCAGTTTAGCCTCCTGCTCAACCAGAGTCAGCCACAGCAGGTTCTCCAGGATTTTCTCCGAGGATGGAGACTACACAACAAGCCCACAAAAAAACCCCCACAAAATGAAACCAAGACTTTAAAAATATTTAAACAGAATTTCCTGTATTTCACCTTGTGCCCATTTCTTCCTGTCCTTTCACTGGGCATCAATGAGAAGGGTCTTGCTTTGTCTTCTCCCTACTGTCCTATGAGAATTCAGAGAGTTTTACCTATTTTAATGGAAACAGATGAGGAAATTGTGTGGGATGCCTGAGTGCCTCTGATGCCCAACTGTTTATTTTCAGAAGAAGACTTGGGAGTATTCATTTACTCTCTCTTCTAATACAAGAACAGGGCTATGAGCCACAAATTGCTGCAAGCTGGGACTATACAGTCCATAAATATAACTGTGCTTGGTTTGTTATATCTTCCCTCAGACTTTGGTTAGTGAGCTCTGTTAGGGATAGCATATTGAACAAAACTGGGTTTTGGCATGACTTGGTACATCTGCTTTCACTTTCTGAGACTTTAGAGCAGTTTTAGAGTGATAGATGCAGCTGGCTTGCTACAGTACTGCTATTCCTGCTTTATCTGCATAGTGATGTTGATTTAGGGGTTGGACATCTTTTCAGCTTGCCATACTCCCTCAGCAGAGGTGGAGATGGGCTGCAGCACCAAGAACAGGGGAGGATGGCCTTTAAATTATGCTGCACCAAATGATTGCTGGCCAAAGTGACTCAGGAGCTCCTATATTAGAACACTTGAAATAGTGTCCTCCTACTAAAAAGCAAACTTGCTCCTAGATGTTTATCTTGAAGCTTGGTTATTATAATTGTAAATAAAGGCTAATATGCACGTATTATAACTCAGGTCTTGTTTGCTTTTTATAGAGTGTGAAATGAGCTTCCACTTGTAATTGCAGGTTTTCTTGATTGATGTGAAGCTATTTTCTCTGTAAGCAGACACTTCTCAGTTTCTTGCTTTGTTCAGAGTATGAATCAAAAAAAAAAAAAACCAAACAATTTGGAAATAAAATCGATTTGCAAAGAGGTTCATTTCCTAATGCCCTAGGTCAGCAAGGACTTCTGAGTTAGGAAATTACATGCCCTTAACACGATTGTTGACTTGAATGAAAGCTGTACATCAAGAGAGATCTCTCATGACATGATTACAGCACATATTCTCCTTGGAAGATACAAGGCACTTTCCCTTTGGATCCTGCTTATGAATTTTTACAGCTTGGAGAACTACAAATGTGTTTGAGAGGAAAGTGTATCTGTGACCAATGGAAACATAAAAGGGGAAGAAAAGTTGCAAGACTGCACAGACCTCCTGAAATTCTGTGTCCCTGTGCATCAAAGGCTTTGCTTGCTCTCTGAAAGATGCTGTTTTTATCACTGCACATGATATTGCATCCTTTGAGATGAATTCTGCCAACTATCAATAGAATTATTTGTATATGAAACCTGTCAGGTTAGCAAAGGTCCAGGAATTCAGCTGGTCATTCAAGAGGTAAGTGCATTTTAATGTTCTGTACACTGTGCATTCCAGTCAGCCCCAAGACTCCTTCCCTCTGCTGTGGCCTCTGTTCAGAGACTGTTTCTGAGGAGAGTCTTTCTCCAGATCTACTGTCTTGTTTAGTGATTTCATACAGCCTTGAACGTTGCAATTTGTGAAGCAAATCCATTCCAACACAAAAGTATTCTATAAAATCTGTTACCTCTATAGGCCAAAATTAAGTTTAACATGTTCAAAACAACCCTTTTTTTTTTGCAAACTGATCTATTCCCAGTTTATTTCTGCTACCACCGCTGTCACTGAATCCAAACTGTCTGTATGTAAACAGTTGTAAACACTTCTTACCATCTTTTCCAGTACTGTGAATTGCCTTGAAGGCACATAGGATAGAAAGAAAGAGACAAATAGAGGATTTTCCATATGGTCTGAACACTATATGATATTTTAGAAATGCTATTTCCCATTTATATCCATTCATCTCTTTGAATTTCTATCTTTAAACCATTACCTTTTCTCTCAGGATTGCTGTGAGTCTTAATTCATTAATGTCCATAGAGTGCTTTGAAATCCTTAGATAAAAGAGATTATAGAAGTGGAAAATATTAAAGGGAAAATGTGAACTCACAACCTCTATCCCTCCCTCCCTTACCTCACCTGTTCATAAAGATCTTTGTAACCATATAAACTTACCTTAGAATCAAGGCAAATATATTTTACTTTGATGTACAGATAACATGAGGTTGCAAATGCCCATTTTTTAAAGAATCTTTTTCAGATTAACAAAGTTAATGTAAAAAACTTCTTAGCAATGTTTTTAATCTTCTATTCTGTGCTTCCCCAATTAAAATGTGGTCCTGGTTATATTCAGCTGAATCTTGTAGGACGGCATCAGTGCTGAAAGATTCATATAACCACAGGGTTATATTAGGAAACAGAAGTTCCTCTATCAGGTTTATATCACTTCAGACTGTAAAATAACTGACATAAAACAATCTTTTCAAAATGCATAATTTGTTCTCCAAGTGGGAACCATCTTCTCTATCCCAACATCTGCACTGGTTTCTGTAAAGCAGATTCACAGGATAATTCAGGTTAGAATGACCTCAGATGATCTCTAGTCCAACCTTCTGCTCCAAGCAAGGTCAGCCATGAGATCAGATCAGGTTTCCCAGGGCTTTATCCCGGCAGGGAATCTCTTCGCCCCCCAAATTCTATCTGGAACCACCAGATCACCCATGAACTCAGCTGCCTCTGTTTCCATTCCATCTCTGTAGCCA
>JAWWLV010000179.1:2972994-3020168 GCA_035041135.1 Platyrinchus mystaceus
CCCCCCAAATTCTATCTGGAACCACCAGATCACCCATGAACTCAGCTGCCTCTGTTTCCATTCCATCTCTGTAGCCAAAAGATTGTCCATGGTCATTCCCAGTAACTTCTTTTCCCCTGTAAAGAAAACTGGAGAGAAGGGAGAGTAAGAACTGTGAATGAGCCTAAGGGATGTAAGGCAACAGCCTTTCTGAGACCCTGGAGTACACACTAAGGACAGACTCAGAGCAAGGAAATAAGGGTTGCCACCTCAGCTTCTTGCTTTGGATATTGGAAGTCCCATTTTCCAGGCCTGGTAAGATAAGAAATTCCTTCTTTGCTGTTGCCATTGACTAAAATCTGTAGAGAACTGCTTTTCTCAGGCATTCAAGATCACCCTCTTAATCCACATGGGGCATCCCACTCTATCTTTCACTGTCTCCAAGAGGAAAGGCTCTATTTCCTGTCCTCTGTGTCAGAGTGAAAAGACCAATCTGCAGCAGAAGGTTTCAGTTTTCTCTCCAGTGCTGTTCTTAGAGCCCTCAGCTAGTCAATGCTTTGTGTTACTGCAATTTTTACTGACAAATAGGATGGGGAACTCTTTATCAGGGGGGAAAACCCCCACCAATCTATTCAATGCCCAGTTACAACAGTCTTGATATCCAGGTTGCCCAAGACAGAGCAGCTAATCATATTTCTAAAAAGACACCATTGTAGTGTCTCTCATCTTCCTTCTGGAGTTCATATTTGTTTCTTACAACAGCCAATGTATTTCACACCTTGTCCTTTCTGCTGCTGCTGTGACATTATCCTTGTTCTTCCAGTTCAGCCCTTTAAAGACAGTAGAAAACTCTAGTGACCTCTTTATTTGCAGACAGAGCAGATACCTGCAAGCCAGTTGTGGAGAGCAGCTAGTTTCAGTCTATATTTAAATACTCAAGTGAGCACATGGTTATTCAGATTTCTCTTTAAACTTTAGCTCCAAAAGTTTCTCCTGTATTACATAAGCATGTGTTGATAAGATCTGGAATTTTGAGTTGACTGTAATATTGTTACTAGATATTAGACTAGAGTTGTTTTACCACCACTTCATCCTCAAAGGAGAATTAATCATTGACTTAACTAGAATGCTAATATGAATGATTGTGTTGTTATGCATATGTTGATTTATTCAACTTTTTCAGCCTTCTAGGTTCCTTTTGAAAACAAGCTTAGCCAACCAAACTTAACAAGCTTTCACTTGAGTGTGTATAAATGTTAAGTAAACAAAATGTTTTTGCTGCTTATGTTTGCAGTATTCAGCTTCATTAAACATGTTTATACGCAGTCTTTTGTAGCCTTCTGCAGTGTACATGACTAACTTGTGAGACACATTTAACTCAGATGAAAGAAGACATGGAAAATGTGTTTTGGAGAACTCCTTTGAATGTAGCTCTCCTGAGACACTCTCAAGGTGTCCTGTTCAAGCAAAAAGAAGAGATCAGCAGTAACAAAAACACCTCTACATGATCAGCCCTGTGTTCAGCATGAATCCAAAACACAGCCCCTCACCAGCCATTGTGAAGAAAATTAACTCTACCCCAGCCAAAACCTGCTCAGGTGTGTAACAACAGGTCAGGTTGGCTTCTCTTAGATGGACTTTGCACAGAATAACACACAATAACCATTCTGCCCTGTGAAGGTGTCCATGTTAGTGGTGTCCCTGCTGCCAAGCAGGAATCCTCCTGTTACACAGCAGTTGCAGGCTGAGGCCAGCATGGTGTGAGGGTTCACACATCCCACTTCCTTCGGCAGCCCGGGAAAGGGTTTGTTTCCAATTAGGCAGCCAGGCTTCAGAGACCACGGAGACACAAACAGCAGAGAGAATTTTAGGAATGCCACCACATCTGGCAGATGTTCAGGGAAGACCTTGGGAGTGAAGGCAAACAACTGAGGCCTGCCCTGAGCCCCGCCTACCAAAGCAAGGATTAAACAAGTGTGACCAAATTGCTTCTTCCTACCACACAAGCCAATTCCAAGACTTTGGTGCCACAATGCAAAGTAACTACCTGACAGAATCACAGTATGGAATGATGCCCCTTACTAAAAATCATCTGATATCCTGAGGGAACATCCATACTGGTTAAAGGAGAGCAGGTTGCTTCAGCTATATGGGAACACTGGTAAAATCTTGGGGCAGTGGCTCACCAAAATCCCAACCTGATGCTGGCAAAGGTGCTTTGTTGAAATAATGAGTGACCATGGAGGATGCTGGCTGTCCATGGATACAAGCCATGGAGGAAGAATCCTACTTTGAAGGGGTACATATTCCAACCGTGGAAATAGAGAGTGACAACTCTGAGGATGATGGAGATGCTAGATAACAATAACAATTGGTTGTTTTAGAATATTTTAACTAAAATATAAGGCACTGTGAAGTAAATTCTTAGTTCATGTAAACCACATGCTCTTGTGATTGGTCACTGAATCTAACCAGCTGTCCTCATGAGCCATGAGGGAGGAATCCATGTATTTCTTATCAAAGAGGGAGAGGTACCCCCTTTTAACAAGTACAGGGGGGAGAATTCTTAGAGAACTGCTGTCCTTTTTCTTTTAAAACTGTCATTTAAATTTTGGTGTTTGAACTTTCTCTTTAGTCTAATGGTTTTCAGATCACAGGAGAGATAAATGGGTGAAACAGCACCTAAGACATTATATACCTGTCTTGTTCAATTGATCAGCAGTTGATTTCATTTTCCAAACCTAATTTTTTTTTTAAAGAAACCTTTTGTTTTTAAAAAGCAAAACAATCCCCCTCATGCCAAAGAATATAACAAAGAATGACAGCATCTGGCTGTCCTTAAGAAAACCTATTAGCTACCTCAAGAGTTAATCTTTCAAAGATTATATTGGAATTCAGAGAGGCAAATAGATTCTAAAGATGCATTCTATCCCTAAAAGCAACAACTTTTGTTAATGCACATGCATTACACAGTAGCATCTTAAAAATGCAAAATAAGACATTTTTAAGAATTCATTGCCTAAAGTCAAAATTTATATGAACATTCAAATTGATTAACTACAGCCAAAAGCTAAAAGGTACATAACAGAGCCTGACAAATTAACAAAAGCTTTGCTATTTTAGTTTACCATCCCTTTTTTCTTCCCTCTTAACACTCCTACCATTGCAACCACCAGTTTTGTAACAGAATGTTTTACCAGACCCTGCAGCAGACACACAGACAAATGAACTCGAGATTGTCCTGAAAAGTCTGTGAAAACACCTCAGGAAATGTTGACTCTTACAGTCTTAGGATCAAAGCTGAATTATCTGAAGTTAAATGATTTAAATTCTTTAGATGATGAATTGCATGTAGCTCTTCACGAATGTTTTGTTTTCTAATTATGAAACATTTTTCACTTACGATAAAAACCAGTTCTTTAAGAATACGAATAATATTCAATATTTTTAGGCATCTTTTAATGTTTTAGAATTGAACTTTCTGTGACATTTCGGAGTGTCAGAGGAAAAGGCACTTGCAAAGGAAGCCTCATATTTTCAAATGCTTATGGCAAAGTGTGGGATTATGGCATCATGGCTTTCACAGCATTTAAATAGCCTTGTGGTAATTAAACTGCATCGGGCCAGGTCCTGCTGTCCATGCTGGGATCACAACTCCAAAGCATGGCCAGTGTCAGTGTGCACTTAATCACTGTGGACTTGGGATCTTGAAGTTCCAGCTAAGACTAAGGGCTTGTTTAGCAGAATTTCTATGGAATTTGTGGTAAAAGGCAATCTTTGATTCAACACATTTACAGTGCATGGCTGGCACTTGGATTTTATCCTGTGGGAACCCACTGAGCTTCCACAGTACCCAGGGTGGGCTTAGATGACAGAAAGCTGACAGATTCAGGAGTCCCGAGTTGCAGGCTGGTGCTCCCACCCCCTCATCATTTCACTTCTGAGAACATACTAAAATGTTTCCTTTTTCATAGGAATTGTATTGGGATTTGAATGGCATTATCCCTGGACTAAAGGTGTGTGTTTAAAGTGTTTTGTTACCTGTGATTCTGTGTGGACTCTTAAATAAGAGAATGATTACTGTGCTAGTGTCCTATGAGAACTTGGGCTTTGATCATTATTTTTTTTAGAGTCCAAGGCTGTAACGCATGATTGCTTTTACCTATCTGACACATCAAAAGGATAAGAACCAAGAAGAAGGGGAATAGCTTGTGGTTAAGGTGCTGATGTTAGTTGGGAGATGTGATCTTGGCAAATTCCTCTCATCAGCTCTGTGCCATTGCTTTCTGTTTCTAAAACAGAGATTAAAACGTTGTTTTGGTTTTTTTTTCTCTTGCCTTTTGTCTGTCTATATTGTAAGCCCTGGTGAGGGCACACACGTGCAACACCTTGTATGTTAGTGCTCCTTGCTACAACCACAACATTTAATCAATACAATTATGCCTTATACTTCTTTGATTGAAAAAAATGCTGAATGTCTCACTAGTCTGAGCTAGAGAAACATGTTTTTCAGATGACCTTTAACTGGGAATAGTAGGAGATCACTGTCCTTGCCTTTCAGTTAGGGAGTATGAAACCAATAATGCAAATTTTCAGGCTCTTGGTATGCAAATTACCAAAAGAGGTGGCAGTACACACGTCTTTTCAAAGCTCAAACCATCACATGTGCACAGGAAAAAATAAAAAAGGTTACACTTCTGTAGTTCTCTACAGTCAAGCATTCTTTCAAAGGGAAAATCCATCACTTTGAAGAATTTACAGAAGAAAACCTCCACAGCAACTAAAGCTGCAGGCAAACGAGTGAAAGGCAAAATGCAACTGCTGAGAAAAATAAATAAGGGCCTTTACAGCAGTCCCATGGAATTGAAATTTTCCTTTATCACAGACTAGGCTGTTCTAATCTTCTTTTCTACCTCTAGCCACATATTTTAAAAGAAGATTTTCCAAACATAAAAATGTTACAGTAGAAGCAGAGTTTCTTACTAATGTATTATAAACTGGCTCTTACCGTACTAAAACACCACCTGAATTTCGCCAAGGAGCCAGTTTGGCTTAATTTTTCATTCCTGTTGTCTGCATGAGAAATATCTACACAAAAAGTGGCATCTGACAGAAATTTCATCTCCCACAGGAGATGGCATTCAGCAAGTGCACCAAATGCTTGCAAAGGCCTAGGAGCACAGGCAAGACTGAGCATCGTGGTGAAGCCTCCTTGTCCTTCAAGGTCCCAAGAGCCACAGCAGCCCAGACGTTTTGTTTTTCCAGGTAAGCTTAAACAAAACCTCAGGCAACCCAAGTTCATAGGCTGTTTCTTACAGAGGCCACATTCTTTAACATTTAAAGTACAGAACTAAAGAAATGGTCTAAATGAGATGTAAATTTTGTTTACTGGTGTCAGCACATGTACTGAATACTGGGCTGAAAGCTGTAGCTCTGCTGAATCAACAGCCTTGAGTATCAAGCTGAAAGCATGGTGACAGTGTAGCCATAATTTTATTTGGGAATGAACTGATTTTTCTTTGCTCAAGAATGAGGTGCCACAGAAGGAGTCACATATAGGACTAACTAGGGAGTTTAGGCAGAAAATGCCTTGAAAACCTGGACTGGTGCCAGGGTAGGAAAGATGAAGGGTGGTACTGCTCCTGAATATATACTCCTGAGGAACAGGAACCATTTCTCTTCATGCTGGCCACTCCCAAAAAGTGGTTGGCAGTGGCCATCCAGGGTGTCTTGTCAGAGCAGGCAGTGAACCATGACCAGCTGATTGCCTTCAGAAATCCAAAGTCCCCTCAACACCACCTACTTCTGTGGCCTCCAGCCAGCCTTGACTCTGAGGGTAACATTCTGCTCCAAACACAGTGTGTTACAGCACTCTTGCAATGAAAAAGTGTATTTCAGTTTGAGGTTAAATCTTTCTATGTAAACCCCACCTATTTCTCATCTGTCGTGATATTTGGTAGCGCTTCTTCTGCTTCTCCACAGAAGTTGTGTGGGCCAGGTTAGCTCAGATATGGGGGTGACCAAGAAAATATGTGGCTGTTTGAGGTCTGCTGGGGCACAGGCACATGCTGGCACCAGGACCACCACAGACCAGAGAGTCATATTGGACTGGAGGCGGCTTCTGCAGAACCTTCTGGAGTGTGGGTACACGTAATTTCCAGAACTGGTGCTGAGGTGCCAAAGTGGCTCTGTAAGGAATTAACTTCCACCCAGCGTGGCTTATTAGCCCTGCCTTGTTAAAGCCTGTGAGGATCCAGAGCAGGCTGGACCTGCTCCAAGTAATCTCACAGAATATTCTGAGTTGGAAGGGACTCACAAGGACCATTGAAGTCCAACTTGTGATTGGCCCGTACAGGATTAAACTCACAACCTTGGTGTTATTAACACCATGTTCCAACCAGCTGAGCTAGTCTCAGGGTCCAACACAAGGATCTGCACTAATGAGAGAGTGATACCAGGTTCTTATAGGGGTTTTTTGAATATATATTTGAGATGTGTTTGGTACCAATAATATATTGCATTAATAATGCTGTATGTGCAACACAGCCTTGTGGCTTCTCTTGACTGGCATCCCCCAGGTCTGTGTGCCCGTTTCTCTGTACTGGTCCTGCAGCGACGCTCCTACATCCCAAGGCGTGGGATGGGATGCAGGACAGCGGGCTAGGCAGACAGGGGACATGACCTGATGTGTCCCCAAGCCTGCCCGCACCGCTCTGCTGGCGGCATCGCGTCTTCTTCCTTGGGGCAGGTGACGCGGGAGAGCCAAAGGGTGCCGGTGGCTGCTTTCTCTGGGCAAGGTCGTGAGCGGTCAGCCCGGTCCGGACCCCAGGGCTTGGCGTGGCCTGGCCTGGCCTGGCCTGGCCTGGCAGGAGCCCCGCACGCAGGGTAGGGTGCGGTGCGGGCGCTCCCACCGCCGCCTCCCACCAGAGCAGCCGCTCCCGCCCGGCGCGCTGCTCCCCATCCCCTCCGCCGGCCGCATCCCCCACCCATCCATTGGCGTCCCGGCCCCACGTGGGCGCGGCGTTTGCCGGGAAGGAGGGGAGCTCAGCGGAGGGGGCGGGCGGTCGTTGTCCTGGCGACGGGAGGAGTGAGTTGTGGCGGCGGCGGAGCTGGAGCCGGAGCCGCCGGAGCCGCAGCCGGGCGTGCAGGGCGGCCCCCTCGCCCTGCCCCGGGCTCATGGGCCGCCGGCCCGCGGGAGGAGCAGCAGCGCCCAGAGCCGCCCGCTCGCCCTCCCCGCCGCAGCAGCCCCGGCAGGTACCGGCGGGGACCCGCCCGGCGCTGGAGAAGCCCGCCCGGCGAAGGAGGGATGCGAAAGTTTGTCCCGGCGCGCCGCGCCGCCGCTCCGGCGGTGGGAGAGACGCGGCCGCGGGCGGGAGCAGCGCCGAGCCGAGCCGGGCCGAGCCCCGCCGGGGCAGCGGCTCCCGGCGGCGGGAGGGGGGTCGCGGGGGGCTCTGCCCCATCGACATCGCGGCGGGGCCGGCGCCGCCCGCGGGAGCGGCTCCTCCGCGCTGCATCCCGCGGGGCGGCCGCGCCTGATGCGGGGGGTCCCGGAGGGTCCATCCCTCGGTGCCCCCAACCCGGGTTGGCGCGGCCCGACGGGCTGAGCCCCCCCCGGCGGGGGTGGGCGCGGGTGGGGTTTGCCGCCGGGCGAATCTCGCCGATGCCGCCCTCTCTCATTATTTTTATTATTATTTATTTTTATCATTATTATTCTGTTCCGTGTTGCGTGCGGGGCAGAGGGGCGCCCGCCCCGCCCGGAGCCCCGCGGGTGGAGGTGTCCCCGCGGGGTTTTTTTTGTCTCTCGCACCTCCGGCCGCGCTACAGACCCGCGGAACTTGGGAGCTGCCGGGCTTCTGTTTTCCGTGTAAAAAAGCAAACAAAACCCCACAAACTTGTGGATTTGCTTGGCTTGCTTGTTCTGAAACACAAGTCGCTGTGGCGGGAATGAAGGATTTTTGATGCTGCGAGACTGCGTGTTTGTTTGTTTTTTTTTTAATGAGACCCCCCCTCTTCCCCCAAAAAAAGTTGTGTTAATTTGCTCTGCTTGCGATGAGAGACTGGCAACCAGGAGGCGTGTGCGGGGATCTGGGTACCCAGCGAGGCGTTTCTGAATGACATTGCCTGCAGGTGGGGGTCTTTTGGGGCTGTGTGCTGAGGATGGGACCCTCCTGGGACACATCCAGGTGCAGCCCTTAGGGTTTAATTTTAAGACCGTTAACTCACCTGTGGCTCATTGGGACCGTTTATATATTTAAGCCGTGATCAGGTGGAGCCTCTCGAGTTCTCTCACAGCTGTTTATTCGTGGGGGTTTTTCAGTCATAGCCCAGCTGGGTGCAGAGCCTGACTGGGGGTTCTGGATGTTGTAGCGGTGGGAAAACGAGGTAAAACTTTGGGTCCCTTGATATTTTGTTGGTTTCAGTGTCTCTGGCTATGTGGTGGTTTCCCCGGTAAATATTACCTTTTTTTTTCTTCTTAAAGTTTTGTTTTGTATTTAGTGCCACAACTAAATTGACATTAAATTTGTTAGTAAATAAATTTCCACAATTAGAAATGTGGGGCGATAAAAAGTGAAACTTCTTTTTTGTTGGAGACAGTAAGAATAAAAGTCAGTCTAGTGGCTGATCAGAAATGTTTCTTCAAGCTTCAGGATACATTTTTTTTTCCATGTTAATACCTTTTTTAAAAAAAATTTTATGAAGCTTAATGTAGCTAACTCCTGTAGTGACACTAAATACCTGTAATACATGCTCTAAGGTTACAGGCATATACTAAATACTGTATACAAATAGGTAACTCACATGTTTCCCCAGAGAGTCTGTCCACTCCCATGATGGTTAAAGCTGTAACGTTGAATGCACAGGAACTTCCAGAGATTGCACTTTTTCTTTTTCTTTTTTTTTTTTTTTTTTTCTAGTTCAGGGGACCTTTCATGTTGTCCTTAGTTGCACTGGTTATGTCATGCTATTCCAGCATGGCATTACACGATGTGACTGATGCAGTCTCATGTGTCACATCACAGTGAAATCACTGGAGGGAAAAAGTTTTCCTCGGTGGGACTTAAGGATATTTATAAAAGTTGGGGTTTTGGTTTTTTTTTTGGTGTGTGATATTTGTTGCTAAGATCAAAGGCCATTCACTGCGTTCACAGTACCTTTTGGCTTTCCCTGGTTATTGGCAGGTTTGAAACCACAGATCAGGAGGAGATTCTGGTTCAAAATAAAATTTGAAACCTCTTGTTTCTCTTTAAAATGGTTTAGGTGTGTTTTTAGATTATTTTCAAATGGCAAAGCACAGCAGCATTGCTGCAATCAGTTGTATTCTTTCCTGTGCTCTTTAGAAGAAAAAGAACTGGATTAATGACCTACTGCTTCATGGTAAGGAGCAGTGAAAGAGCATTTGAAGTGATAGGCAAAAGTAGTATTTCTACCTGTTTTCAAGATTTTTGCCTTGGAATAACAGGGAACCTCAGCATGTAGAACAAACATTTCTATTGTGTTATGAAAGATGTATTTTATTTATGTTGCTTATCCTTTAGTGATGGCAGAATGTCTGATGATTTTCTATTTTAGTGGTTCCTTTGTTACATAGGACAGAGGTTTGGATTTTTTTTGGAGCTTGTCTCATGACCAGGCTTGTAACAACATGCAGCTAAATATGTGGTCTTATACCATGCTCAGCTAATGTGGCTGAAATTGATTTAATATTTGGCCTTTTTGGTATGGAATTCAGTGTAGTAATTCAGTGTTTTTCCTGGTGCCTGCATATTGAAGCCTGCTGATATCGATCCCACCTTACAAATTAACTGAGGAAGCGATTTGTCTCCTGTAGTCAACTTGTACTTCTCAGTGCAAAAAAGAACAGCAATATAAGGTGGTTGAGTTGCTAAGCTGTGATTTCAGGCACCACTTTGCTTCCCAAGTAATAATAGAAACTGTTTGTTTAGGTATTAGTGTGCTCAGGATTTTGGGAGGTGACACACAATAACCTTACAGACTGTGGAGAAAGATTCCTGGGTGAGAGACCCAAGAAGAATAATGGGGTTGGCTTTAGGGACTCTTTTTTTTTAAGCTGGGGTTTGAGTTGATCCTTGCAGGCTTCAGTCAGTGTTGCAAAAGGCTCAACTGTGGTGTGCAGTACTGTCATTCTGGGGTGTTTTTATGCCAGAAGCCCCAAAGGCAAGGTAACACACTAAATAGGCATCAAAGCATTTTGAGAGTCTTGCATGAAGAGTGGAATATGTTCAAAACATGAAATTATTGTATCAGTTCTGACTTGTGGCTCCTGGTGGTGGGCAAAGAATATCAGTAGCTATGTTTTCTTTCAAGCTGGTAAAAACTGCCTTTTTCCCCCCCCTTTCTAGGTATTTGTTTGAATACATAGAAGAAGATGACAAGCGTGCATGGATGATTTTACGTAATTAACACCTGCTAGATTTGCAAAAGGCAATTATCACTGTGAAGTGTTTACATTGATTTATGGGAAGAAGGTGGCCCATGAGAGGGATGCTGATAATATCAACACAGTGGATTAAATGCACATTTACACCTTTATTGACATATAAATTATCCGTGCCAGGAATGCACTGAAAAGGCTGCCGATGGAGCAATAATGTGGCACAAACTACTGGGTTTGGACTCAGCTCTGTCATCCTTCTGTAAGGCATGTACATGGAAACCTGCATCTGAGCTACTGTAGGATATAGAGGCTCACAGAATGACTGCTTGTTGTTGTTAAGATAATGAGCAGTGATGGCAAACAGGAATTTAGAAGGATGATAAAGGACATGGATGAGGTTTGAAGGAATTATCTCGCTTTTTTAATTATTTTTAGATTTTTGTTGTTTATGCTATGGATTTTTAGAGAAAGCTTAGAGGCTGGAAGAGTCTTTGTAGCTGGGAAATGGAACCTGGCTCTGAATCCAGCCAACATCAGAAGAGAAAGACTGTGACACATGGACTGGAAGATCAAAAAAGGGTAAGTGACAAAAGGCGAAAGCACTTTCTGCTTAAATTGCTGAAGGAGGCACAAGTGGCAGAAGAGCTCCTTATAATGCTTTTATCAGTTGCACTTGCTGCTCACTATGCTTAGCCAGCTCTACATCCCTTCTCCTGATTACATATTTCAGAAGATGTTTGTCTTTCCCTTCAAGCTTGTTCCAATGTATGGAGTAAAGAGCTGAGGGAAGGGGAAATGGTAATAAGAGTGAAAGAAGGGAAATAGAATTGTGGGTGTTTGTTGATGAGGAGACATACAGTGAAACTGAAATATATTGACTCTTACTGATTGACAACTTATTGATTAATTATCAGTTTAATTTTTTGTTTTATTGATATCGTTAGTAGAGAGGTTAAAAAAATTGTTTTCTTGGGGCTTGGTGTTTTAATATGCTGAAAATGTCATACACTTGTCAGTATCCTCGTTGTCCTGGTGCTCTTGTTTGCATTTTCCTGGAGTTGCCAGGTGTAATTTCGACTTGAAACAAAGTGCACAGGGGAATGTGCCCAGTGTCAGCTGCTGGACCTCGCTTTGTCCAAGTGCTTTGTGGATGCTCCGTGTGTCAAGGTGGTGTTGTGTTATTTCATCCTAGTGGATCGGTGCTTTAAATTGACCTGAATGAAGTTGCAGTCTTGGACAGACTGTGGCTCGTGAACAACTGGGACTTAGAAGTTGTTTTGTTGGCACCAGTCAAGCAAAATGTAAAACTTGACATGTTTCTACTGGATAAATCACTGATGTCACTTTGCACGCAGATTTGATGGGCGATAGAAAGCACTGTGTTCAGTTTTGTGTGGAGAGCTCCTTTCCCCTGTATGATTTTTATTTCAGATGAAAAGTGAGTTGGAAAAAAAAACCTGACTGTCAGCTATTATTTTGCTGTTCAACAGCGCTGCCTCATTTTGGAGAGAGGGAGGTTTGTGTCACAATTTCATCAAGTCTGCTGGAGAATAAAAGTGGTTTCCCTGTCACCCCATTAGAAATCTAAGCAGCCTGGAAGACTTTCAGAAATCAGATAAAATGCAGCTGTTTGCTTGGAGAGAAATGGCACTTGGGGAACAAAATTTATTTGGGGAACAAAATAGGACTTCTGAATGTATTTTAATTGCACCAAGCAAGATCTATTAACTGACAAGCCGCCGAGGTCTTCCTTCTGCTTTTTTCAAGGAAGCATTTTGGGACTGAAGGAAATCAATATGGGCTGTAACAAAATCTTTCTATTGACTTAATTTCTGGAGGCTGCTAGAACACTTCTTATTTTTTTCCCCCCTCCTTAAGTGTACAACATTATACCGCACGTGGGGTGTGATGGGAAAAACATTTGCGACCTGTGACACCCAAGTAGACCATAATTGTTTTGATGCACCAAAATTAATATGCAATTATGTCTGTCTCTCCTTGCTGATAGGTATAGAAGGCTACATCTCCCATCTGCTCCTGGCTCTGGGTATTTGGTGCACATGTAGTTGGGGCCTCTGAATGTATAATATAACCCCAAGTGAGGCTCAGTGGCAGCTGGGATAACATCAATTGGTCATGCTTTGCTGACATTCATTTTAACTTGAACTCGAGCCGTCATGGAGATTATTAAATTTATAATGATATATGTAAGATCCATTTTAATGGCTCTGCATGCTTGGGTGATCTCTCTCACTTCTGTTTGCAAAACAAGTCTTAATAGAGTATTACATTTCATTTCCTATAGAATTTTTCAGGGAAAGGTTGCTGAGTAGAGGTTTGCTTAGACTTATGTTTACTGGGGAAAAAGCAGTTTGAAATAATAATAATGTTGATGCAATTCAGTTGTTGTTATTATGGAGTTGAATAGTAATATAAACTTTAGTGGTTTTAAGCTTTACAATTCTGAGATTTCTGGTAGGTAAAATGGATGTGTGATCATGATCTATTAGAATTAATCATCAGTAGACACTTTTTTGTTATTGGAAATGAGACTTGTGCTGGAAGAAATAAGGTTAAGCTCTTTTTAAATTGGGTGAGTGCATTCTCCTTTTCAGCACCATATATTTTATGGACATAAAATCAACCGTTGTTTAGTGATTTTGAAGCAGTAAGAAATCATTGTGTATATGTACACTCCTTGATGATGGATCTGGCTTGTCTTTCCTAAGTAAAATACAGAATGCTGGGCTTGCATTTGGGGTGTAGAAATAAAGCTTAATTTCCTTTTTTTTTTCCCCTTTTTTTTTGAGAGGGGGATAAGTGTATTTGTAGGTATCAACTTTGTAGCTGTATTGATTAAAGGAGGATAAGATTTGGTATTTATGCTTGTTTTTTAGAGGTGTGTGTGGAGATTTTGCTTTCTCTGTGTTGGCTGATCTTCAAGATCTAGAAACAGGGCTGCCTCTGACAGTGCTGAAGTCGGTCAAAGCAGGTTCTTTTCACTCATCACAGCTTGCCAGGCCGAGCTTAAGAGGACTCATGTTAATGTTTGGGGTAGCAATGCATTTATGTACATATCTTAAGTTGGCTCTAGTGGGAATTACATAACCAAATTCCATGTAACTCGTAATACAGGAGTGAAAAATTTGATCAGGTTTAACAACCGTGTAAGCAGAGCATCTGAAGGTGGTAGGATTACTAACATGAATAGTGATGGGAATAAAGTGAGCAGGTTTTATGCCAGTATATGACCTTTGCAATGAAGTCTTCTTAAATGCAAGAGTAATGGAGGTGATACTACAGACTTTTTGTCTGTAGAGTTTGCATGTATGTTATTATTTTGATATAAAAGGGATAATTGCTCATGAACAGTAAATTCAGATTTTCTTTATTTTCTTGAAGAGGAGGCTTGAGGTAAAAACTGCTGCTAAAATAATCTAATGAGGTACATTACCACGTCTCGTGTCTTGAAAAATTTAGTACTGCCCTGTGCTCTGATTAAATGCGTTTTCTGCTGATGGCTGAAATGGAGTATTTCTCCACTTAATTTCCATTCAACTTCATTCCCACTCTTTCTGCCTTTTCATTCAGATCCATAGCTCTAAATTAGTGGGACATGCTAAAGAAATGTGTATGTGCAATAGTGACAGAAGTGTCTTCTGCTCTGCTTGAATGAACACTCTGTGATTGATGAGTAAAATATAATTGTGAAATGCATTCAGCCTTTGGAAGCATCTCTGTAAATGTGATGTTTTATGCTTATATGTGCTCTGTTGTCCAACTAAACTTTTGTCTCTGCTTGACTTGCTATTTTAATTTTTTCTTAGAGTTTTACTGGTAACTTCCTGATGTACTGGGCCAGTAGGTTTTAGGAAGAACTTGTGTTTGTTGTCAGCAGCACAGTAATATTGCACCTCCCAGGGCTTAGAGGTGGTTGTTTGCTTTTGTGCCTGGGTTTGTGGGTGTTTTTGGTTTTGACTGCAAAAAAAATTGTCACCTTGGACTTCAAAATATCAGTTTAAGCTATCTGGACATGCTACCACAGAGGCAGAGTGGGTTTGGCACTGGACCTTGTAAAACCAAACTGATGGTGGTCTTTCTATTTCTTTTCCCTCCTGCTATTTCGTAGTAAACATCGTCATCTTTATTTATTTATTTATTTTGGGTTAATTTTGAATGAAGAATGTGTGAGCTGCAGTTTTACAGTGTTAAAAGCAGACTAACACTCTTGCATGGGGTGTCTTCTCTCCTGACTTGTTTTTCTTGAAGCAGTCGTGGTGCTACACGTGACTGAAGCCATATGCTACAGCTTTCTCCTTGGTCTGTGTTTTTCCTGCTTTATTATTGACACCCTTCCGATTTGCTTGAGGATACTTTGCTGCTGCCTTTATATCAAAGTCAGTTTAAAGAGCAGAAGCAATCTCCACATGTATTGACCTGCTCATTCTGGGAACTTGGGTTGTTCAGAGCAGGGTAATGGGGGCTGAGTGCGATGTTTATTAGCAGAATTTTGTGCTGAGACGATGATGCAGTTGGTGGGTGCTGTGCTGCTGAGCCAGTGTGAAAGCACTCAAGTATAACCACTTATAAATTTCAGCAGGGCTTACTTTATGAAATTACAGCAAGCTGCTATGTGGTGTTCTGATAATTTAACTAACTGGGCTTTTATGGAAATAGAAATGCAATAAAAATCCACTGAGCAAGAGAACTGAGAAAATGTCAGCTTCTTCATTTTGCCAGTGTTTAAAACCTTCCATAAACATCACAATCTCGGTAGGATTTTAGTTCCTTAACTGTGGGGTTTATGTTTTCCTTACAGTAATTAAGATTTGTCAGTAAATCTGCTTTAAACCTTATATTCACAGAGTCAGGTTTGGGAGGTTTAGTTACATGGATGTGCCTTGGTGATCCATCCAAGGCTCGGGTTTTGCTTGAAAGTCTAAATTTTCTGCCCTTAAGATGCTTCTGAAACCCTTTTTGTGGGTGTGCTGTCTGTGACTATTTTAAACCACTCTTCACTAAGAAATTGGCTCAAAGAAACAGGTAGTTTTGTCCATTTTAGTGATGCTGATTTTCACCTTGATGTGGTTTTAGTGAGAGTTGTACGAGTGTGATTTGGTATTGCCAGTCCTTTCCCAGTCAGGCTCTGGTCTTAAAGGAATTTCCTATATTGACAAATATTATCTTTATATAAGGTAAACAATGGATCTTGCCTATTCAGCTGATGTCTCCTGTAATGTTTGTCTAATAAAAAGGAATTTTGCAAACCTTTTAAAGTTGGGAGTAATTTTTTTTTCCCCAACTCGTGCAAGTTCACATCAGGATGTGATACAAACTGTCTGTGTTGGTGTGGACTACACTGCAAGTGGTGAACTTCATGTGCCTGGGGACTCTGTGGTATAGTCTCATCTAGAATTGACTCAAGTGTATTTCTATCAGTCATTCATCTTTTTGTCCCTGCCTTTCCTGAGGTCTGTTACTGTAAAATGAAAAAAGCCTCGTGTGTGATTTCTTGAGGCCTAAGAACTTGCACGATTTTTTTGAATTTCCCCTCTTGTTTTGTAAAGTGAGTAAACTGTGTGTAGCACTTGTACATATGCTGTGACTTTCAGCAATGGATGTAGATACATGTGGCTCCTAAAGCCAACAGGTGGAATGTGTAGGGATGGGATTTATAAGGTGGGTGTGCTGCACTGTTTATTTATGTTCCTGTTGTGGTCAGGTGAATCTGTCAGTTGTTCATGTTGCTAGGTTATGCAATTTCAGTTAAATTACATGTACAATAGAGTAAATCTAGTTTAAAAGAAATCCTTTTTATTGGTGTATTGGCACATTTCTGTCCTCTCTGGCTGACAATGCTAAATTGAATTCTTTAAGTCACTTTGGTTGAAGCAGCACAACACTAATTTCATTGAACAACAGGAAAATAATGAACAAAAAAATTCTGTAGTCACCAAGACTGTATTTCTCTTCCTCATACCAAGGGAAGTTCATTATCTTAAAAATAACTTGACTATGGAGTTCTGTCTAAAGTTCTGAGGATGTGGAAGAAATATCCACGTGTAAGCAGATGGCATAGTAAGAGGATGGAGCATAACTTTGTAAATCACTTGGGTGTGCTTTGAAGATTCTCATCTCACAGGTGGTTTAAGTGATGAAGGACAATATTGGCTTTCCACATGAACAGTGGCCTAAAGCCTTGGTAAGAGGAAGGGAGTGAAGCTGATCAGGAGATGCAGCCAAGCAGGTGATGAGATGCATAAACAACTGCTGTTTGTATTGTGGCTACGCAGTAACGGGAGAATTACCAATGAAGAACTGCACTACAAAGGATAGGACTCTTTAAATCTCTGTTGAAAACACCTAAAACACCTTTTACAAACTTGCTGATGGCACTGTTTTAGCAGGATGCCCAGTTTTTTATCCTTGTTGACCAAAAATAGAGCATGAGGATGAATTGCGATGTGGTCGGAAGAGCCGGACATCCACTTTCCCCCACATGAACAAAAAGCAGGACAATTATTCTTGTGGGTTTATTCCAAAATCCTGGCAAGCACGCCTCTGAAAATGCTTGCATGGTAGAGCATTTACACAGTAGATGAGTGCAGATGCTGTTGTAAATGGAACTGTGCAAAATCAGGCAGAAATTATTTCCGTTTGCTGAAATTGTGTCACTCTGTATGGAAGAGTATTTCCAGTTTCAAAGGAGTGAGGATTGATGCTGATGGGTATTTTATATGAGATCCCTAACTCTGCCCTTGTCTGCAAGAACTTCCCTGCTTGCATTTGTGTGCATCTACTTTTAAACTGGCTATTTAGCCCCCCTCTTCTCTTATAGATTAAGACTAAATTGGTGTGATCTGCTTGTTCCAGTCTTACAGCAGTATGTCTGGTGTTGCTTTGCTGCCTGTGGCACAGATCAATAGCTGATCTTTCAGAGCTGGACAGAAACCCAACAGTATGATGCATCAGCTGGTTGTGTTGTGTGTAGGGGAAGAAATGCAGCCCTTCCTCCAGCTGCTGCTGCTGCTGACAACAGGCTTTAGACCCCAAGGCATTACATATGATTATTGTTCTTATCTTGGATGACTGCAAGAATTAATGGTCATAAATTAGCTGGGATATTTCAAAATTTAGCCAGGCATCTTGATTCTGTGGCAAATCTCCAGTCTGTGGTGGATTATATATGCTGTCTTCTCTAGCTGGCTTTGGGGTTCCTTGTCTGGGGCCCACAAGAATGTGGACTAAGGAGTGAAAGCTGGACCTGATGCTGTATCTGTGTCTCAGTGCATTAGTGAGCCTCTTACTCTAGTTTTCCACATCCTGTGGTATAAATGAGGGTTTTATAGCTAAGATCCTAATGGCTTCATCAATCTAATCTCAAAGGTAATGAAACCAAAAGGCTCAAGCAGTAAATACAGCTAAGTGCTGTGTAGTATAGTATATATTCTTTGGTGTATAAATAACACTACTTCAAAATAAAGTGAACTTCTGATGTTAAAAAGGAAAAGCCTGCTATATTTATATCAAACATGGATTATAGGATGCTAAGGAGAACTCTATGACTGGTAAAAAATTCCTCTGTTGCTGGTTAGGTTGTAAAAAAACTTACTCCTGATGCCAGAGTGTTCTTGGAAATGCTTCTGCAGCTGTGAGATGCACCTCAACAGAAACTGCTGTATTTCCCTCATTCTTTCAGTGATTAAGATGCAGCAAACCCATGTTTTCTGTGCCATAGGATGCATTTCCCCTGATGCACCCCTTCAGAAACCAGCCCGCTCCCACAGTCCTTACACACGAGAACAGTCCAGCATAAATTACTGAGTTCCAGGTGACTCAGTGTTGCAAAAATGAGACCTGTGTGCTTTTGTGCATTTAATAGGACAGGTGTCTTTCAGTCTGTTACAGAAAAGGTACAAGTAGGTAAACATTAGAGGTTGCTTTTTTAATTATTTTTGTAAAGCTAGTGTGACTTTCAGATAATATACATTAGAACTCATTAGCGTGTAGTTTCCTGCACACCTCTTTAGAAAAATGTTCATTATTATGCAAATGGCCACCCCTTTGGCTTTGAAGTAATTGTCACTTGTAATAATGTGTGGGCCATGGTATTAAATTCTCTGAAACCTAAATAGCTGGGAAATTCATACTGGACAGTCAGACAGTGCCTCTCGTCATGTCTGTGCCTGGAAGCAAATTTGATATCCCTGAGGTCTGCTATCTGTTGTGACATCCCTGGTGAAGGGAGTGGTAGGAAAGGGAATGGCAAAAAGGAGGAAGGAGTGTACAGGAAATAACCTCTGTGATAATTCAGACTTATTTACTAATTTTAGGGCATATTGCAAAGCTGAGAGTACCTTGAGGGTCTTTCAGAAAAGGAGGCGTTAGGGAGAGCCAGACATGCATTTGTCAGTATTTTATTTTTAGGCAGTCAGTGTTAGGGGTTTTTTCTACTTGATTATAGTCTAGTTTGACAGATGTGGTGTAGATTTATTTATGCTTGCACACTGCAACAATTCGTGACTTTAAGAAACAAATATTAGTGACAACTTCCTGTAGCAGCAAAGCTCTAGTGTATTTAACCAAGAAATTAGATTTCTGTGTTAAGGTGTGGATCCAGTACAACAGACAACTTAAAGCATATTTATCAGTGCAGTGTGTGGCTCTAAAATAGGTGTGCAGTGCAGGTGAAGGAGCTCTTGGTGAGTGTGACAAAGGTGTGTGTTTTCTGCTGTTCCTCCTTGAAAAGCATCGTATGTCTGTGTGTGCATTCACCTTCATATATTATTTTCAAAGGGTTGCTAAAAGGAGTACTTAAAATGTAACAGAGCCTGATGGTAAAGTAGATGTGTTACAGATGAAAGCAGATATTTTCTTCTAAAATTGTTCAAGGTTACATTGGTCTAACTCTAAAACAACTGTAGGAGACTGCTGGACTAACTTAACTTATTCTCCCAGCTGAAATCCCTTTGCAGTGCAGTATCTTACTGTTGTTTTCTAGATCAAGTCATAATTTCCCTTTGCAGAGGAAGACTGGAAGGGAAGTACATCTGAGTTTCTTGCCTTTTCTCACACAGAGCCTTTTGCCAGTCAGACAGTTCACTCTCGATTTCTGATCTTTTTCTGTCAATGCAAAATGACCCAGAGGTAGGACATGACAGAGACATGTGGAACGACATGTGTACAGCATTATGGGGGAGATGGAGCCAGTGGAGACACCTCAACCTCCTCCCATTCCTCAGAAGTCTACTGCAGCTTCTGATGGGAAACCAGACTTGCCTTGGGGAGACTGAGATGCTCCTGCAACTTTCCTGTGGAAATAAAAGTCACTGAGCGGATGTTTTTCTTTTTGTGGCGGAATTATAAGAATCCCTTCTTTACAAAAGACTGTCATTCATCCTTTAGAAAGGAATGATCTGGCTTACAAATTAGCTTGTCCTTGCAGCATTAGGCAAAAAATAGCACGGTATTGAAGACTGTGATTCCTTTTCTTGCTAACAGATTATGATGCGTGGATGTCTCTCGAGGCTATTGCACATTGATGGTAATAAATATGTACTCAGACTTGTGTAGCTATTTTTCAAGTGTTCTGCACTAAAAAAGGAGTTGAATTCAAGGGAGCTGAGGGGCAAAGGAGTAGCTTCTGAGATCTGATAATGGTTGAGAAATCGATGGAGACAAGGTAGGCTGGCTGTGGAAAAACCTCACTTATAGGTGGAAAATAAGAACTCTACGTGCTGCAGGCATTCAGTTTGCAGTTTATTTGCTGGAGTCTTTCAGCTCTTCATTGTGATGACAGCAGTGACTATCAGATCCTCAGTAACTTGGAGGATTTGTTTTGGATAAACAACATACATCTGATATGACTACTCCAAAAATGTAACAAGGCAGATGGAATTGTCTGTGTTATTTCAGTGTCTCCCTCTGAAGTTTTCTAATTCAGATGCCTTGTTTTCTTCATTGATGTTTGCTGTATCGTGTCAAACAAGATAATGAATTTTTAAAAGGTCTTCAGTTTAGTGCTGTGATATTCAAAATCTTTAAGTAAATCCTGTAAACACAGTAAAAATGAGAGTGGTTAGAAACTGGAGAGATCACAGAGTTGCTAGGGTTTGGGTAAGGGAAGTTGGATTGTAGTTAAATTTTTTTGTGATATGGGCAGGAACTTGGCCTCAGTTTTTCCATTAGTGTCCCACTGGTTCCCAACATGAATGTTAAACCAACCAAACAAAAACTAGATAGTACTAGTTTAGTTATTTAAAGTGTGTCCTTTCCATATCAGCCTTGATCGAAATCAGTATAAGATATTAGAAATGAGTGAAAGTTGCAACAGCTATCTCTTAATTGCATAACGTTTGTGCTTTAGTGTTATTTAGGCTGATAGCTCACCTCCTGTGAAGGAGGAAACCATCACCAAACAACAGAAGAGATCTTTCTTTCAAACATTTAGCAGATTTTAAATGCTTCACTCCATTGTTGTGAAACTCATATGCTGGTGGGGGTTTTTTTTGTTTTGTTCTTGTCTTTCAAACTGGCATAATTTTGCTTAATGTGCTGACTTCTGGATCTCAGGCTTGGCAATAGGAATAGCCTGTCTTCAAACTCCTTTTCCTTTAAGATGCTTGACTAAATAAAAGAAAGATTAGCTATAGTGTGTGTGTGTTAGGACTGGAGTAAAATCTTCATAAATATTTATCGGGTGGGAAAAATAAATACATGGATGCATCCTTTTAAAACTCAAATGACATGGCATAATAGAGCAGCTGGCAGAGGATGAAAGTTGAGCGTGGGGGAGATTTTTCACCTTGTGCAACTATGTAGTAACTTGGAGGGCAGCACAGCACACTGAAACGCCAAAATAGGTGGAAACATGTACAGACAAGGGCCTTTCTAGATAGATAGGCAGATGATTGCTTTCATAAGAGCCTGGAACTTCAAATCTTGATGGTGGGTGGTCTAATGTCATGCATTGCATTTACAGTAGCTGGGTGTGAATGTGTTTATTGCTTTGGCAGAACCACAAGGAGACAAAAGATACACACTGAGTTGAGTGACACTAGCAGAAAATCCAGGTTTCTTAACATACATTGTAATAGTCTTCTGTACTTGCCTGTCTTTATTTGATGTCTGGGTAATACATTTTCAGCTTGTAGATGTAGCTGTTGGATTTTTCTGTGTGTGTAAGCATCTCCATAGAGTAGAATATTAGTTTCCAGTTCCTGGTTGTAAATAACAGGCAGTAAGGTGTAAGCCCTGTGGTTCAGGAGGGATGTGGACGGTGCCGAGGTGTAAAACAAAAACCCATCTCCCTCTTTTTCTGTGTTATCATCACAGGATCTAAATTGGCCAGTGCTGCAGCTGGGTGGTCGTAAATGGCCCAACCTGGGTATGTTCCACTAGCAAGAAGCATCTCTGGGGCTTTACTAAAAAGTTCAAATAAAAAAAAAAAAACCTAAAGAATCTCAACATGGGTTGGAGTGCTCTGTCTGCCACTGCCTTACTGCTGAATCTTTGCATTTCAAGGGCTGACCTGTTGGGATGACTCCCCTGCTGCCCTACACAGATGAGAATATCTGAGATACACAGCTCCCAGTACTGGATTCCCCTTGGATTAAGTTAATATTATTTTTTTTTCAAGTGGGCATTATTTTTAAATGAATCCAGCTGTCACCATGGTCCTTTATGGCTTTTAGGCAACATAGCTCCAAGATCCTTGGTTGATGTGAGGATCAGGGAGATTAGAAGTGTAATGGAGGATGGGAAGCTGGAGGAGAACTGGCTTGTTCTTGCAGTGCTGGTTTTGGGTTTTGTTTGGGGCTTTTTGTTGCTATCAGTAAAATGGGGGTTAGAACTGGATAATCCTGATGAATGATGTGAAATACATGTTCTAATCTTGTAGACAAGAACACAAGGTAAGCAACATGAAAGCAAGTATAATACAAGCATTCATCTCATATGAGAAAATCTGCTTAAAAATTGAAGTATATGCTTGTCCCTATTTCTAAAAGAAAAAAAAAAACCAAAAAAAACACCTTAAACCGCAACAAAACCAGCAACACCCCCTCCCCTAAAATACACTCTGTATATCTGTAAATGAATGTACTGTTCTGTAGGTGCACTTTTCAGCAGATGCACTTCAAATATTCAGGGGAGAGACAGTGGTTTTGCTTAGTTTTTAGTGAATCTTGTCTGAGGGGGAGAGTAAACTGGGGAATGGTTAGAGGACGACAGAGTCTATTCTGTCTCTACCCTGGCAAGTGCTGTGTGCACCACACTTGGTGCTGGTAGAGGTACTTCATTTACTGAGTAGTTTTTCAGGCTTTCATCTCTTCCTGGGGACAGGAAGACAACCTCCCCCATCCCTGATGAACCTCCCTATGTGCTGTTAACAACCTCACACTGCATGGAATGCTCTAGAGTGTGTTGTCACTGCTGCCCCAGCTGGGGATGGGCCTTTAGAAGAGAGGTAATATGGTCTGTTAGTGGGGTCTGCAGAGGGTACAACAGGATGTAATTAGGTTTCCTTAAAGCTTGCACGTGTTTTTGGCAAGCTTAATGGGTGTCCAGATATCGTGACCAAATTCATTGGGGAGTTTGGAATGACTGATTTTCCTTCTGGCAGAGAACAGTATGCTGAAATTATTCTATTGCAAGTCAATTGCTATGATGAACTTCAGTGATGTCTTTTGTTGCCAATTAAGATTAGTAATCTAGAGTGCTTTTTACATTATGACAGTTATTTTCTATTCTTATATCCATTCCTACTAAACTAGAAAGTGGATTTCAATTGAGAATTTTTATAGCTTCTAAATAATGAAAACATTCAGTCTTAATTTCTGTTTAATGGCTGGGTAAAGATTGTGTTTATTTGTAATGTAGTGTTGTCTCCTTTGCAGATAATGTCAGAGATGACATAAAACAACATCGTGACTGTTTAATAGGTTAGTTTCATCCTTAATGCCTGAGAGGAAAACGTGACTGTGCATTCAGCAAATGGTTCAAAATCGAGTCTTAGACTCCAATATTTTAAATTTGTGTGTGTCCACAGTCCAAGCACGTTGTCACTCAGCATATGTGGCAGCACATTAGATGTTCACAGAGAACATCGTGCAGTTAAACCTTCTGAAATCAAGGCTTTTGAGAGGGACCTCCAGGCAGCGTGTCACATGTTTGAGTGCTGAACTTTGGAAGCCAAAAACTATTCATAACCGGTGATGATAAGTTAATATCCATGTGTTTTTGCTTTTTTTTTTTTTTGGCCACGTGCCCAGACTCTATAATGATGAGCAGTTATCTTTGCAACCTTTCACATTATTGACAGTGATTAATAACGTGTTGTGCACACTTCCATTGCATCAAATACCAATTTTTTGGGTAGTGGGAAAAGGATATCTAATTAGGGAATTAATGCCATTCATGTCACACATTATTTTTGGAAAAGCAAGGGTATGAGTAGTAGTTTGAATTAGGATTTTTATGTAATTATGGGACTAGAGTATTAGGTTTTAGGTTAATTTCTGTTGGTTTCCCGATACAACTGAAATACGAGCCTATGAGCACAGGAGCATATTTTTAAAGGATTTTACTGTGAGGAAGAAAATCTTTTAAGTCACCAGGTGCCTCATATACCCTCTTGAATGTTAAATCCTAAAGTAATAAAGATAGCAGATGCTTGTAAAAACCAGATGACTGCAGCTCAGAAATCTTGTTTTTTTTGTGAGCAAAACTGCTTGAAATTGCCAGTGTGTGCACTGATAAGCACTCAAAACTAGGAACTTATCTCTCAGGCAGTGTGTAAAAAGTGTAAAACTGATGATTGGAAATTAGAAGATGGGTACTATTAGCATACTTGGATACCTTTTATGTAAATACATGTCCTTCTTTTAATTGACAGCATTTAACCTGAATCTTAATTTTCCCCACCTTTTTGATAGTACAGCAGTAGTTTGCATCTCACTGTATCTACTCAGGGGAAATTGAACTTTAAGTTAGGTCACCTATGCTGATTATCCACACCATTTTTTTTTTCTAAAATGAAGTTTAGCTTTTCTACTGTTTGTGTAATTGTCTGTTAAGCTTCTTTACCTTTTAGGATTCAGGTTTTTATTTTTTTGTTTTTTTTGTGTTGTTGCAGCTGCACTATTTATTAATGCAGAGCCTGTAGTTGTTTCATGATTTAGATGATATCTATGTGTATATATTAATTTCTATTCATGTGGCTAAGGCCTGACATATTAAACTGGTATTCTTTCTGGTTTGTGTCATGGTTACTTCATTAACTGTGTTGAATTATGCTATAAATATTTGCAGGAGCCCAGTCTTTGTAGTCATTCTCCTTGGGGAATTTGCATTGAAATTGATGGGGGATTTGAGTGTAGAAGAGCTGCCTGAGTGGGCATCATCTGCTCTTTCAGGCAGGCAGGCTTAAGTGGTAGAATATATATATATATATATATTTAACAGCTAATGTGCTGTTAGGGCAATCAAGGGGATGATTTCCTTGATGATGTAAGTGGTTAGGCAGGAGGGAGATATCTGTTCACTCAGAAATAGAGGAGATTTTTATCCAGAAAAGCCCTGGATAAAAGGCAGAGGCCAACAGAGAAGATGCAGGAATATTTCAGAAAAACTAAACTATGAGATGAAGGTGGGAGGAATGAAAGTTCAGTCAAAGAGGGTTGTGACTATGTAAAAGCCTTTCATATGTTCTTTTCTCTTAAGTGTTTTGAGCCTGTTATGAATATTGTACTAAGGGTGACATATTCTAAAAGTTTGCTCTAGAGTTGCTGTGTGGTGGGACATAAACTCATGTAGAGCTACAGGGGAAATTATTTTTGAAAATGAATTTAAACAAAATTCACACCACAGTGGAAATCTTTATACAAAGGGAGAATGATATAAATTGGCTCCCTTTCCTCACTGCAGCCTTGGAAAGGAAAGGTTGTTGAATAGCAAATCTTGTGCCACATGGAGAGAAAACGCAGTTGGAGCAAGTTAGTTTTGCAGACACGCAGTTATAGCAGAGAAACAATGTAGTGCTCTCACCAGAAATGATCAAATTGCTGTTTCCTCTTACAGTGACTTTTTGGCTCTGACCTGTATTTCAAAAGTATATTCACAGGGAGAATGAAAAACCATGTTAAATTGTCGAAAGTTTGCATTTTTGCATTTTGTTGCATCCTACAGCCTTTATCCTTATGTTTGTCTAAATAGGTGGTGAGATCCCTGGGACAGAGACTCCATTATTTCTTTGGGGAAAGGTACACAACCAAACTGGAACCATAAATGGAAGGGGGTGGTTTTGCCCAGATCTTTCTGTCCATAAAGGTGCACTAACCTTTTTGTAACAACAATTATTGCAGTTCTTCCTCCTCCATTGAAGCAATGAAAATGGAGGAGCAAGAAGCTTGGCACAGAACAGCTTGGTGATGGCTTACTGTGTTTCAGGGTGTATTCTGCTGGGTTTCTCAGCTATAATCTTTCCAATTTTTGACCAAAGTAGATTAGCTGTGTTTATACTGCATCACCTCAGTGATCCACCCAAGCATCAGCAACACAGAGCATGGTAACTTAGTGAAAGAAATGGAAAGAAAGCTGAGGAATTGTTGGTTTTTGGAGGAGGGGAAGGGGTTTGTAGTCTTTTTCATAACCTAATTTGCATTTTGCTGGAGACAGCCAGTGGTGATATTAAGGCCTGTGTTATTTCCCAGGGTGCTTGGAATTCATAAAGTCTGAGTTAGTCTCTTCCGATTCTGCCACGAGTTTCCCTCTGTAATCAACAGAAGAATTTTTCATCTCACAAAAGTAAGGTCTTGTGATTATAATATGCTCTAAAGAAAAATGGATTTTCTCATTTGAGACCTTGCATAAGGGGTTTTATTTTGCTCTTTGTTCTTTTTAAACTTGCACTCGAAGTATCCTTGCCATTTTAGACCCAACATAACATCCTAAACTACATGCAGAGAATCCTGAGGAAGGTGGTGCCCTCGTGGCTGGAGACCTGCTAGTATGCAAATAGAAAAATACTTTCCATGAAAAATTAGGGGTTTTCAGTCTTGCATTTCCAAAGATGTACTTTCCCCCGCAGCACATTTGCAATTAATAGCTTAGAGGCAAGGAGTGAAGTGCAGAATAAGACGAGAAGTCCTATGAATATCAGCCACAAAACAGAGCATATCTTTTCCATCAGGAATACTTGATTTTTTCATTAAAATGCTTTGAGAGGAGTCCTGTTGTGAACGGGAACAAGTCTGAAAGTGATTTAGGAAGGAGAACTGGCCTGTTGCACTGCACTGGCAAACTGCACAGTGGTCACATCGCCTTGAATGCGCTACTGGGGGTCTTGCTGTTCTTCGCCTTTGAAAGTTAATAGCTTGGTCTGACACATGCTCATCCATTGAGGAAAAGATTCCCTATCAGATAGGACGTTGCTACCTTGTGGTATTGATTCTGACAGGGCTTTTTTTTCATAGAGAAATAAATCTTGTTTTCTTAGTGGATTCAAGGCGTGGGGGTGAAGCCGCTGGAAAATGAGCGCTGTGTCTACTGCCAGTTTGAGTGTTCTTATGGTTGCACTGGAGGCAACTATTCTAATGGAGAAACTTGAGTGTCATTGTTCATATCATTTCACCACATAAAGGAATCTCTTTTAGTAATATGAGTTGGTTTAAAATATACACCGGTGAGAGAGTAATAGAAAAGCTGGTAGATAAAGAAGTGTCTTCTACTTGCTTAACCTGTATGGTTGGCAGCTGAAATTCCTGTCTTTAGATAGGAACAACCTGTATGACCTGTCCTTGAACATGCATTTTGAAGGTTAACCTGAAAGTTTAATCAATTAATGCGTGTTTTGATCGTGTACTGTCAGCAGGTTCCCCATCAGGTTCTTCATCAGCTATTTTCTCCTGCTTTAACATGCAGTCCTTGCACTGCTGCTGTTTAAGTGATGAGGTCTAGTGTAGGCTCAGGACCAGAGTTGTGGGCTGCTAGGAGGAAGCCAGAAACACTAGTTTCTGGGCCATCTGTTATACTGCTTCTAGCAAACACTGAATATTTTGAGATTAGGGGAAAACCTTTCCCCTTCAGTTTCTTTCTTCATTGTATTTTGGTTTTATTGGATCCTCATTCTAGGCCTTTGAATGATTGTTATGAATATTCTACTAAGTAGCTTTGAAAATACCAGGATGATGCATATAAACATGCAGGACCATATCTAGAAGTGCTTCATCTGTGGTTTTCGCTACTCAGATTCCCAGTGTAACCATTACTGCAAGGTTTGAGCACATAAATAGTCTTAAATTAGGCTTTTTGAGGTACCTCTGAATTCCATGGGTCAGTTGATATCTGTAATTCCATGGCTGCGTAATGGCAAGGAAGGAACCATATCAGAACTTAATTAACACTTTTCTTTCTATATCCTTTCAGTTAAGCCTGGTAGATTTTGTTCAGTGGTGCATCCAAGTCAGTCAAACTTTTTAATGCTCATCTGAACTAATGAGATAAGACTGGGAGTGCCACTGTGTCATTAGGAATAACGTGCTTTCCTCAGCTGGTGTGACAAGGATGTTGTTGAAGAAATATTTTGTTTCGATGGAGTTCCTGGAGCAGGAAAAATTCTTATTTGTAGCCTTTACTGGAGGACGAGTTGATGCAAACTGTGTAGTGATATTTGTTTAGGTACAAGTAGAAGCCTAAAATTTTGGGTTTGTAAGTTTGGATTAATTTGCAATAGTGAAGAAAAAAGGAAAAGCTCAGCAACAAACTTCAGTAGAACTAGGGCTGCATCTTTTGGGCTGGAAGTCAGACTAAACTGACTGACTAAACACTGTTCTGCCAAGCAGCTGTTTACCATGCTTGATGTTGTTCTTAAACTGGGTCCTGCATAGGTCTCTGTCAATAAGGCTAATGATGTGTAGCTCCCTGTATCCCGTTCTGTCTGTGTCAGCTATTGCAGCTGAATGCCAAGCACATCCAGAGGCTGCAATAATTCCTCCTGTGTATGCTTTCAACTGTATCTCCTAAAGTGGTTAATGACTTCTGGAGAATCTTCTGTCATCCTTTCCCTCTCATTACAAAGCAGTATGCACCAGGAATTGTTAGGTCTGTGTAAATTGATTTCCCAGATGAAATTAAAATGGTGGCTTTCGAGAAGAAAAAAAAAAAAAGCCGAATTTTCACGCCATGACTTTATTATAAAGCTTTTCAAACAATACCAACATGTCTCAAAAGCTGTCCATATCTGCATAACAATCTCTTCTTGGTACGTGGGACGTGTTCATCAGGGCTTTCTCATATAAATGTAGAACATCAGTATGTTTGTTACTGAGACATTCAGAGCGGTAGGTAACGTGTGATTTACTGATACAGAGAATAACAAGCAGTTAATAGGGATATTATCCAGAACTGCATTGCAGGTCCTTAGCATTTCAGTGAATCTCTGAGGGATATATGTTGTGTGTGTGCACAAGGCTTGGTGCTGCTCTGGGGGGGAGTTTGGAGCTGAGGGACTCTGTGCCTGTGCAGGGAGTGCAGGTACCTGTGGCTGGAATGTGGCAGCAGGAACATGAGAGAAGTTGAATAGTGTGGTATAAAACGACAGGGATATGTTTGCAGCACACTGAGCTAATGCATGTGTGTGCATATTTATTGCACAATTTGGAAGTCTGAAACTCCCCTATTCCTTTATAAATATTTGTATGTTTCAGCCTTTCATTTTGGTTTAAAGTATGTAATCTACCATAGCAATTTTTTTTTTATCCCATGACAGGCCTTGCCAAAAGATTACTTTTACCAGCTGTTCCAAATGCTGGAAGAAATAATGAGCTTTAAAAAAAAAAAAAAATTGTAGCTCATTGCTTCCTCATTCCAGTGTCACTAGAAGATTTGGACAGTTGCTCTGTCATTAAGTGCCTACTTATTTTAAAGGTCATAGTTGCAATGAAAATAACACTTTTGACATTTAAGTCTGTACTTCAGAATCTCTTCTTTGAGGAAGGAGAGTCTTCCACAGTGACGTAAACCACAAATACGACAAAGAGACAAGGACTATGTGTTAGGAATAGAAAAACGTTCAAATTGCTCCCACTCCTGCCCAAAATTTAAGAAACCCTGCTATCCTTAATGATAGTTCTCATGTTTCTTCTGTGCAGTTGGTTTCATGATGCTTTATATTTCTGTTAATTTTATTTAAGATCGAAGGATTGGTTCTAAAAGCACATGTGGAGTAGAGCTACCTTTGTGAGGAGTCACAGTGGTGGGCTGAAATGACCTCTTCTTGGCTTGTACTTGTAATTTAGAGACTGTGATGGGATGTTTGGGTTGTGGCTTCGTAAAAATCTGCGGCTTTTTGAAACTTCCTTCCGTACAAATCAGCCCCTTATTTTAAATATTAACACCAGCTGCATTAGTGTTCACTGAGAGTGTGACGGTGTAATTGGAAGCTTAAGGTTAATATTCACTTCAGATTAAGCTCAGACATGATCTCGGTGATGAAGAGTAAACCCAAAGTTTAAAAGGTTAAAATAAACCTTATTATAGTGGTTATAGATGCCTAATCAAATTGTTAACTTTGTTTATATAAATGCACTTAGTTAAAGTGACTGAGCTGGAGAAGTGTCTCTGGAGTAGGTCTTTCTGGCAATAGGCAGTTCAAGGTAGAGGATATTCTTTCAGTGGATGGCTTGTTTTGGCACACGTTTTCCTGTGAATTTTGTTGTCTGTAATGTTGACTTACTGCTTCTGTAAGGGTCTGTCTGCTATATAAGGGAAGGTCCAGAGGCTCTTCTGATTTATTTATTTTTTTTTGTTTTTTTGTTTGTTGGTGTGCATGAGTCATTTATTTGACTACCACTGCAGCTGGATGCATGTGTTTGCAGTGCATTTGTAGTTCCTTACTTACAGTTTGTCACAAATACCTGTAGTAACTCTACACTTATTTCAGTTCCTAGCAAGAAGTAAGACTTTGTCTTGCCCCTTCTGTGAAGGATTTCCTGTTTGTGGGTGAAAATAAGACACCATTCCCTTCCTGGATGTCTCTTTTAGAAGAAACTGGATCTTTTCAGGCAGCTAACTCCATAAATGAGATTGTGGAACAGGGACAGAGCCTGTAGATAATGGAAAGATCCAAGTTCTATCTACAGTCTTTCTTGGGTGAGCGAAAGTCCAAGTCAGAACTAGACCTGTGCATTTGCTGTGTGTTTTATATTCTTTCCAATATGGGCTAAATTAAGAATTTGGAAAACCTTCAGTATTCCTGTTTGCACAACAATGATTTAAACTAGGGTAAGTTCCTTTTCAGGATTATTTAAGGTAAATTGTTCTTCTGTCTGGCATCACTCCAGATGTGCCCTCCTTGTTTCTTCCCCGAGTTTAATATGCTGAGCATGACACCATATGGTCCCTTGGGTCAGTTGGGATCAGCTGTCCCACCTGTGTCCCTTCCCAACTTTTTGTGCACCTCCAGCCTACTTGCTGGTGGGGTGGTGGCATGAGGAGCAGGAAGAGCAGGAAAGGCCTTATCTCTGTGTAAGCCCTGCTCAGCAGTAATTAAAACATCCCTGTATTATCAGCACTGTTTCCAGCACAAATCCAAACCGTACCTCCATATCATATACCGTGAGGAAAATTAACTCTGCCCCAGACAAAACCAGCACAGGCAGCCTGAGGTCTTTTATTTAGCAAGCTTTCCCACTTAGCCCTCTGCAGCAAGGCTTATCTGTGCATTGGATCCTGAATGTGAAATGAATAGTGCTTTGTGTAAACACAAATAGATAAAATTTTATCACTCAGTACAGCTATTTCCATGTAGTGAGCTGCATCTGAAATGTGGAATAACTGATTAAGCAGAAGATAAGTTTGAATGTGGTAGCAGCAGTTTAGGAGTAAAAATGTTAACAGAACACTGTAGGAGTCAGGGAAGGACTGTAAATAATTGGGGGGGTTGGAGCTAAAGATTAAGGTAAAAAGAAACTGAAAACAAGGGACCTGGCCATAATACTGGAAACACATAGGCTTGCTGCATTCTGTTGTGTTTTTGGCCTCTTCCTGACTGATGCTTTGCTTGTGTATGTGATGGGACCCTGGGATTTGTGGTTTTCCATTCCAACATACCCCAAGTCGCTGCCCTTGGCTTTCTTTGCATGGAGACTGAACCTATCATGCTTGCAATTTTAAGCTCTGGTCTCCACGTTTGACTTGTTTTTCTGTTGTCCCCTTCCTTTTAAGGGTAAGTGGTGTCATGTCCTGTGCTGTGTCAGTGTGTTTCCCTCCACAGAACAGTTTTTCCCTGTCTTTTTTCTTCCCGCGCCCCTATTATTCCCAAATAATCTTAAAGCACGTGCTTTTTAGTCAATGTGTAAACTAGTATTATTTTGAGAAACACATTTCTTAAAGCTATTTCATACTTCTGGTTTCTGACCTGGCTGTGATGAGGCAGGTGAATGAATTGGTGCAAGTCCTCCAAATGCTGGTACTTTCCCTTGGCCTGTACCATAGTCCATCCTAACCTGGCCCCTCATTGTTGACTGACAGCTGTCCAAGGAAGAATCCTAAAATATCTCAGCATTAAAAACTTTCAAGTGTTTTGAGGCATTTTGAAGCTGGTGCCAAGTTGGTGAGGATACAGTTAGCAGAAGCTGGACTGGGCATTGGGGATACCCTGTGTAAATTAAGTTGGTGCCTGCCAGTATCTACAACCTAATTGTCCTGGGTAACACAGTTTTTCCTCCTATTTACTGTTGCATTAGCTTGGTATTTCCCATATGTACACAGGTATTACCCACTGAAAGGGGTGTTTACAGTCCTGCAGAAATATTTATGAAGCACTTGAATTCACTGCTCTCTTAACAGCTTGGCACAAGCTCCAGGGAAGCACTGCTGCTGGGAGCAGTAGGCTGCCTCCTTTTGTGGGATTTAGTGGATCATTAAATGCCTCAAATTTATGTCCATTGTATTAATAGAAATAAAAGTAGCAATACCACCTGGCTTCAAAAATTATTTTTTTTTCTTTCCTGTTGGTGTCATAAATAGCACTTCACTGCTTCCTGTGGGTCAAGCAAAACAGCAATCCTGGCTCTGTACAAGGAAATACTCTCAATTTCCATTATTTTATTGCTGTCTAGATGCTTACTGATTTTTTGGAAAGTGTGTGGGTCTTCCTAATTTTTTAGATGGAAGCGTTGTGGGTTTTTTTTCACCTCCTTTGGGTACTTTTTTTTAATTTTAGACAGTAACGCTTTGCACTTTCAGAGCACTTAAAGGCATCATTTTTGGGCTTTTACCTGATATTTCAAATGTCCTGGTTATACAGAAGTTTAAAAACAATAGCACCTTGCCCTTCTCAGGGAAGAAATTGATAAAGAGCTAGGAAAGTCCCATGGTACTAATTATATCTGAGGTACCATGGGGATGGAGGTTAGACCAGTGATGAGCGTCTCTGGTTTGTGAGCCCTGATTTGTTCAATTGTGTGTGTGTAATATTATAAATCCCTCAATTATAACCGACAAGGATATAAATGCTTGTAAAAACTAAATGCCTCTTTCTTCCCAGAGGTGCTTCTAGATGACTTCTCCCTTTGCAAGGGGGGGGAAAAAGAAGCCTCAAGCCTATTTATCTCAGAGCTTTCTGTCCCTGACCTTTCCTTCCCTGTTGCGTGCGATCTCTCCTCTTCACACTGCCCTCGCACTGGAGGAAAAGCCCGACCTGAGTGGCTTTGCCATAGTGTTTGAGCAACAGACTTGACTCTCCTTTTGTGTTTTGCTGCCAGCTTGGATAATTCAATGTGCTTCTCGGGAGGACACAGAAACCTCTGGGTTTGAGTTGCAAAGGTTGCAACAACAGACCTGCCATTTTTAACCCCGGGCGCTACTTAAGCTGAAGTTCAGTCCTACTCTGAGATCTTGCTGCAGGTGGAAGTGGGCTCTTGTGATCACACTCCTGCACTGTGTTACGAGAAGGGGGTCATAATCTCTGAGGGGAAATACCAGAGTTCTTAGTAGGAAAAATATCTTGCAAGAAACAGAGCTTTGAATTTGTTACTCAGAGACCATTTCATATTGTTGTTTCGAAGTGATTTCTCAAGATGACTTTTTTTTTTCAACAATTTTATATGGACTAATAGTTCAGTTTGTTCTTTTTTGTTTTCATGTCAGACGATGTGGACTTGTAGCAGATGGGCTTGTGTTGTGGTTTCTTCTGAGCCAGCTGGTCCAGTAAGGTGTTGAGAGGGGAAACCAGGGCTGGGACACCAGTGCTGCCGCCTTCTCAGGTGGAGTGAAGATTTTCTTGTTAGGCAGGACTCTGGAAGAGATGAACACTGGGAGCTGAAGTCAAATGCCTTTTAGGGACTTAGAGAAAGGACTGTGTATCCTTGGAGAACATCAAATACAAATCTTCTGTGTCGAGCAACTGCAGTTAAGATGTAGTGGGTAGGATTTTCAACAGATTCTGTGCTTAAAACATGGTTAAACCTACTCAGTGTAAACTCAACACTTTTATTCCACCTTAAGGCTAGCCAAAAAGATGCCTTTCAAGTCCTTGTTTTTAACCTTATAAACTATGTTTTTCCTGAGGCTTGCAAGGTAGTTTGTTTTGTGTTATTTTTTAATGATAAGTCCTAAGCAAAAGGAGACTCTGAGTCATTGTCAGTCTCACAGTACAGTGTGATCACTGAGGTTAATCAGCTGTGAGCAGGACACAAGCAAACAGTTCCCCTGAAAGGTGATTTTAAAACAGAAATTGAGACTCTTTTATGTGTACAGATGTAGCAGCTGTCAGTACTGCTGTGTTAATATTTTCCCAGTAGAATCTGAGACAGCTCAAAACTGAGTGAGGAAAATGAAAAATGCAGTCACTCCTTGTTGTGGAGGCAACTGCTAGACTGCTGATTTTTTTTTGGCCAGTAAACATATTATCTGCTTTTGGGGCTTATGGGTTTTAATTTCATGTCATCAATCACTTTTTGAATATGTCTGGAATATATGCTGTGCTGTGATTAAACCCATCCTCAACTCTGGAAGGACAGGATAACATCACCTACAGAAAAATCAAGGTGGTTTTGCAACCTGGTGTGGTGATGTTATAGTTATTTTGCTGTAGTAATACACTGCTTTTTCTTGCTTTACTGTGAAAAACGGTGACTATGAATTTGAAGTGACTTGTTTTTGTACCTTTTGGACATTAATCTAATGGAGATATATACTCCTTACTATCAGTTCACATTATTGCATAAAATAAAAATAGCAGGTTGTCCTGTTGGTAATTTGGAGCAAGGAATTTTGTCTCTGGTTTTGGTTTGGTGTTTTGGACTGTGGGTTTTTTTTTTTAAGGTGAGGTTAGAATCCTCTCTTTGCACCACATTGCAGTGTTCTCCTCTGCCTTTCAGTGAGACAAACTGAGCATCTGCAGAGGAGATCCTTCACATCCTTCCCAGTAGTCCTGCTCTCATTGTTAATGCTTTTTTCGGGCTGTCTTTTTTTTTTTTTTGCAGGGAAATTGCCTATTCCCATTTCCCATGTAGGTAAAAGTGTGAGATTGCAGAGTCCCTTTTATAGCAACCAAGATCAGTTAAACTGTAGATCAGATGCAGAGCAATAAGGGCACACAGGCTGCACTCCTCAAAGTAAGGGGAGATTTCTATTTTTTTTTTCCTTTAAAAGATGATTTTTGGAAAATACGCACTCTTGATTTAATTTCCATTTAAAATCTTCTATGGATAACACAAAAGGCTGTATATAGGAAAAATCCAGGGCCTTACCTAAGTGCTTACCTTGACATCACTGAAGGCTTGAGGGACCTGAACACTGCTGACATCACTGAAGGCAGGTGGCAAACTTTCTATTCCTTCAGTGGGATTTGGTTTGCACTCCTGGCTGTTTGGGTGTTTTGTTTGTTTGTTTTTTGTTTTGGTGTTTTGTTGTTTTTTTTGCGGTTGTTGGTTTTTTTTAACGCCATATTTTTTAAAAACAAACCACGCAACCTCCAAACAAACAACAAAAAAATTTTAGTGACTATCTCTTAATTCTTTAAGCTCTTAATTTTGGGAATGTGAAAAGAGTTGGGTTTTTTCATATATTCAATGTAGGACTAAGTATTAACTTGGTCAAAGCACGAGCAGCAGTTGCTGCCTTCATTTTCTTGAAGGTGTAGAACTATTTAGTGTTCAGTGTGTTTCAAAGAATAAGTTCCATGCATATATGATATTTCTTCCTGAGTTGACCATTGGAATTAATATAAAACCAAGGAATATCTGTAAATTACAGATATTCAGCGTATTCTTTGGATTAATGCTATTTTAATTTTCTGGAAGACATTTGGTGTTGATTTTTTTGTTCACTAAGTGGAAATGCAATCATTGTTTCCTTTTATTAAAAGTAAATATTGGAGAATTGATAGACAAAATATAGTTAAGGGAGCTCTTTGTTGATCCCAGTTGTGCTATGATCTGTTTTTACTGTTGAAAGCAAACTTAGTCTTATCTTCAACCCTTTCTGGAAGGATAAGCAGAAATGACACAGCAAGAACACTCATGCCATAAATTTTAGGGTTGTCTTTTGGTCTGTACTCCTGGTAAGAACTGGACTCAAACATGGTTAAATCAGGGGAAAAAAAGAAATACAAGATGAAACAGACTTTTGGACAAAACTGTTCTAGCAGCTCTTTTTTGCATTTTAGAAGCCTCTAATCAGTAAACTTCATTATCAGTGATAACTGCCCCAAAACTGCTTGTTCTCAAAATAGCCATTCCCACTTAGCTTGAATCTCTTTGCAGATATCTCTAGCTGTTTAAGATCAAAATAGCACTTAATGGATTTAAGTAATCAATAGTCCCAAAGACTTCTGAAGATCTTGGCACATAAAATATTAATAGTTTATATTTGTCTTTTTAAGAATCTACTCAGCATTGTTAACACATTACAAAGTGCTAAGATTGCAAAGTGCTTCTATTAAATGATGTTAAAATGCTTACAACAACCTGCTTGTTTTATGTATTGATGCAAATAAATTCTATTTCCATTCTGTTGAAGTGCACATTTACTTTGAAGTTCAGTGTCGAGTTTGATTTGCTGACAGGCTCCTTTTACTGCAGGATGGCGAGGTGCATCCTCAGAAATGTTATTTTCCCACAGTCCTTGTATTTGAAGCTACAGAATAATTCTCAGCTAAGAGAATTTCTTCAACACACTCTTCTGTAAATTTTTCCAGTAAATATCTGTTCAGCTGGATTCTGTTTAATCTGGGGGCATGGGTAAGGTGTGTGGTAATGCCCATAGCTGGTTAAGGGCACTGCAAGCAGAGTAGGAAGAGAAGTGTTGACTGGGGTGCAGGTTGGTGGATATCAGGGTACAGTTGTAAACTTCCACAGCAACTCAGAACTAACAACCTGTTGCAGCTGTCAAACCTTCTCCAGTGGGAATCACAATTTCAAGTGGAATTTCGGAAGAGTGAATGCTCAGTGCTGCTGTTCCTGCCTCCTTTGGTGCCAGGAAAAGTGACAGTGGCACCGTAGGGCTGTGGTAACTCCTGGCTGCGAGCTGACTCCAACTTTGATGCAGAGACAACTTCTTAGAGCTTCTGGGAATGGTAATTGTCTGCTGTTCCCAGTTCTTTTGCTCTATTCTGTTGTTGTTTAACCTCAGTTGAATGATATGTGCTTGACATGTGAGTTAACAGAATAAGTTCCCTGTCTGTGTGCATGAAAAGAAAACCGAGATACATGGAATTACTATAGGAAAACAGGCAAAAGTTAAACTACAGCAGGGAGGTTTTTAATAAACAAATGTAGATTGGCATGTCTTAAAATCCATTTGTTAGTTTTAATTTGGAAAGGTCGCTCCTGTAACGTATTTAAGGGGAGAAAAAGGAAAACTCAGGACTAGAATTTACAAGGATATGTGAGACTCAACCTAATTGTCTTATGGAGTCAAGGTGACTGGTTGTCTGAGATCTTAATGAACTTTCAAATTCCCTTTTAGCCTCCTATGTCTAGTAAATGAGATTGTTTATACCTTACTAAAATTAAATACGCTGTTTTCTCTGCTGGGGACTGAACATCTCAAAGAAGGGTCTTTTTCATTAAAAACATCGATGCATAAACATTCAGGGGGAAATTGCTATTGATCAAAAGAGCAAGATGTTTGTATCTGGTTGGCTTTCTGCATTACTTGTAACAGCTATTTTAGTCATATTGGCAATTTTTATTTAATGGCCTCTCATTCCTTGTGCTGTTTACAGAAAATGAAAGTGATTATGATATTTTTGTTTCATTGATATTCAGCTGCTTTCAAGGTGAAACTGGGGATTAAAAAAAAAGAAAGGATTCACAGCTGCTGCCAAACATGGCTTGACTGTGGGAGTATTTGAAGCTTTCTACTTGGAGCATATGGTATGAAATTGCTGCTGATTTGGGTGTCTTGAGTTTAAGCATGGAAACAGTCAGATACTGCCAGTCAGTAGCTGCCAAAAATTGCAATTTAATGAGGCCAGCTTTAACCTGCATACCTGTCTCTCAAATGTCACCTGCATATAAGATGAAAGACTTTTTTTTTTTTCTTAATATAGTGGCAGATTTGTACTGAAATCTGATAGACCCTTTAAGCTTCACCTTTTCTTTCCTCTCAAGCAATTGCATAATATTATTTATATTGAATTGCACCTAAATAGGGGAGGGGAGCTGAGAGACTGTCCTGTCCCTCTTTCGAGGGCATGTTTTTAAAACATCATCACTTGGCATTGCAGCAGTCTCGATGGCATGGCGCTTCTGAAGAGCTGTTTCTAGGAAACTTTAAGGCCACCAGACCATTTTTGTTTAATTTTTCCTCTCTCCCCACCCCTTAATAAGGCAAAAAAAAGGCAGTTAGTCTGCCAGCTGAATATCTCTGTAACGCTTCCCTTGCTGCTCCGGATTGTAAACACCTGAGTTCTTGTTATCTCCCTCCTGCTGGCAGTGCCATTAGGGAGGTTTTAAATAGTACCAGCACGATGCTGGCTGCTGTTGAGATTCAAAATCCTGTTAGGACTGTAGACTGTGAACCGTGAAATATTGGAGGACAGAGGTTGAGTGAGTATTCTGCTTATCTACCTCAGATTTGGCTTTCCTTTTGCTTTGAATGAAAAAGGCTGGCTCTGCTACTTTAGAAAGGAAAAAAAAAAAGGGGGGGTGTAGAAGAAAAACCTGCCTATGTGTGAAATGGCAGTGGATTGAACAGAGCCTCTAATAAATTTATTTTTTGTGTGTATTACCTCCTTTCTGACTGACAGGCAGAGAAAACATCATGTTTGGAGCATAGTCATAAGCACTGCAGTCTGTTCTTCTGCTGTCCAAGGGCAGTGCTTGTACATAACAGTTACAAAATATAAACCCCCCTGTCCTCCTATTTTATGTTATCAAAGGAGGTCCCTTTCTTCCTAGCTGTTGTTGTAGTTTTCCTATCTGAATCTGTAAGGAAATATTAAATAACACTTGGTGGAGGCCTTAGCTTTTTATTTCTGAGGAGCAAATCCTCTGTTCTCTTTTAGGGGGGTCTGTGCCAAAGCCTTATGTTTGCCTTGTGAAAAATTTTTATTTTTAAACTGAATAGTTTATCTGGGTAACTGTACATCCCAATTCTGTAATTTTTATTTAACTACTCCAGCTTTTCTTGATACCACTGTGTATTTCACTCCTGCTGCCTTTCTTTTTGGTGTGTGTTCTAGTGCAGGGATACAAGTAGTTGCTTGAGCCTTTGCTGTCAAGTCTTTCTGCCAACCTGTGTGGCTGATGGTCTCCTTCAGACCAGTTCAGTGTTTGTAAATAGGCTTGATGTAAGTCATGTCACAGTAAAAATAATGAAACCCCCTGTAGTAAGTGCTGGGCTGGTTCAATGATGCTGATAAGATCAGTTCATCCCTACATCAGTGTAATTTAGAGAAATAGATGTGTTGTGAATGGAATTTTAACAAGAAGTCCCCACGGAAAAAAGGGTAGTTAAATTAAAATGATGTTTAAATCAGAACTGCACAGAGAAGACATTGAATATAAATCAGCTATGTTAATGGCAAACAAAGCTAATTCTGGGAAAACCTGGTGGAAGTGGGAAAGTTCTGCCTTGGTTTTGTTTGTGCCTATGCATTTGTAATATGCTGATGTTTTAATTTATTTTCTGCTTGTGGACTGGATGTCAAGATAAATAATATCACTTTTTAAATGTCAGAAGTCAGCTTGACCAGAAAACTTAAGAACTACTTATAGTACAAGTAGGGCAGAAAAAAAGATCTGCATACAAAGAATACGTAGGCAATAATAAACTGCACAATCTTTACTTCTGTAATATTTATTTCTTGGATTTAATTTTATATTTCAGATAGTCTTATCTAAATAGAGAGATGCTATGAATTATTTCACAGTGAAATAAATCTATAAAGTGTAATATAATTATAGTATAATGTATAATAATTTAATGCCCCCATCTCCCCCCCTCCAGATAAAAAGTAGGGGAGCCAGATTTGTCCTGATTCTTCTGGAGCAAAGGGAGACAGAGGCTTTATGAAAGATATGTGAAACTATCTGCAGCAAAAGGAAGTATCCCTGTGTCTGCTGTGACAGACAGTTTGCAGCTGGTCATTGTGTACATGAACTGTCCCCACATCACCAGTGAAGAAGGCTGTGATTGAGGACCACTGTGGTGCAATGAACCACCCAGACAGCTCTGCTTGTCCCTCCACAGCTCTGGTCATAGCTTTTAGTTTTATCTGAGAGGCTCATTGTCCCTGCACATCAATCCCTGCCTTTACTGGGCTCCTGGAAAGCTGGTTGAAAAGTCTTGAGCTAAACAACATACATTAACCCCCCAAAACTGACATTTTTTGACCCTGCTTTAAACACAGTTTCTGAGCGAAGCAGTTTGAGCTCCAGCTCATTCCTGATCAAGTCTTGTTTTAGAAGAGTTTAGAAATGCTGGGCTGATGTTACTATTGATTGTGCTGGAAAAAGGAGACTTGTTTGGGACAGCTGAGGGGTCCCTGGGGTGCTGCAGGGGACTCTTGGCTCGCTTTATGATCCATTATTATGCTTCCTTGAAAAAAAAAATCACTAGGAGTAGTCTTTACACTTCATCTTGCAAGTAATCTGGGACCAACACCTCTATCAATGCTTAGGACAGAAGACATGACAGACTGTATCCTGAGGGAACAGGGTGTTTTGTCTCATTATTCCATTTCCTGTGTGGTTTTGTGCTCTATGGCATGAGATCAGAGTATCTTATTGACTGGGAGGAGGAAGAGAAAGTATGATCAAGATAATGATATATTATTATAACATTATAATGATAAATGGTAAAATAATAATCTATGTGTAATCAATACCTAACTCTCCCATGGTCGATCAGGTATCCAAATGCTGGGTTTGAATTTTACACATACTTCATCTGCTATAGAAACCCAGTGGAATTGGCTCCAAAATGCAGGTGAACTGCAGTTGCAGCTGAAGAGCTCTGAACTTGGAGGTGGAATGTACTGCCTTGAGTCTCCTTTCAGAAGGTGGGAGTTGGAGGCTTCTTTATTGATCAATCACGTGACATTTTGCTTTGTAAACCTTGGTATGCCCAAGACTTAGGTTTAATAGTGCCTCAAGCTGTATTTTTGTACTGATCAGAAGCGTAATTGCTCAGCTGGATATCAGTATTTCAGTGAATAACAGTTTAAGGCTCTCTTTTAGTATCTGGTTAACTCAAAAGGATTTATCTGATCTGCTTTAAAAGAAACTTTTTTTTTTTTTTAACCTAATGATCTCTGTTAGAAACTTTGGGTAGCAATATTTATCCAGTTGTCCAGGGACTCTCTTCAATGTCCTTCCAGCCTGTTGCTGACTTCTGTGTCTCACTGCACTCACCACTTTTGTCCTTGCTTCACATTCACTCATTTCTGTGGTCCCACCTTCTCTTGGTCTCAGTACCTTCCTGTCAGGAAAACTTGCTCTGTTGGAGCTGATCTCCAGCTGGTCAGAGAGGCCATTGCCCAGTTCTGTTGAACCACAGCTTCTCAAGGATTCCAGTTCTTCCACTTGAACCTCTGTGTGCTGGAGGCCTTACTGTGAGGTTACACTGGAAAAAGTGTTTTGATGCTCTCAGGAGAAATCAAGGAATAAATATTCAACTACGTACTGCACCTGACAGTAAATTCAATCTGAAGCCTACAGGTGATGAGTAGCCTAAAGAGACACCGTGATAGCAGACAGGGCAGCAGAACGACCTCAATTTACCAGCAGGAGGCTCTGATGGATTTCACTATGGTATTTAAATCCAAAGCAATTTAAGGATCCAAATCTGCCCCTTTGGTCGAGTTTAAATGGTCCCTTAATTGCCAACAGCAGGAGTGGGGACTGAGGCTGAGAAACTGGTGGCAACTGGCAACTTTTAGAAGGATCTTGGCAACTTGTAGTATCTGTCTCTTAGATTCTCTTTGGGCACTTACCCTGTTTCTCTGGGGGAAAAGAGAGATGGAGCTGTAGAGGATAATTTACAATCATCAGCTCGTCAGAGTTCTTAGTGTCACCCTGCCCAGAGGAGCAGTGCCTGAAGTTCTTCTCTTGCTTGTACCCACTTTCTAGAAAGTTGTGTTAGCTTTTACTTATTATTTTTGTGCATGGTGGAATATGTATTTGAAAAAACACCTACCTTAACACTCTAGAGCTGCCACGTAAACTTGGTGTCCTGAGTGAGCTGATATAGGAAATATGAGAGGTAGGAAACTAAGTATGGGAATGTGTGAATATTTATGGTCATGACTTGTAGGTCCTTCATGCAGCTCTTCCTTTTTCATTTTTTTTCAAACAATATGTTTTTTTCTTGTACTGTAGAGTAGGAACTGTATCTTGGCAGAAATTGTTGGGAGCTGTTGTTGGAGATCAGGTTTGGGCTTTCGACTCCTTTCTGACTGGAAAGAGATCTGCTATTGGTGTGCACACAGTTTGAGCCTGAGTATTCCTGAAAAGCTCTAACCAAGCTTTTCCAAAGCAATCCATCAGGATTTTCACTTCATCTCCACGTGTGTGCTGAAGGAGCACTTGGGAGTGGAATTTAGGGAGAAATAAAATGTATTAAAAGCGCTGTGTGCTTCAGTTTAGATGTCATTTAAGCACAGTTGCTCCTGCCTTTTTGCTCCTTCTAATTTCTGAAAATTTGGAGGAGTAAAGTTCAGTTAGTCAGGAATATGACTCATTAAATGGTCCAAGGCTTTTAAACTTAGGTTTATGGAATTTGAGATTTTTGAGCTTTGGTCAAATATTCTTTTCCTCTGACTATGACAGTCAGCATGAGAATCTTCTGTATTTTAATTTTTTCCACTTTGAGATACTAAATATCTCGTACAGTCAAAAAAGCTTTGAGACAGGGATTTTTAAGAGTAAAGACAAATACTTCCTTAAGTAACACTGAGATTTTTGGGAGAAACTGTGGACTGAATGGTTACAGGTGCAATTGAATATTATCCTTATGCTAGTTTGAATCTTTTTTGGGGATTATTTGTATTTTTGGGGGGGCAAAATTCCTATTTTAGGAGCAAGGTGGGGCTGGCATGGCAGTAGGGAGAGATTATGCTGGATGAGAGCAGTGCAGAAGAGGATGCAGGCAGCAAATGTAACTCCTGCCAGTCGAGGCTCTCAGGGGATCCATCCTCAGATGGTGTGAATTATCACAGCTTCATTAATGCAAGTGAGTGATGTCAGGCTGTACCCAGCTGATGATCCAGCCCTGTGGCTGTAAAACCTTGGGTGGACAACACGGCTCTGTGTTTGTCTGTGTGTTCATGTGTGCACACATTTGATGTATTTAACAGGGGAGTTTCCCACCTGACGTGACTGTGCCGCTGCAGAATGGCATTCTAAGGATTTCTGTGAGCCAGGGCATAGTAAGGCAGAGCAGAAAGGATGCTGAATTCTTATGAGTCCCTTCCTACCCGAGGTAGCTTGTGCTTCTATGTGCCTTTTTTGAAGTTCCAGCCTGGCTGGTGCGCTTCCCTTCGCTGTCTTGGCACTGACAGGCACTGGACCTTTTGAAGAAGAGCCTGATGCTCTAGTGCTCCCTGAAGCTTAATTTTAGGAGCTGAATTGCTGTATATGCCAGCCCCTGGCAGCACCTTTATGCTTGTGGGTTGTAATAAACTGCTGATGGCTTTGACTTGTACCTCAAACAGTTCAGACTCAGGGGGTGGGGTGACTTCAGCAGTCCCAAATGGGACATCCCTTCTGTGGTCCTGCTACATGCCAGTAGATTGTGCTGAAGGAGAAGCAGACTGAGATCTAATCTGTCTGGAGCCAGAATGCTTTGATGAACCATTTCCCCAGAGATGACAAGCTAATGGTTTGTCCATAAAGCCATGCAGCTTTTCCCATTTCTTTGGGAAATGAATAGAGCTGGGACAGAATCATATGGTGCATTGTGATAGCCTAATGCTCTTACAGAGCTGGGTGTTATTCCCCAAGCTGCTTTAGTGGACAAATTAGACATGCGGAATTTCCAGATTTTACTTTATTCAGATTTTAATTAACTCAGTGTAATAAACTGTAAGCACATTAATATCAACAAAATACTTTGTACTGTATCTGTTAATATTCAGATGAAAAAGCCAGAAGTATTGTTTTCATACAAAGACCGGTGAAGACAGAAATAATGGGAGTCTTTTTTAGGAGCTTGGAAAATGCTTTTGAAATAATCTTGCATTTTCAGTGGTAGATTTCAAATAAGAGCTGTGCAGTGGAAAGTGCTTGTATTGGGATTTTTACCATCACACGCATATTTATTTTTTTTTTTAAGCTTATACTTGAAAAATTGATGGGTTCATTTGCATTCACCAGCTTGGACAGATGGTGCGATCCGTAACAAAATACTCAACAGCATACTAAAAAGGATCATTTCAGCACCTATCCCCTGTGAGCAGCTTCTCTCCAAACAATGAGGGAAAGCTTCTGAATTGCAGCATCCTCACACAGGCCTTTCCAAGGTAGAAGTGTTACAGGTGCACATCTGCAGTGGTGCTGTGGGAGATGGAGCTCAGGCTGCCCCCACCCAACCCCGGTCCCTGCTCTCTGCTGTCAGCAGATGCACTTTTGCATCTGTTGGGCCAGGTTAGAAGATACCAGCTGAAAACCAGCCAGCTCCTGTGTTTATTTAAGAACCTTTTCTTGGGAATTGGGGGTTAGTTCTTCACCTGCCGCCGGGATTGCTGCTGGATGCAGTTAACCCTGTGGCAGGAGATGCTCACTGCACTGCTGTGCTTGGAAATAAGAAACAGAGGGGGATCAGGGCTTCCCAAACTGCTTCAAGGCACTGAGCACAAATGCTCTGTCTTGTATCCCTACAAGAATGTGGGTGTCCTTTGATTAGCTGTTTTGGCTGTGTGTACAGGACTAATTTTATGGAAAGGTTATTTAAGTCCAGCTTATTTTTATTAAAAACCAAAACAAAACCCCTACCACCTTTATCTTCTAATTGAAAGATTTTAAAAAAGAAATTACTTGTATTTTCTACCATCTCTTTACTATAACATGATTTAATGCTTTTTATCATCTGGAGACCTTGGAAAAATTTGGAACTGATCTCAATAACCTCTGTTCTGTGTCACTTGTGTTGTGTCTTCATCTCACGTGAAGACCAGGGAAAGCCTGACCATCAGAGGATATTTGAAGAAAATTCTTTGGAGAGGACAAATATTTTAGTAATAATTGGAACTTATTTTTGTAAAAGTACCGCTGGAATTCTGCTAAAGAGGACATCTGTGGTTGCAAATTAGGAAAAAAAGAAGAATGTTTCAGATACTGCCAACTGAGCAAAGCTGCAATGTGTTCTGAAAGTCAAGCTGTGTTTTCTCATTTTTGCACATCACAACCAGCACTAAAGTCTTTGGGGCTAAATTAGATTCTCTGTTTCACTTCTGAAAGCTCAATTTCTCTTCTATTGTCAGCAGCAGCACTACTGCAAACCAACCCACAGGAAATAAGATTTCAGCAAAGTTCAGTACGGGGATAATTGCAGAATCACTTGGAAAAGTCCCAACTGGTACAGCAACATTTCTTGGAGGTAATTTTACTTCCCTACAAAACGCTCTGCACTGACACTGCTAGCAGTAAAGGTGAGACCTTTAGAGTCTCGAAATGTTGTCTTAGAGAAATGGGTTGTTATTTTTAAGGTATGTCAGCCCTGGAAAGCTGCATGCTCACAATAATGTGTATTTTTGCTTTCCTTTTTTTTGGAGTAGTAGGTTAATCACCAAATATTTATTTTGTGCTGCTACTGAAGGAGATTTGGCAGCTGTTGCTCATCTTCCAGTTCAGCCTGGCATTTATGCTGCTAAACAAGGCATGTTATAACAGACATCCTGAAGCTTTCTGTCGTGCTGGATGCATTTGCAGTGAGGGTTGTGTAAGTGTGAGCATCCCAGTTCAGCTGAAGCAGCCTGTGGTGTGTGTTTGAGTTGAGATGGTGGCTGGGTTGCTGTCTCTGAAGCCTGGATGTTGTTTTTGCACTAAGGGATTCTTAATATAATGGTGAATTTTGTGTTTTCTGGGTAAGGAACAGCAGCCAAAGATGAAGCTGCCATTGCACAGAACTCAGGGGCCTTTCAGACTGTAACATTACAAGCTCATTAAATGGGGTTGTAGAAGTTCTGTAGTTACTCAGAACAGGATTTCTTAGTGGCAGGTTGAGATCAGAAATGTTGTAGTTTGTTAGAAAGGAATTCTCTTAGTGCAGGAGTAAAACACTGGATATATTACAACAGCTGCTGCCAACCCACCAATTTAGCTTGCCCAGATGTCTGCTTATGGAAATGTAACAACTGCCTGCAGTTTTGAGCAGAAATATTGACATTTGGGAAACAGTTGTTCTATGGATGTACTGCTCTGTAATAAACCGAAGGATTTAGGTTAAGAGGGAGATTTGGAGAAGGATTTTTCTTTGCAAGAATCCTCAGATTCTCCTGAGGAAGAACCTGTTTGTAATGCTTAGCAATGGTTTGGGACTGTATATGAAAAGTAGTTCTATGTACATGGGTGTACAGTATTTCATGGTTTTATTTTTTTTCTTGAATGATTTCATTTTTATAAGCAGATTTAATTCTGCTCCTGAAGTTGACTTTGTTTGTAGTGTGGGATCCTCGTAGGTTTGAGGACTTCATGGGAATATATCCTAATAAGATGATCATTTTTGCTACTCTGCAGGCCTGTGCTCTATATCTGCCTTGCACTGTCCAATTTTAAGCTGGAGATTCAGCTGCTGGGTTGATGCACAGGTTACTACTTGTATGCTTTAATTTTAATGAAGTACTTTGGCAACTGTAACACTGAAGTCAGTGCTAGGTACTAATTTATTACACAGGTGTCATCACCTTGCTGTATATGTGAATATAAAAATTAATCTTACTCTTGCTGTGGAAAGACCAAAATCTCAAGAGTTGTCCCAGGATATTCAGCGCTGTGTGGCTGCTGTGGGACTTGATGTTCTGACTATAGACCTAAAGCCAGTCTTGAGCAGGTAGTGTCAGGTTAACAGAACCAAAACATTTCGGTAACTATTCTTTATTTTATCCGGAGAAGTCAAATCTTCTCAATATCTCTTTCAGATACCTGTGCAAAAGTCATCTCGAGAGAGGCACTGGCTCATCTTTCATGCTGTGAGGTGCCAGTGTTGGTGGTGAAGGGTCACTGAGAAGGTCACACCACCGCTGTCCTGCAGGTCACCTGGTAGTCACAGCTCCCATCACCCACAGGCCACCCTTGAGTCTGTTACTTGTTACCTTCAATATTTTCATTTGTGTTACGGTGTTCATAAACTC
>JAWWLV010000179.1:3020268-3037215 GCA_035041135.1 Platyrinchus mystaceus
ATCACCCACAGGCCACCCTTGAGTCTGTTACTTGTTACCTTCAATATTTTCATTTGTGTTACGGTGTTCATAAACTCTTACGATGCTGATGGGGATTCTCCTTCCTCTGTATTTTTTTTTTTTGTTGTTGTTAATAAGGAAGGATGGGTTTGTGAATTATTGAAGTTGTCTGTTGAGTCCCCACTGCCTGACCCTGGTGCATAGAGGCTGTTGTGAAGTCTTAGGCATTTAGGATTTGTTTATGGGATTCCTGTACTTTGTCAAATGGTTTTTTTACAGAAGAAAAATATGGGTTTGTGATGTAATAGCACTACCATGTGAGAATAAATTACAGAATATGAAGTGATGCAGGTTTTTACTGTTTTCTGAGCCTTTGGTTTCAGTTTGGCTGAATTAGTTTCTGTAACCACGGATGAACTTCATGTCTGATACCAAGTGCTTTGTGCTCTTAGTCTGGGACCAAAACCCAGAGTAGAAATTGTACCTAAAAATAAACCTGATTTGGAAACATCATGTCACCTCAAATTCAGGATGACATCTGTGTTAATGGTATTCCATAAAGATGAAAAATGGACATCGGTCATGCTCTTTAAATTAGTTTGTATTAAGCATTTTGACCACTTCATTAATCCTTTGCTCAATAAATGCTTTGATGAATCCCTCGATTGCTGAGTTCACTCTAGTTGCCTGATCTATATAAATGTTTGTTTTAAATGAATATATCTAATTTTTCCTTTTCAAATCTTTTATACCTGTTGTTTTCAGTTCAATATAAGAACTCTACAGTCTGTCCCAACATGTTTTTTCAGGGTTAGGGTTAGGTCAGTAGACTGGGTTAATTTCTTATTTTTTGTGGCAGATTACTTGTGCGATGAATTAAGTGTTTTATCCTTCTGCACATTGATTCTGAGTAAAGAAACTACATACTGTAACATCAGCTTTTCCATGCTTGTATGTATTGTGAGATGTCTAGCCAGGGTATGTTTTGTCATTGTTTGATTATTAGTGCCTAATCCTCTTTTTTTTCCTTGATGTTGCTGATATACTCTGAGTTTTGACACAGTTCTGTTTCAGAGTGTAAACCAGCCTATTGAATATTGCTTTTTCAGAGTATCTTCTTGGTAATAAAGATTTGGTAATCATTTGGTGCTACATTTCCAGATGAACATATTGAACAGCCCTTAATTTGAAAGCCCATCTAGGTCATCTGTCATCTGCTGCTCACACCCACATCAGTTTTCTCTTCTTGTTTGCCCCTTTTGATTTTGCTCCTGTGCAGCTCCTGAGAAGCATCAGAGACTCAAGGTTTTAGTGTTTCCTTGTGCCACCTGAGACAAATGATTTCAGCAAGGCATAAAAGAGCCTCCATGCTAGGGAAACAGAGGCTTGAAAATGGAGTTTTATCTCATATAAAGGCAAAACAACTTCTCAGCTCTTGAAACAATGCATCTGTAGATGGAAGGATAAAGTTACTGCACGTGGCTTTGTGTTGTGGTGGTAGGTGCTTTATGTATTCCTGAGTGGGTTGGTGACTGTCAGATGGGGGGGGATCTCCTGCTGGTTCCATGGTGGCTCCTGCCCAGGAAAGGCAGGTGGCTCAGCCCTCCCAGTGCCCAAGTCTGTGACAAGGCTACTGCTGAGCTGGAATTTCATCTGCTGTGCCTGATTGTGGCTGAGGAGACCACCAGCTTATTACCACAGTGTATTATTACAGCAGTAATATCCTGGTGATTTTGCCACTGAACATCGTGGGATTAGTACTTTATGTGAGCAGGGGTTAGCATGTTAACATAATATTACAAAATCATGGTTGGGCTTACAGTATTCTCTCCTGAAGGAAAGGAGGCAACTGGGCTGTCATCTGAGAGCATGTGGAAACCTGTTAATTCCCACCCAAGTACATGTAGATTGATTATCTATTACAATTTGGAAATAAGAATCCTGTAGCACTGACTAAACAATATGTCAAAGACAGGACTGCCTTATTGCCTTTTCACACTTCAAATTTCTGAGGTAACCCTGCTTTATTCCCTAGTGTCTGTGTTAAGTCTCTCTTGTGCAAGCTCTAGGGATGGTAGGGCTGTTGCGTATGTCAACTTTATTCCTGGCATCTTTCAAATGCATTGTGAGAAGTAAGAGAGGCTTGGTGCCCTGGGTCAGCAATCAATGTTAATAAATTATCCATTGATTTCATAGATCTACCAGTCAGGCAAATCAGGATCTTTAACTTTTAATTAGTGACCTTGGTCTGAAAGAGAACATTTAGGTTAAAATAAAACACATCACTTGTGTCTCAGCCAGATGGAGACTAAGCTTCTCCTTTCTTAGGGCAGACAGAGCTTGTTTCTGCCCTCGTTCAGCCATACAGAAAATGTACATGTCAGGCTGAAATGCCTTCAAAGGAGCTGGGATGAATGCAGTGTTTATACTTGCTGGTAGCAGCAGAGCATAAAGACTGATTAGAGCAGTTGTTCAAGATGGATTCAGATTATTAGGTAATATGGAACAAACGTCAACAAAAATAAGATGAATATCTATAGGAACACCCTGACAGTGATTTATTAGACCTTCAGTGCAGCAGACTGCTAATAACCTCCCATGGGATGGTGGGCTGATCCCCTTTTAGAACATTTACAGGTGGGTCAGCGACAGTGTCAGCAAATGTGCTGGAGACCTCATGTCCCTCGTGTCTACTTGCCACCATTCCTTAACTCTAAATACCACCTCGATGCTAAGCAGGGTAATAATAATAATAGTAAATATTTTAACTATTTTTTTCCATAAATGTTGTCATCAACCTGGAGGTAGCCCTGCAGGTGGCACGGGTTTTATATCCACAGCACTCAGTTCCGTTTCTTGAAGAGAGATCTAAAGGATCTCTGAACCTGGCAGTAAAAATTAAGCATGGCTTGGATAACTTTAACATCAAACCAGTTATTTTAATGCTCACTGGCCTTCTGTTTAAGACTTTAAAAATGATAGTTGAAATAGTTGAATACAGATGATATAATAGTTGATATAGTTGGTAGTTATGATTTATATTGAAATCTTCAAGAAGAACAAGACCTGAGTGAACAGTGTTTCTGAATCTGAGCAATGATTCTTAAAAAAAATAACTTAGATATTTTCTGTTTAAAAAAAAATAAAAATGTGAAAGGTGTTTTAATTGTGGTCCACATCATAACTATCACCATCTGTGGAAGTGTGAGAGTATCTTGTGTTATTTTTCCATGGTAGTTAATTCTTTTTGGACTAAACCTTTCAAGATCTTGTTGCTTGTGGAACGCAGCACTGAGTTGTCAGGAGAAAAGTAAGAAATACATCCTATTCTTGGTGAAAAAGCAAGCTATTATCCAAATCCTAAGTTTTTCTTGATATCTGGAAGGCCTTTCTGTAGTTTGGTAGCTAGTGTTGGTGTTCCTTCTATGGAGAATGGCTTGGGAATCTAAAAGCACCTGTTTAAAAAGAACACAACTTCTTTTAAACCTCGGTCACTCCTGGATGCATTAGAAAGGAACAAAGGGGAGATGAACTAATAAATGGATATTTGAAGTTGGACCTGAGTCTTACTAGTAACTTAAAGTCACTGTTGTGATTCTGTGGGTGTTTTTAGCAAGGCTTGTCTGTGGATTTAGGAAAACTGGAATGTCTCTAAATGGGAGTATTGGCTGGATGAACTAATCTGTGTGGGGGGTTAAAAAATATTAAGGTGTGAGAAACCTCTGACATGACCAACCCTGAGGAAACAGTCTCAGGAGGCTGGTGGGCTTCTTGTTCAGCTCTGTTTCAGGAGGCATCAGCTCTGTTTCATCTCAGTAATCTCACAGTAAGTTCTGTTCATCTGCCTCGGGTGCAGCAATGGTGAAAGCACTGGGTTGATTTTATTTATTTATTTATTTGTGGTTTTTTTTTTCTCCCGGAGGAGATTTGTGGTTTGAGACATGAGGTTTTGGGTCATTGCAAAAAAGGAATTGGTGAAATCAAGCTTTAACCAATGTTGAATCTTGGAATATACTATATTTTTGCTTGTGCTGCTGCTTTTCTATCAAGGACGTGGTACTATAAAGTTTCATTCCATCTGATACAGCTGCTGTTCTTCTGTTTAAGTGCAGTAAGACAGCACTTTCCTATTGTATGCTCCTGTTTTTCTTGTTTGGTTTTTTGTGTGTTTGGTTGTTATTTTTGGATTTGTTTGTTTGTTTTTTCCCCACCTGCAATGTATGTGTCAGGGAAATTCTACCTGGTTCTATCTAGTGTGTATTTTATACATAGCCTGTATTTCTGTGTATATAATTCTAGCTGGCCTATATGTAGCCATTTGAACCTGCTTTCATAGGATTCTAATGCAGTCTTGAGGTTTCAAAATCTTCTACAGCTGCTAGTGAGGGAAATATTGTGATTTTCAGTAACATGGTGTTTTATATCCAGTTTTTCTGACTCCTAACAATTTTTATAAAGGAGATTATAGCTAGTTATTGCATTTGATATACATGTCAGTTTTCCATGATTAAAAAAAACCCCACCAAAATAAAATTGAAACACAAAAAGCTGCTTCTGTTTTCTGTGATGAGATGTTGGGGATTAGTACAGAGGCAGACTCTTGCTGTCTTCACACTATTTATTGCTAATTCACCCCATCCAGGAAAACAACACTGGGTCCAATTCCAGTTCTCTATATTTTAATGTCATTTTTGGGTATGGAGTTATTTCTGTAGCTAAATATAACCCATCTGAAAACAAAATGTCCAAGTTGTGTGGGTGGACAGCAAAAGCTGTGCTTTTGTCTTGCTGTAATTAATTGGGAGTGAGTGAGTTCCTGAAGTAAATGTGGTTTTTTTCATTTTCATTTCATGCAAAAGAAGTCATCTGTCTTGTACAGATGAGTGTGACCCATCTACCCATGGATTTTCCCGGAGCTGGGGAGGAACCTGGACCCACAGAAGTTCTATGTTTCTTCTAGCATAGAGTTGACAACCTCTAACCTTTAATTCCCCTCATCTCCTGTAATGTACCTTTATCCTATTCCTGCTGGCAGTGTAAACTCTTTATTTTTTTGCTAAATCTGTCTTGCAAAACACGATGGTTGGGTAAGATGCAATTTTGCTTTATTATGATTAAATTACTTTATGAATTAACCAGAGGATCTCATGGGACTGGAATCTTTTGACACATGAGAAAATTGCCTTTCTTTAACAAGCTGCTTCAAGCATGCAAGGTAATATTAGCATTTTTCAGTTATAGCTTCAGGGGATTAAATAATAAGGGGAAGTATTGTACCTACAATTATGTGATGTGCATGTGTGTGTAAAAGTCTTAAAGCCAAGTAGACACAGAAAGAATCAGTTGAACTGCTGAACCTGTGACATTGTGCAGTGAGTGTGAGTAGGGATTTTTTTTTCTCTTCATAAAATGGCTTTTTTAAGAAAACATCCAGGTATCTGAAGAATTTTATTGTAGATTTTTCTAAGCTTGGGTGTTGTTTGAATATATTCAGCGTAAAAAAGCATCCTGAACTAGATACACCTGTTTCACCTTAGGGATCGTGACCCGAATGCAACTTTAAAGGGTAATTTTCATATGTGCTGCTTTGTTTTACTTTATTTAGTGGAGGTAGCAAATGTGCTAAAACCAGTAATTAGATCTTGAAGATGTATTGCATGATTAAGCTTCTAGTGAAGTGCAATGTAATAAATAGTGCATGACCTCCATACAGGTCTATAAATAACATGTCTGATGTCTCCAAACTTGTATTCTTCTGGTTTAGTGTCTCTAAATTCATGCTTGAAGTCAAATATTTATTTTGATGCACTATGTCTGATGAGTTGAAATTGTTCAAGACTCTGCAGCAATTGAAAGTGAGAGGGCTTGTGTTTTGTTTTGTTTTTTTTTTTTTTTTTAATGAGGGTAAGAAATAGTTCAACAGCTTGTGTCAAATTGAGAAGGAATGGGACAAGTAAGTTGTTATGACCTCTGTATATGTTGTATTCAGTGTGGACTTGCACCTGCATGACCCTGCTTGGTTTCAGAGGGTTGCCACTGCCTTGTGGTATCAAATCCAATGAAGTGGAAAATTGACAATAAGGGATTTAAGCCATTGTTGTTGTTGCCCCAGCTGTTTGGGTTTTGTTTTGATGACAGGATGCATTCATGTCCTACACAAATCCATAAGGTAACAGTAATTAGTGGGACCCAGAAGTTGGGGGGGGGGGTTACACAATGATACAAGAGCATATGACAGACAGAAATTGTTTAAGCATTGCAGCAATTCCATTGTAAAAGGAAAGTATATATGCATAATACATACTTTGATAGGTTAATAAATGTGCAGCACTGGAAAAGGCAAATGATTTCATTCGAAACCAGTCAACGATAGAAACCCAACACCTTCATCTCTAGTTGTATTTGAGACATAACTATCCCCGTGCAATAACAATCACAGGCAATGCTGGTGTGCAAATGCTCTCAGTAGGGCAGAAATTTTTTCACATATTTGTCATGTCTTATTTTAATCTAAGATCAAGTGCACATTAGCCATTACAGCTGTTATTACTGCTGCTGTACTGTAATATAACCAGCCTGTCTACATTCACAGCCCAAAGACTAAATGAGGTTGGTAATTTTAAACCTAAACCTGTTCTGTGCTGACAGAATAATACAGTAGGTAATACCCACAAGATAAACAGCACAAATTACAGTCTTATGCAGGCAAGATCAGATCAGTGTCGATAGTCTCTTGATTGCATGAGCATGAACGTTATCAGAGAATTTGAGAAATTGTTCAGGAGAAAGGCATGTTGTCTGATTATTATTTTTTTATGTCTGATTATTATTTTTTTTAATGGAGATTACTGAGAGAGCTCATATAGAGGAATAACAAAGCCCTGTACTATGGTTGTGATGTAAAACAATTTCCACTTTCCTGTTCAGATCTTTTCTTTGTGATTTGGAATTTCCTTCCATTTGTTAGTTGACACTGGAGAATTCGCTCAAGGGAGCTTTTTGCTGCGTACAGATTCAACCCAAGGCTCCAGAAATCTGCAGTCAACAGAGTAAATTATTTGTCACCTTGGATAAATATTAGCTCTGACAAATTAAAAATGCATTTTTCTGATGTGTGTTGCTCTCTATCTCACAAAATGGTAATGGTTGTTACAGTTATTGCTCTTGCTTGTAGTGGGGCATCTGTTTATTGTCTAATTGCTAGCATACAAATCCCAGTCAGTTTAAAGTAACTTTTCAAGGCTTTAAGATAGAGCACCCAAAGCATCCCAGGCATTCCTGATTCATACCTTTGCCTTTGTCTTTTTTGATGCAAATGCATAAACCCCTCCCCCCCCAAACTGAAACAAAAGCAAAAAACAAAACCACAAACAGAAAGCAGTGGTTGGGTTGAGATTGGTTGTGTCTTGTGCTGTAATCAAAGGCAATATAATCAATCCTGGTGTTGGATCTGCCTTTCACCATCAGTGCCTGTTCAGCCTCTGAGCCTGGAATCCACCACTGCTGAAACTCTTGCATAGTCACCTGAAGCTGAAAACGTGTTAAATGACTTTGTACACTCTTGCATGAATTAAGAGCGACTGTTTTTATTTTTTTTTCCCCTCTGACAGTTAATCTCTTTATTTTTTACATGCTGGAATAATCATCTTCCTTCGTACTCATCCCCTGCAGCAGGTCCTGCTGCTTTGCTTCTCCATGTCCCTTGGCTGTTGTTTTAAAAGCCCTCTCTAGGGTTTCAGGACTGTACAACCAGCTGGGAGCTCTGTCTTTTCACAGTCCTCCTTGAGGAGCGAATTCTCACACCTACTGAGAGGATAAGGATGGTAAAAACACAGAGGCACCAATTTTCCTGCGTTCTCTGGAATTGGCGTGGGGATTTTTAAACCTTCATTACTGCTGTTGTCTTTTCCCTCATCTCCCATCAATTAAACAACAAAATGCAAACCATAAATAATAATTAAAAAAATCCCCATCAGAAGAGCTGAAAAAAATTTCTAATACCCAGATGAGAAACATGAGAGCTGCAGGGCAGGGGGTGTCCAGAATGGGTTTGTGTCTCTATCTAGAGATTTTCCAGTGATACTGTACCAGCTGTGGTGAAAACTGCTCAGGGGACAGAGGGTCGTGTTTAGAGGTTCCTACACATCTTTTGGGGCACATCCTGTGGTCTCTGCTGCCTTGCTTGCTGTTAGCCCTTTGGGTTGCTGGTCCTGATGCTCTGGCTTTATTCTCGTGCCTGCCATGGGCTCCTGTTCACACTTCCCTGCTTCTTTTGTGTGAGTACAAGGCCGGTTATAATCCCTGATACTCGTGTGTTTATTCATTAAGTACCCCAAATTGGTTCTGGTCTGGCTCTGGCTGTTTCCTTGGAAGGGGCAGGACCAGCTGTGTGGTCTCACTCAAAAGAAAAAGGCTTCCAAAATGCCCCATTGAACGTAGGTGCTCTTAATGTGGGCTCCTCTGAGTAATACACACTCTGGAGCAGCTGAACAGCCTTTTGTTTGGCAGGCTGTTGCAATGAGTCCCTGTTCATTGTTATGTAGTAATTGCTTGAGATACAAGTAGTTGTGGCTTTAGGATGAGGTTGGTTGTTTTTTTTTAGAGATACTGTAGTAACTCGTATGTGAGTTTTCCTTATGGAAAGCTGTTTAAAGGGATGCATACAAACTTAACCTGAAAAAACACTGTTTTAGGGGGCGTGTGTGTGTGTGCAGGAAGGGGTGCAAGCACGTGCATTTGTTTTTGTTGCTGCTGGTTTGTGGAAGGTGAAAGAATAGCAGTGGATTTGGTATTGAGAGCTGGTGGGAGCCTGTTAGTGTGAGCACAGCAGTTGACATGCATCACCACTGGCGAGCTTTCCTTCACAGGTGAAAAGTAAGATGTTCTTTATAAGCACCTATTCCTTGTCCACTGTAATCAGGATGCCAGGAAAAATAAGGATTGTAACTGTTTTGTAATGACTACTCTGAGAGCACTCACCCACATCCTTATTTTTTATGTTTACTCCATAATAATACTGTGATTTGGGCTAGAGCAGAACTTTTGGTTATTTCAGAACCTTTACCCTCCCTGAACTGTCCTTGTTCATGTTTTTGTACTGCTTTGTTGGATCTACTAATAAAAAACACTTCAAGTTTTCGATAGGAATTTTGCAGTTGGGGAGGGGAGGGAAGAAATTGAGGGATAGGATTTCTAGTTAATGGAAAAAATTTGTGAACGTCTCTCATTTGGAGTTACGTAGGAAATCTGAAACAGCTCTTCACATTTTCACATGCAGCACCAACAAGACATGGGGTGTATCTGCTGGGGGTCTCTGCAACTGCCATGACCCTGGTAATGGCAAACATAAACCTTAATAGATTTTGTTCCTCTCTTCCCTCCCCTGCTGCTTTACCCAGTGGTGATTATGCACCTCAGCAGAGGAGTCTTACAAATGTGTCGAGTACATTCCTGAACGAAAAGTTGATAAAGATGTAAGCAGTGATTTATTTGTAACAGGAGAAATAATGGGTTTTGATCTGGATAAAATGGGAAGAGTTCTCTCCTTAGCTGGGTGTTTGTGATGGTAGTTTTTATGGAAGGGTTTCAGTGTTTGCATCTGCCTTAGAGGGAGCTGAGAAATAAAAATGAAATGTGATGCATGTGAGCTCTCTGAAGATGAAACACAAGATGGCTTTTCTGTTGGCAGTAAGACATAAGCTGTAAATACTTATATCCAAAGTTTGCTGGATGCTGCAGCTGAGCTCTGTTGACTCCAGATCAGGTCAAAGGGGATAAGTCACTGCTTCTGAGGCAATTATTTTCATGGCTGTTAAGTGCACAGGCAGGCTCCTAAAATCTATGGATGGTATGACATGTTACCAGGAAGCACTAGGAACCTTTCCCTTGCTAATGTGTGTTTCCAAATGCCGTGGCTGTTGCCTTACTAAGCAAACAGCCACTTGAAATCAGGGCTGGACAACTCTCAGGTGCCAGATGTGACATGATTTAGAGTTTGGGGTTTTTTTTTCCTTCCAACAGTTTCTCATACTTCTGGTAGGAACCGTGAAATTTCATATATACACTCTAAACACACGTAAACTTAAAAGTAACCTTCCTTACCCTCAAAATGTTTTCCTCTGGGTCAATTCAGTTTGCTCTTTCAGTCACATAGGGCAGAAAAGGGAAAGATGTGAGGGTAGCAACAAATACACCACTGTGTCTGCAAGAGTAGGCTGCTTCCTTTGATGGCTATGCCAGCTTTTGCTGCCTTAAATTTATAGAGATGTGTGGCAGTACTTAAACAGCTTGTTGTTTGTGTTGTGCTGAAACTAGACTGTGTTCTAGGAGCTGCAGCTTTGAAGTTGCATAAGGGATTTCTGAAATTTCTGTGTGAGGGAACCAGAAGCACTGCTTAGGGTGCATCAGGCACTTTTTAAATGGGTCCCGGCACTGTGAAAGATGTATTTTTTGAATGGATGTTAATAAGAGCATTTTTATAGTAATTCCACGGGGTGGGGGTGATCAGTGATAAAAAAGGCTTGAAATGTAGCATGATGTATAAAGCAAAGAGCCCTTGCCCACAGTACTTGCAGCAGAACTGGCCCGTGTCAGAGAAGTGTTTGGTGTGCAGTTGTACCTCGGTGTTATGTCCTAATTCCACAAATTAACAGAGCATTTAGTGACAGTAGTGCCTTGGTTTCTGCTGGTCAGGGAAAGACTGCCTGAAGTTTCTGTCCTAGCACATAATAATCTTTGTTTCCTCTTTAGACTGAGTCTGAACCTTCCAACAAACCATAACTTGCATTTTTAAACTCTTCAGTGTCACTGCCAAGTAATGACTCATGTGCTGTTTTACCTGTGCCTAAAGGAGCTCTTTCTTATTCGGGTTAATCATTGAATTAGATTAATTATGCTGATTAGACACCAACCCTGAGTCATGTAACTCATTGGTTCATCATAGCTGTTCAGAGTGGATGATTAAACCCTTTCCAAATTCAGATCTTGCAGCACCAGTGACTATCACAGTTGAAAACTGCCTGGAACTGTAAACATTTGGTGTAGAAAAGCATAATATCCATAAGCCCCATGTATTTCTTTTCCAAATCCTGTCCTTCCTATTACAACTTCTCTCAGTTAAACCAGTTTAATCAAATTACTTTCTTCCCAGCTGGTTGTGGTTGTGGTGGTTGGTCCTGGTCAGGCTTTGGTGTTTCTGGCCCTGTGCTGGTTTTGAATCCCTGTACAAGAATGACACCCACAAGCCCACTTGGACAAACAGGATTTTTAAATCCCCCCCCCTTCCAGCTTATTCATGGAAGTATTTTTCAATATAAGTTTCTGTAAGTGACTATTGTTGAAACCTTATCCCTGAATTTCCAAGGAGAAGTCTCCAAGCTGTGGTAAAATGTGTGCTGCTGGTGCAGGGCTGCTGCACTGTCCTGCTGCTGGGCTGGCTGCCACCCCTCTGGGGTGGGCACAAGCCACCCTTTGGGGACATAATGGAGAGCTGGTCTTTGTTCTCAGCCTGTCTGTGTGAACACCGATGTTCAAAGGGGTGGGAGGAGCAGGAATGAGCAGCTGAGGGTTTCTCTAGCACACCCTTGGTGTGCTTTGTGCCAAAAACAGGTGTGGCTGATGCCAGGTTTTTGAAAACAACGTTTCATAGCATGTGTGTATCTCAGTATCTCACTATTTTCAAGACTATCACGTGATGCTGTAACTTTATTTAAAATAAATAATCAAAAAACCCAACAACAACCAAACAAAAAGACCATACTCCGCTGAAGCATCCAGAGGTCCTTTTTTTTGCCTTTCAAATTGCCTATTGCAGGAGTCCCGTGAGCACCTTCAGGGTCTCAGCTGGTGCCAGCAGGCTTGTGAACCTGGCCCTGGGGTGAAATTTGGTGTGTTTTCAGGGTTTGTTTAAAAAAAATAATAATTTTTTTTGGTCAAGCTTCTAAATATGGCAGGACTTGCACTTAAAATCAGGAGACTCAATACTGAAGTAACCAAATAGGAAATCAGGCATATTATTTAAGTTTTCCAGTGGGTTCTCCTCCCGTCCATGGAGAAGTTTCTTCTACACCCGAAAATCCTTTGCTAACAGGGAAAACCAATATATGTTTAAAAAATTGTCTTTACTTATACCAAGATGTACATATGTTGTAATATGTAATCTGGATTCAGGTTATGTTATAAAGCTTCAGTATCTAAATCACTCTAGGGAGAAATTCTGAAATAGCCATTCTTTTACAGATGAACAGATTTCCAAAGTACAGTTTGGTATCTGTTTTGTTTGGTTTTCTTTATCTTGTGTGGATACTTTATTTACTCCAGTTCCTACCCAGTCATCTGTTTCAGCCTCTTGCTCAATTAAATTTTGCTAGTCTTGTATCTTGTCATCTTACCCTCATTTTAAAAGTCTGCAGGAAAGGAGCCTGAACAAAAGCTACCTTGAAATAACAGAGTTCTGTGTGTTTCTCCTAATTATTCACAGTAAAACATATGCCAGATTTCTCTGGGTAAATGTGCCAGACAGGCACAGACTGTTGTTATTTGTGCACAGGATGGTATCAGGGTGTAGCAGGCTCCATAACTGCTGATCTGTTGCTTGTCCCAAAAAGGTTGTTCTTCCCTTTGTGTCTGTGCCTGGATGAGCTGGGTGGTGTAATGAATCCAGCTTGAATTATCTCCTTTGCTGTAAATTGATATATCTTTAAATTCAAGTAACAAACAGTACCTGTAGATGGATATGGGGGAATGGTTTAAGCTTGGAGTGTGGGCATAAATACGGGATAGTGGGAAGGAGATGTTGCTGTTCAGAAAGTAACACCTGCTTGTGGGGACCACCTCAGGAACTGCTGGGATGGCAGATGCCACAGCTCTTCTGTGGAGGAGGTTTGGGGTAGTTATTTCCCAGCTCTGAAAAGAGGTGATATGTAAGTAATATTTATATTCTTTAGGATGGTGCAGCAATGTATGTCTCTTTGTTTACCTCACATGTGTGATTTGGGTGGTAAGTTACATTTATTTCTCTAGTTTTACATTTTGATTTCCTCTTAGATTGTTCTTTTTTTTCCCCCCTCTCATGTTCCTCTCTCTAAAATCTCTTAACTTCTCAGCTGAGGTTGTTTCACTGCTGTGTGGCGGACTGGTGTTTTTAATACAGTAGGTAACAGCATTGTGTTTTTACACTTCAGTCCCTTGCTATTCAAGCCCATAAAGCAGAGGAACAGCAGAAAGCATCCATCTGGCCTGGTGCCAAGGGCTGGTGTCCAAAGATTGGCATCCTCACTTGGGAACACATGGAGCAGGGGCACGTTTGTTCCAGTGCCATGGGAAACGCTGCCAGGAGAGCAGTGCTAACCTGGCTGGTAAAAGCCAATTTACCAGTTGAGGGCAGCGACAAGGGCTGGAGCAGTGGTGTCCTTGGGAGCTGAGTATCAATATCTACACCTTCCATACGCTGTAGTTCAGCTGCAAGGAGAAGGAGGGAGAGAAAGGGGGTTGCAAGGGGGTGGAACAGTTTGGGCAGGTAAGCCTCGTGTGCTGTGGTGACTGACTAAAGAAAGATGTGTCATTCCAGTTGTGGTAGGGCTTTTGTGCTCTGGTGTCAAGTTTGGTACAGCACAAAACATCACATAAACCTGAGACCTCATCCTGCCTCCTGCTAGTTTGCTCCATGCTGTAGGGTGTCATTTTGCAGTGTGTTTTTTGTGTTTGTTCTCATTTAGGGAGAGGTCACCTTTGATAAGATTATCCTTGGATGATGTAGCACTTGCAGACTGATGGGTGCAAAATATTTTGTCTTTTAAAAAAAAGGCCAAAAAACGGCAATGAATTTTTTGTGTTTTCAGTGTTGCTTTCAGCATGAGCACGGCTTCAAGGCTGCAAGTTTCCCTTCATATCTGTGGGGAAATTATTACCTGACAACTACATATCACACTGGTCAAACATAATTTATTATTGCTTTCTGATGGTTTATCTATTAAGAGGAAAAAAAAAGTAAAGAGTTAGCTGTGGTCCTTCAAAAAACAAACCGTCTGTTCTGTAGCACTAATAACTCATTTCCTGTAAGGCTGCTGTTCAGTAATCTATAACATCCTATTTAAACAATCACTGTTGGTACTTACAGTATCAGTTTTGAGCCCTTGCCTGTGAGGAGGTAGTTGCTCACTGCCACATGTGAATGGTGTAGACCTTGGAGCTGCAATGATCCAAAATGGGTTTGTTTGTGGTTTTTTTTTTCTTCCCTGTTTGGAGACAGTTACAGTATGTTTATATGGAATTGTTTTGGTTTGTGATCAAGATGCTTTCAGTAGGGTCCAAAAGGTAGAAACAGATGATGAATTGCTAAACCCAAGTATTTACAGGAATGGTCAGTCAAGACTCAGCAGTGTAGAGGAGCACAAAGAATGAGTGCTAATATTGTATATAACAAAAGGAAGGGTAAATAGGATGGTTGCTCTTGACCAGAGGTCCCCAAACTTTTCAAACAGGGGGCCGGTTCCCTGGCCCTCAGACACTGTCGGGGGCTGAACTATAGTTTGGAAAAAAATGAATGAATTCCTATGCAAACTGCACATATTTTATTTGTAGTAGTGCACAAAAACAGGAAAAAGAATGCTATATTTAAAATGAAGAACAACTGTAATCAACAAAAACAAATAATATTTCAATGTGAACTATTCTGCACTCTGAGTCAATTTTTCTTTTTTTTGACATGATGGTGCACGTGCTCCCCACTGGTGCTGGCTTGCTTGTCCTGTCTGGGAGCTGGAGGGAGGGAGGGAGAGACAGGGAGCCTGATATAACGACTTTTCTTTTAGGGCCAACATTTGTAGGTCTGAAAAATAGCCCTGCAGCTCAAGGACTAAGTATTTCTGTTGTTTCTCCCTCCCCTAATTCTTCTTCTTTTTTTCTTCAGCTCTTAACTGCCTCCTTCTCTCATTTATTTTGCTATAAATCACGAGTAAGTATTTTGAATTTGGCAGACTGAGGCTGGTACAAGACTTGTCTAGGAAATGTTTTAATCAGGGTAGGATATGTTGCCTCTAATGGAGCCCTGATAGCAATAGGGGAGAGGAGCAGCTGGGACCTCAGCGAGCCTGGTGGCCTGTTCTCCTGCCAGCTGAGAAATTTATCTGGCAGCTCAAAATCTGCCTATTGGAAATGCCTGTGAAAGAGGGTAAAGGAGGGTGATGAGCAAGCCAGATATGTTTTCAGAGGTCTGTATTGAATTTTGCCTTTCTCACGTCAAGTAAGTCCTTTCTTTCTCCTTTAACCCCTAAAATATTTGGATTTTGCAAAAGAAGAGTAGTGGAACTATACTTAGCTGATGTGCAATAACTGATAATTTGGCACAAGGACTGGTATCATGGGCTGAGGCTTCTTAGGATGGTTGTAGCTGGAGGCTGAGTGACACTGCTGTGGCTGGTCAGGAGGGTTGCCCTGACTGAAGCACTGGGTAGACACAAAGGGGACCAGCTCCTCTTCCCTGTTTGTGGCACAAGATGAGAAATGTTCTTTAAGATTCCTCTTCCTAAAATAATGGCTCTGTTTTTCCTCCATCGTATCTCTTAACTCAAGCTCTAAATCCCACCTGTGCACACATTCCTGCTGCTTCAGCACCTGATTTCATACATGGATAATTCTGTGCTTTCTCCCTTCTCTTACACTCCATTTCTGCACTAGCTGGATGTCTGTCCTAGAGCACTTCTTACTCTTGCTCCTTCACTGCCCTTGTATTCTCATCCTTACACCCCAGATTCCTGCAGTTTTAGCTCCTTTTCCCCCTGATGTCTCTGTACTCCACGCTGTGGTCTGCTCTCCTGCTCCCCTGCTCCCCTTCTCCCTTTGGCAGAAGTGGCATCTCTTATCCCTGTAGCTTCAGGAAAGAGACAAGAAGGCTCTTCTGGGAATGATGGGGTTTTTTGTCTTTGTTGTATTGTAGTCTGGAGGATGCAAACTTCCACTCCAGTTGTGGAACAAGCCATTTCCAGTCCTTTTGCCTGGAGCTACACAGCAGAAGGTCTGTGTCAACAGCCAGGAGCAGACCAGGAGCTGGATGGAGCCCTAACTGGCTGCATCACCTGCCCTGTGTCCTCCAGCCCTGAAGTGTGAGAGCTGCTACCTTGGGCAGAAGTGCCATGCTGCAATTTCTATTTTCAGCCTCAGCCTTTGCAGTTGTAGGTGAAATAACTAAGGACACACAAATTGTGTGTGCATTTTCGACTTAAAAAGTCAACTGATTTCCCTGTGTGCTTCCTTCTGTGTATCGTTCCAGTGATTTTGTGGTGACTTTTGAACTTCCAAAATGTGAGTGAAGTATGGGCATTGCCTCTGGCTGTCTAATCACATGCTTTAGAGACACACTTCTTCTACATGGAGTGTTCCTGTACGCTGCCCACTTTGGAACACTGAGACCCAAAGCTATTTCTACTGGTTTAGAAAATAGTTTGGCCTCTTTTTTAAAAAAACCCTCTGTAACAGCTTAGTTAGACATTTTCTTGTAGTCCCCCTCCACTGGCCTTTGCCTTTATGAGCTTTGTATGGAGTTTGCAGCTCTGTTGATATGAGATCCACCTGTTCAGGGTGTCCTAAACCCAGATGGTCTTTAGATGAAGCAGTAGCAATGCCACATGGATACTGAAGATGCAGTAAAACAGCCAGTTTTACTTGCCTTCCTTAGTTTTTAAGTCAGCTTGACTTTCTGGCTTTAAGTCTGAAGGATGAAGCCCTGTGGAGAACTCCCATGCTGGGTGTGTGGCTCTGTTGCAGTTTGGAAGAGCACTGGTTCTCACACAAGGGGTGGGAGTGTGCAGCTGGGAAGTGGGAGACACTGCGACTTCACCCTGTCAAGGGAAGCAAGATGGCTGGTATGGGACCACTCTTAATACCAAAGAGGGCAGTTGAGCCTTCTCCTCCCATGGTTTTCCTTGCCCCACAGCCAGAAAACCCACAAGC
>JAWWLV010000179.1:3040758-3084109 GCA_035041135.1 Platyrinchus mystaceus
ATGTGCATTCTCAATTACTCATCCAGAAATCATCCCATTTTAATCAATTACCTGCTTATGCCTTTGGTAAGGATGAAAGATGGTGAGGGCATGAATATTTTTCGAAAGCAGGGTTTGAACAAATTTCATCATTAATGTTGACTCTGTACCTTATGAGATTATGCATATTGCATGAGATTATATTACACTGTGTTCATAGCATGTTAGATGAAGAGTAAAAAAAGCTGCAGGAGGATCAGAGGAAAGCAAAGCTGTGCTGAGACCTAGGAATGCAATTGTCTCATTGGTGTGAGTTGCTAAAGCCATGGCTCGCCCTCTGCCAGGGCAGTCCTGCCCCTCGTGCAAACCTGATCAAAGATCTTTTTCCTCTTTCTCTGTCATCTTTAGTGACTGTAAGGTAAGTCAGATGGATTATGTAGCCATTAGTCTTCAGGTAATTTCCGGTTTCTTCATTAGTTGGATGAAGAAGGTGATCTGACTTGGATGCCTGTGATCACTGCAGAGGGAGTGGTGACAGTGTAGGTCACTTGGAGGAGAGGCAAAAGCACTTCTTTTTTGGTGTTAGCACAGTGTTATATTGTCTTAAACTCTGAAAGCTGAAGCCATCCAACCTAGGGGGGCAAACCCCATGGATTTTTGTTGCTCACAGTAATCAATACTTTTAATTTAGGAGCTGCTAATACTTCAGATAGGAACTGTGGAGGTGTTATCTTCAAACTGTGGATAAACTAAAATCCATTCTTGGTACCTTAGAATGTTTTTCCTATAAATTATTCATCCAGATAGTGAGAACACAGAAAGTAATCCAGATACTTAATTCTTTTTGTTCAGACTGGTTTACTCATCACCATATTTTAATGACAATAGAAGTGGGGTTTTTACATGTTTTTGTAGTAACTGATATGAGTGCAAAGAAAATTACTAGTATTTTGTGTTTCCTCTTAGGGAAAACAGTTTGGTGGAGATGTAGAGGGATGCTCCTGTCCTGTAGAGCCCAGTGTTTTTATATTTAGAAAAGAAAAAGTCAACAACCAAGATCAGAAGAGCAGAAATATGAGTTTATGAAATCTATATTCCAAGCTGCTTTTCTATCAGTTTAAACGTGGAGCCACATACTTACATTAGCATGTTAGCCAAATTTTAGGCCTTCCAGTTATAGAATTGTTCACTTACAAAGATTTTTTTTTTTTTTTTTATGTTACCACCACTTCTCTGCAGGATAACTTAGTGAAGGGGAAAAATGATAAAGCACAGTCTTTTTTGTGCAGAACAGTCTTGTGCCTGGACTTTTTGATCCATAAACGGGGCTTGGTGCCCTGCTACTGACATTGGCTTGTTCTGGGGAATTTTTTTGCTGTCTCATTGTTAAACCCAGAAGATCTATTTTCTTTCAGGCTGGAGTGAGACTGGGACAGCTGAACTGCTGTAAAAAAATGCAGAACAGATAGGATGTGTATAAATGTATGCTTTCACTTCAGGGAGCAAATGTCGCTTACATCTCTACTCAAGTTGGTTACAGAAACTAATATATATTAATGTAAGGCTGCTGCCTGCTGAAAGAAATGTTATTATAGGGCAGGTTTGGACTTGTGTGTGTCTGGAATCATTAATGCAGGCACAGCAGATAGCAAACTGAGCGTTTTCCAGGACAGGTTTTGGAGGATGTACCTGCCTTGTTCCCCTGATGGCTGTAAGGCAAGAGAGGGACCTGCTTCCCTCCAGCACCCCTTAGGACACCCTCAAAACCAGGGGCTTCAGCTGTCAGCCTTTCTTGGCACATCACTGGCAGATCACTGTCTTTGAGTCCAAGGAGATGTGTGTGTAGACCAGTGAAGTGTTTAGTATTCAGTGTGGTACAAGGTGAAGCTTCCTGGCTCTTCTGAGCATGACAAGGAAACCCTCAGTGGGCAGAGTGGGACTGAGGGGGGTTCTCTTTTAGATGGCAACAGAGTCAAAAGCTTTGGCATTGACAAGATTCAGTTGTGTTTACTGTCCTTTGCAAGTGCTATTGCAGAATAGATTGTGACATCAGCAATACCAGCTAAGACTTTTGTCAGTCTTTGTCTCTGGTCTTTATGGTGACACGCAAAGCAGTTAAAAACACACACACACAAAAATGGGTTTAAATTTTTTTTAAACTTCAAAACAAATCTCGTAGCAGATTTCTTTTGTTAAAGGTAATGTGGACTTTTCAGCATCTGAACATGTGTTTTTTTTCTTTTTTTCCTTTCCAATTACCTTTTCCTTAGATGCAGGCAGCTGCATCACTGGTAGGTGCTTTCTTTTTTCACCTACTCAGTGTGCCTCCCTTGTCAGACCAGCAGTTCCCATTCAGCGGTAAGACCATCTTTAAAAATGAGATTATTAAATGAGATAATGACACTGGTGAGCATGGAAGGAGGATTTTGTTTGAGTTAAAAAGAATTGTTTTTAACTATAGGCAAATGCACATGCTCAGGATATTTTTGTATTCAGCTCAGTAGTGATTGTGAAGGTTGTTTTAAATTCAGCAGCAAGTCAGCATTGGCAGTCAAATCTCTAAATAAGTTGAAAGGAAATCAGAGATACCGTGTTTGCTGATTATTTTAAACTCAGCCATAAATAAAACCTAATACTTCCTTTCAGCTATGCTATTTACATCTCTCCTGATGGGTATAAATTAAAGTCACTGAATCCCTGCCTGAGCCCAAGTGAGTGCCTGTCTGTGTAATATGCTAAAATAACCAGCCCTAATATTTTTAGGGCTGTTACTCCTAATGGATGTGGACTTTGCATTATTTTCTTCCACGGCCAAATACGTTTCCATTTGTGTAAAACAACTGGATCTTTATATGGCTCAGTTGTTTCCATGTCCTAAGTGGAAGAGGAATAATAACAACAAAAAAGTGTCAGTTTTAATCAATATCATCAGACATTATGGGAATTGAATTCTACCTTGCTGCTAATATATTAGGTATATTCTGCTTTATCTTCTTTCACAGGATTGATTTGCCACTATTCAGTTCCCTTGGCTGTTGTCATGCAAATTGTGCCATTTCTCCCCCATTGACTGCACAAACTGAGATTAGACTTGAAAATCGAGTCTCACTGACCAGCTGCTGTGATATTTTTCATTGGATTTCCCCTTCCTTGCCTTCCCAGTCCCCTTCCCTTGTGTTCACCTTCTCGGCTGGCAGGGCGCTGATAATGCCGTCCCCGGGGAGCGGGGTGGGAATTGGTTGCCTGCAGCTGGGGCTGAAGCCTGGGATGTGCTGCTCTTTTTATGTAGCTCTTGCTCATGGCCCTCAGAAGTTTTTGAGGGAAGGGGAGAGGAAACAACATGAACTGTTTTTCACGTTGCAGTGGGATGTAAACGATGTGTAGGCGAGGTGGTGCGAGCAGCAGGGTTTGAGTTTGTCTCTTGGATGTAGAGTGAGGGCTTGGGGAAGAGCTTCCTGTATGACCTGGCATGTCAAGTGGATCGCTTTAAATCAGGTATAAACTGAAGATGTGGATGCCCCATCCCTGGAAGTGTTCAAGGCCAGGCTTGGATGGGGCTTCCAGCTGGTTAAGTGGAATGTGTCCCTGCCCCTGGCAGGAACAAGATGATCTTTAAGGTCCCTTCCAACCCAAACCACTCTAATTTAGGACAGAATGCAAAATAAGCATCAGAGCAGGGTTTGTGGTTATAAGCTTTATTGTATTTTTTCTGCTTTGTCAGAGTGCTGATGGCAGTGTCACTATCAGTGTTATTGCCTTGTGCTTGCTGGTTTTAGGGTAGATGGTGAATAAAATATTTGGCCCAGCAGCAGCTTTTAACACAGACTGAGTTTGCCATGATCTAGGCTTTCATCAGCTCTAAAAAGCAGAGGTCAGTGGTTTAGTGGCATGGGATGGTAGATCTTGTTTCCAATGCTTGAGGCTGGGGAAAGGAGGAGAACCAGGTGGGTTTCTTTAGTTTTATATGTGTTGTTGAGTCTGTATCAAGAAAAATGTTAAATGAAAAAATTTGAAGAAAGAAGGGGGAAGGCAGAGAGATTTAAAAAGAGTGAAGAAAACCCAAAAACAAGCAGACAAGAAGAGCAGGCAAGATGGAACTTCTCATGCTGATGAATTCTTCCTTTTCACCTTAGCTGTGTTTTGATCTCTAACAAATGAATACTACAGAACCCTTTTTGATATTTGTCTTTAGTGTTTCTGCCAGATAAAGATACTATTTTTTAAACCAGAGGGACACAAAGAGCTATGCAAACAGGCACCAAATTATTTGCTTTTCCCCCAAATAAATACAAATAATGTAGGTCTGTAGTGATTCTAATCTTAAATATATTTATTTTAATATCAGGTTCCAGTGGAGACATCCACTTCATGTAGAACTGTTGGATGCAGTGATACCTGCAACAGCCCTTTGCTCCTATCCTTGTATCTCTCTGCTTCCCAGGTGAGCTGGGATTCCTGTGGTAATGCACTGACTCAGATTTGATGGAAGAATACAGTGAGACCTGGTACTTACTCTGGTGATTGCCTGATGCCACTAATGTTGGCAATCTGAGGAGTTTGGATCTTACCCTAACCAAGGGTCTCTGCCTTGGTGCCTCACTGTCTTGCACTACTTGTTTTTAGCCTTTAATATTTGTAATCTCCAAATTTATTATACAAAATTCATTATTCAGAATCCATTATTTTCTCTTATGGCACAGCTATCAGTGTGGCCAATATATAAGGTAGGATTAAACTTCATAGGACTACCTGGAAGATTTTGCTTTCACTAGTTGAAAGCATTTCAGATGGTAACCCATTTGAGGTCTAATACTAAATACCATAGAAACTTTTCCTAAATTGCTCTTAATCGTAGTTTTCTTTGTAAATTATAAGAAAACATACTCAGTACATGCATGGTAAATACTATAATTTAGATAATATATAAATTAGATAAATTATATAAAAAATAGGTTGGATCTCAGCATAAAGTACAATGTCATTCATTCTTACTGAGGGCAGACCCACCCAGGCTTGTTTTAAAATAAATAATACTGTGTGTAAGAAGTTATGACTGTACATCCACTTTCAGGGTAAGTGATGTGTCCCTTGGCTCATTTTTGGATTCTCTTCCAACAAAGAGGTGACTGTGGGTGCTACACTCAAATTAAATAAATGAACATGTCTTTGTGGGTATGGGCTGTGCAAATGCTTGTGGCCCAGTAGGAAGGAGTAGCCTTGACTTGGAGAGACTTGCAGCATCTGCAACTACTTGGTTTGGAAAAAACCTGCACTCCTGTCAATGTGAAATTAGTGTTTATTTACCCTTCATTCTCCCCGGGAAAGGGTCACCCTGTAGATGTTGAAAGCAAAATGACTGGCACCATCCTCTTGCCTGGACTCTGCTCCTGAATTAACAGTCCAGAAGTTGCTTTTCACTTAGAAGATGCTCATTCAGGTTTCTAGGCAACCGAGCCCATTTTCACTTCCCCCCACTGAGAGATAAGAGCTGACTCCTCATGCAGGGAGGCGAGACCATGACGGATTTCGGCAGCCTTTAATTGGAGCTGAAGAATAAAATGTAGCCCTTGAATGTCAGAGCAAGTCAGCTTTAAAAAAAAAAAAAGGAATAAAACCCCCAAAACCTGAAGAACAACAGAAAAATAACCCAGCACAGGGCTGGGAGTGATAAGGAGCAAATTGCTGCTGTTAATTAAGGAGTGGTAAGAGGTATCTGCAGGAGTGGTGCCTGCAGGAGCCACGTGCTCTTCAGCCCCATTGAGAAGGGCTGTCGTGTCTTTAGTTCAGGTATCCAAGGGAGGTTGGAAGAGAAGGATTTCTTTCTGCTTGGGCTCTTCTCAGCTGATCCTCGGATCGAACAGAGGTGGCTTTCTGTCCTGTCCCTGAAATCCAGTGGCCAACTGCTGGTGCTCCCTCACTTCTTTTCCACCCAAGCCAAAGGTGCAAGACCTTCTGCCACGGCATCACAGATCAAACTAAAACTTGACTGTGGCAGGATGAAGGAGGCACATGAGAAGACATGGATGTCTCACAGCAGCATTTGGGCAGAGGGATGATAGATGTTCAAGTAGCTTCAAATAGTCATGTTTGGAAGGAGAGATTTGGCACTGTCCCTTCCTTAGGGAGCTTTGCTGGCCAAATGGTTACTGTAATGGATGTTGGAGGTGTTAGCAATTGTACTCTTGGGGATGTTCAGGCAATGCAGCGCTCAGCTGAAGTTTTTTCCTGTTCTGGACTCTGTTCTGTGTGCTTTACTTCACCCTCAATTCCCATCAACCTGAGAATTTCGTTCAGACGTTGTGGTCTTTGTCCCAAATCGTGCAAATTCCGCACAAAGTGAAGGGAAACTGGACTGGTTCTCTGGCCTGCCTTCTACCCAGTGCTTGTGTCGAGGTAAATGAATTTATAATCTCCAACTAGTAGCTGTGTATGTTCAGTTAATGTCCTGCATATTTTATAAATCCTTCCTTAACAAGGAGTTGTTTTATCCATGCCAACTGCTGTGTAATACATCTGCAGTGGTGGCAGATCTTGGCTGGCAGACAGATTTTTCATGGGTTTTTTTTTTGTTGTTGTGGAAGTGCAGTGACCTGCAGGGCTGCATGGGGAGAGGAGATGAGCTGCTGCCGCAGGTGCAGGTGGCTCTGCTGCTTTAACTCTTCCCCAGCAGCTCTTGCTGGAGGATTAAAGACTTGTGATTCCATGGCTTCTCCTGTAATCTGGAAGACAAAGAGGGATGGATGCTGTTAGGGGCAGGGGTTTTGTTGTTCTGTCTGGGCTTGTGTTTGTCCTGGTTTGTTGACATATTGGTATTCATTTAATGTCTTAGAGAGTCTAAATTGAGGGCAGAGGGTTAAATGTTATCACAAATTGTAGCTGTGTTCCAGTATTCATCACCCCTCTGAGGTCCTCCTCCCTCTGCAGCCCCTGCCCTTGTGTGCCTCCCTTCACTGGTATTCCTATGGATGCATCTTGTTTTATTTCTCTGGGCTGGTTATACTTCCCTCTTATTAGAAAACTGTGTTTTTGGATGTTGCCCGAAATACATGGTTTAAATTCGTTTTGGCACTGCAAGAAGCAGGACACAAATAGCTGGAAATAGTGTTAATATCAGTGTATTTGTAAATCTTGCACTCCCTTGCAGCTGCAGTCAAAAGAATCGGGGCTGATGTTCCTGTGTAATTGAATTTTTATTGACAGGTGTTTTAGCTATTGTACCTTTGGAGTTAGGTCAGCTATCTCTTTTTTTGTGTATCCTCATATATTTGTGTTTGGTGCTGTGTTGCCAGTGTAATTGGCAAAACATTCCCAGGAACATAAACTGTCTCTGTTAGAGAAGTTGTTTTTACACTGACGTTTTTTCTTTAATGTGAACTATATCATAGTTTTTGAAGCTGAACAAAGCCATTCTTTTTCCCCTCCAGTGGTCAATATTTCATTATGTCTAAGTTTAGAAAATATTTTCTTGTTTCAGCCTTATCTCCTAACTTTTATTTAAACTTGAAACTCCTACATAACTTTGTTTTACAAAGGACACATTGAATAACCTGGTGAAAAGCACTGAATCTGATACAGTAATTGTATTTAAATAAGATCTTAAATATAAAATTCTCTTGTTAGCAGAGATAGAGAAGCCTATTAGTCTATTTGAATTTTCACAGCAGGAAAGCAAACGGAGTTAGGAGGTGGATTGTGTAGAAAGACTAGTAGACAAAATTGGTCAATTAGATGCTATGTGTGGGAATTGCTTTTTACTTACCAGTTTTGAGGGTAAGTTGTTTCATTTCTCTATGAAAATTGCAAAAAAAGTAGCACAGAGGGAACCAGTGTGAGATAGCTCGGTGAGATTTAAATTGCAACATCTGACATGCAAGATCAGGCTCTATGAATAAATAATTTCTCCTGTATTTCAGTACAGTGTTATACTGTCGTCAGTGTTTTTGGTATTAGATGTTAAATGAACTTGAAATTGTCTGTTTGGTGGCAGTTGGAGTGATTTTTCACATGTGTCTTTCAGATTGGTAGCTTTAATTATTTAAACTTCCATCTCTGGTGTGTGTACTAAATCATTATGACAATGGAACTCTTGCTTTCCAATATTATTTTATTAATCTTACAGTAAGAACTCATCAAGTGTGACTTATTGAGATGCAAGACTTAGTAAATGGCCCTAATGTCTTGCATCTACAGTTGAGGGGGGGATGTCAGCCCAAGATCCTCCACTGAATGCAAAATCTGCAGAAAAAGGCTTTGGGGTGACCTAGTTGTGGCCTTGCAGTACCTGAAGGGAGTCCACAAGGAAGATGGAGAGGGACTTTTTAGAAGGGCCTGGAGTGACAGGACAAGGGGGGGAAATGGCTTCAAACTGAGAGTAGGTTTAGATAAGATTTAGGTTAAGATTAGGAAAAATTCCTGAATATTAGGGTGGTGAGGCAGTGCAACAGGATGCCCAAAGAAGCTGTGGATGCCCCATCCCTGGAGTTGTTCAAAGCCAGGCTGGATGGAGCTCTGAGCAGTCTGGTCTAGTGAAAGGTGTCCCTGCTGTTGTCAACAGGGTTGGAATGAGATGAAGGTCCATTCCAACCCAGGCCATTCTGTGATTAAATACCAATTTAATATTATTTAATACTATATGTGTGGGTGTATAAAATCCACTGACACTGATGTGTTGGTGATGTGATCACAGTCCTTTGTGAAAAGGACTGAGATGCCATTTCATCCAGTAGAGTACAGGATACTGGATGTGATGGGCAGTTCTATTAGGCAGGTAAACTGTATTAGTATTTTAAAATTCTATTTCTGTTTACACTTGCATCCATTTGTACCTTCTCTTTGTACCTTTTCCCATTCTGTGGTCACAGCTATTAAATTATGGGAATTGAAGACCATTTCCTTATTCTTCCCCTTTTTAAGTTAATAAAAACTGAGACAGGATTTCTTGTGTTTTATCTTCTTCAAGTTTTTTTTTCTTTCCAGGTGTGATAAAATCACAGCGGTGCTTTGCTGTTTTAGATCTCAGATCCACTTTTCAAAGCTTGGCCTCGAGGTAAAGCACCAAGTGCAATTCTCCCACACTTGTACTGCTAGTGACAAGATTGGCAACAAGACTTCTGCAAATCATCCATTTTTATTTACAGCTACAACTACCTGCCACCACGGGGGAAAAAATTTTATGCTGCATTTCTTTCATGCGGGATTCGGGTCACGTTCACAAGAAGCACAATCTCAAAGGCAGTGACCAAAAAAAAAGAGAGTTTTGTACTTTCTCCTGCCATTTTATTAGTGTTGGGGAAATGTTGCTTTCAGCATCTATTTTTCTTCAATTTCCCCTGGCTTTAGTAGGTAGGGGTGATAATTCAAGGCTTTTCTTCTTTCGATGAAGAGCTGGACTGGATCCTCTGCTCACATGATGCAAATGTCCTTTTTTTTTTCCCTTTCTTTGGGCAGAGAAAAGCAACTGGCTTGGTAACACAATGCATTCAGCAAAGACTGCAAATCCTATCTGCACACAATGATAAAACATATCCCTAAAAATGTAAATTAGCCCTCTTAGTCTCTAAGCTAATTTTCATGTGTATAGTGGAAACAAAAACACAAGAAGGAAAGATGTAGCTGTTTAACCAGATTATCTTTAAAAAGTGACAGAGATATATGCTGGCTAATAGCCATCTCCTGGTGAAATGTCTGCCTTACAAAGCACGTTGAGGCCTTTGGTTCTCAGAACAGGACTGTGCTTTGTAATCAGGGAGAGACAAAGAGTTTAATTCTGTTTTGTTAGGTGGTGATAAACTGGGCTGCCTGATTTAGCCACCCGGGTCTTCAGATGCCTCCAGGGGCCATTTGGCTGCTGGAAGAGGTCTCACTGAGTCAGGACCTCCAATTACAGTCGTGTTTACAGAGGTTATGATTGACTGCTCTTCTTTTTGGACAAGGATTTCTCCTCATTCTCTTTTAAAGTATTTCTAGACATTTTGAATTTAAAAAGGGACTAAGAGTTCACCTTGACTGCGGGCTTTGGGATGGGTTTGATCTAATCTAGACGGACTCCAGTGAGCATTTGGGTGCTGCTGTAGGAGGGAAACAGCTTTCCTCTAATTTGGTTGCCTTCTTAGACTTCACTGTCCTGAGTGAACAAAGTCACTTGAGTGATAACATCGCTGCCTTACCCATTGCTGTGTGCTGTTGAAGTGCTGGTATTTGTAATCAGCCTACACTAATTAAACTTATCTAAGAGTAAATGAGTGTGTAAGGGTGCTTTGTCCCAGCAGAAGGCAGTCTTTTTTCCCAGGGTTTAGAGAGAAGAGGACTGAGCTTTAGGCTCTAAATGCCTTAACTGCACACAGCTGTCAGAAGTGTGCTAGACAGGGAAAGCTCAAATTTACATTTTATCCCACTTTATTCATCACTTTTCAACACTACTGCTGCTCTACCCATGCTTTTAGGTAATCAGATGGTTAAAATGTGTTTTCAGTGTCACATTTGTTCAGATGAGTCACAGAATCATTAGCTGACTTGGTAGTTTCTGGATATTCATGGACTGGTTTAATTTTTGGTCACTGCTAGTTTGGGTATCTCCATGTAGTGCTGCGTGGTGGAGAGATAAATCTGGTTGCATTGAAGAGGGGGTGGAACCTCCCACCCCCCCCAGAACCGTCATGCTTTCAGTCCTCTGAATCTGAAATACCTGTATATTGCCAATTTTTACTTGAGCATCCTTACACTGATTTCTATATGAAACTGACCCCACTTTTTATGTATTTTTGTGTTGTAGCTGATTTTTGATCTTAAAGCGGGATGGAGGTGTTGGAGAAATATTCATGGGTTTTACAGAGCAGCACTCAAAAGTATGTTGCTCTGTAATAATGTGAAAGTACTATTAATGCAAACTTATATACAAAATATTGTGTTACATTTTTCCAGTTTTGGCACTGTCTGCAAATTCTGCCCCTTTGAAGGTATTCATCATTATATCATTTGCAGAGCAGGCCCTATCTGACTCTAATCATTTCTGTAGATCATGAATTAATGACTCAATACTGCTTAATAAAAAGTCTAAGCTATGGATGTGCATGTCTATTACCCACATTTATAAACTGGGAAGTGTAATTCTTGTGGCACTTGATAGGCTCTGCTTATGGATTTGCTTAAAAATAGAAAAATTAATGTACTGGAACAATTTTGAAAGGCCCATAAATAATGAGCTGAGGACCAAAAGCTTGAAACATGTCTAAGGTTATGTTAATTATGATGAATTACTGTGAGAGGTTTGCTAGAAGCCTTTTAGCAACTATTAACCATAATTATTGCACATCAGTGAAAGCACAGAGTCAATGACTGAAGTACCTCACCCTGGCTGAAGGTTTATCCTTGCAACTTTTGTTGGAATGTCCCTTAAATAAGTACACATAGGCTTAGTTCCTGACTCTGATTTGGCTTATAAACTAACAAAGGCTTTCTTGATTGACTTTGAGAAGCTGATCCTGCTGTGTCTTAGATGTAGTGGTAGAACTGATAGTCAAGACCTTGCAGCCCAAAGACTAAATCCAGCCTGGTGATGTTTCACTCTGATCTGTTGTCATCTTCTGAGTGTGAACTGAAAGCAGTTGGGGTTTTTTGTTTGGTTGGTGTTTTCTAAAGCAATTCATGTGCCTCTTTCCTATGTATGTGGCTAAGCAGGACAGCACCAAGGGAAAGCTACGGAATATCAAAACCTAGATCGGGTGCCCACGATTACAAATGTTAGGATTTGTCTCTTGGGAAGAGAGAATAATCTGGGTTTTGAGAGCTGTGTTGGGTTTCTGGTGCTTCCAGCACATCCTGCAGCCTTTGGGAGTGGATGGGTTCATCTTCAGTTGAGAAAAGACAGCTTTTCATAGCCAGCTTCATCTTTGCAGAGAATTCCCCTTCCCAAGCTGAGCTATTCTCTTCTTGACTAAAGACACTGTGCCAGAGACTGTCAGGAAGAAGCATAAGAAAAAAAAAGATCCAGAGATGTCATTCTGTTAGTTCATTAATGAACTATAGTGAATGGAGTATTCATAAAACACTTTGCTCTCTTCCAGATGAAAAATGTTATAGCAGGGGAAAAAAACCCCAAAAACAGAGAAAAAATAAAGGCAGTATTTTGTGTTGAGAAGTAAAGACTAAAAAGCCAGATGGTGGATTTTCAGAATTTACCTTTTGAGCTTTTGTTTCTATCAAAATGGATTAGCTGATTTATCTGAGTTGGGATCCAACCTTTCTCCCGCAGAAGATACTGGCAAACTTTTAATTTTTGCTTCTAATGGTGGCTTTGCTCTTACAAGCTTTTTTTTTTCCTCCACTCAGATGTCTCCACGCTCTGCACATTAATTCCCCATTACTGTTAATGGGACTTAAATGGGCGGCTCCCTCAGGAACCCCAGTGTCCAATGTGTGACCAGATCACCTGTTTGCTGTCCTGGGATGTGACAGTGTTTCTGACAGTATTTGGCAGGTTTTTTAAATGAGGGCACCATATGACAACTGCACCCCTGGCTGACAAGGAGCCTCCTTGCCTGTGGATGCAGAGGTGGACAGTTCTGAATCCAGGAGAGGGGGGGAAATCCCCCAAAACTTGCCTTTGTTGGCACCATAGGAGAGAACAGGGTGTTTCACAGTACTGTGAGGCTGGGAGGTTGCTGAATGATGGATGCTGTGGAGGAAAGGATCTGCAGCATTAACTGGGATGTACTGAGCTCAACTGGGTTATTTTGGCCGAAGGAAGGAGAAGCACATGATCACTGCAATGAGAATTTCCCTAACTGTGTTATGAGCCACTTATTATCATCACCTCTGCATGTGTCTGTGTGTGTATATATGTATTTATTTATTTTTTTCTCTCCTGTTGAACCAGATTTGATGTAGTTACAGTAGTGTTGCTATGGTGACCCGCAGTGACAGCTGCTGTTATTTTGTGCTCCTCGGAGGACTGTGTGATAATGATGGTCATTTTCCCAAGGGGAATGGTTTGGTATTAAAAATAAATCTGGAAGTAAATGAACAGGTAGCATGTAAATTAAGGGAAGAAAACCCGTTCTCGTTAGCAGTAATTAATCAAGCCCTGTAGAATTCTGGTAAGGGAGAAAGCCAATTTCAGATGGAAATATCTTGTACTACATGAATGTAAATGAGCATTGTGTTTGCTGTAAGGAGGATGCAAAAAACCTTCATGTTTCATTATGGTAGTTTTCTCCTTACACTTGACTGCCCAGTCCCAGAGTAGGAAATGTTTCTCCTTGGGCTGAATCCTGAGGGATTCAAAAAAAACCCATTGTCCTGCTTTCAGATGAGGCTGATTGAAAGAAAGATTTAAAAATAAAATAAAATATAGACCTACCATTTTTGACCCATGAATGCACATATACACACACTTGCAGGCTTTCCCTGCTTTTTCAATATTGCCACAACTGGGATTTCAGTGTAGAAATCCCAGAACACCACAAAATGGGTGATGGAAAGCACTGTTACTAGTTACTGTGGGTTTGTGTGATGATGCCCTTCTTCTGAGGGAAACCTAAAAATTCCTGTTGACTGATTCTTGGTCTTCCTGCCTCAGATTAAACACGTCTGAACCTTTGAGTCAAAAAGAATCTTTTACTGGGGCTGGTGTAGCAGGGAAGTCTTTGATGCTGTGAGTGGCTGTAATTCAAACAAAAACCCCTGTTGTGTCACCTGCCTGTGCTGTCATCTCATCACACACAGTTGTTCTGCACCATTTGCTTGTGGGTTGTCCTGCCTTGTGCTACTTGCTGCACCCCCCAGGTAGCTCAGACACACTCACAGAAGTACCTGGTTTGTTGGCTCTCCCTTAATTCTGTGCTACATCCAGTTACAGCCTCACCTGCAGGTTTTACTTTTTTCCCTGCTATGTGATTCTGAAAATGTGGGCTGTCCCTTCTTTAGTTCTCCTGGCAAAATGAACTCCTGCAGGCTGGATGCTGCCCTGGCAAACCTGGTGGCTGCCTGTTCACTTGGGGAGGGGATGTAAATGTAATGTCTGCAGAAGCTAAAAATAGCTTTTGTAGAACCATGGAATGGTTTGGGTTGGAAAGGACCTGTGCCTGGGATCTAATATTACTGTTTCCAGTTCTTATCCCTCGTGGCTTGAGTTCCTTTGTGGTCCAGGGTGGGAATGTATGTTTGTATGGTCATAATCAGTTTACCCTTGATTATGAGTATTGTTAAATATTTTGCGTAAATGGCAGGATTTACAAAGGAGTTAGTAAAAGCTTCACTGTGATCACAAAAGAAAAAAAAAAGAATTGTGCATTTTAGGCCAAAATATTTAGACCTTCAGATTTGAGGTGTGCATTTAACATGGTGGTTTAGCTCTCCTGTGTGAGATAAAGAGATAAAAGTCTGTTCTTCTCTGTCTAACCTAGTTCTCAGTCAATGCTGGGGATGAAGTGATGGTTGTGGATTGTTTTGACATACAGTTTTTATGTTCTGCCAATCAAAAGGAATAAATAAAGGTGGGTTGATTATAGTATATTAATAACTTCTCTGTGAGAAGATACTGAATAACAGAGAAGCTATAGCAAAAATCAACCCCTGAAAGCTGAAGTCTGGTAATCTAAGTTTGAAATCAAGAATGTTTTCAGAAGTGAGGGTGTTAACATTGCAAAAGTCTTATCAAAACTTGGAGCACCTGTCTCGGTACTTTAAATTCAATATTTGGATGGTTGTGAGAGCTTAACTTTAATTACAAGTTATTGGTTTCAGCTTGAAACTTAATGGCCAACATATGAGAGAGAAAACAGGAGAGACAGTGATCCCTTCACCTCTGAGAAGCTCCCTCTCCTCTTTTGGACTTTATGCCCCATCCTGAGAGTCAGAGTGTGGGTTTGAGCTTTAGGGTTTTGCTCAGTTCAATATACAGGCTTTCTGTTAGAAGTTAATGTTTTCTACATCTTCTGGCATCCTGTTTCCAAATGACGGAGGGAAACTGTGCTGAGATTGGGTCAGAAAGGGGAGCAGCTTGTTGTTCAAAGGATATGTCCTGAGGACCTCACTGCCATTGTCCAAGCCTGCTTGGCCCGGCAGATGAACCTTAGGATTAAAGGGTGGGCTCAGTTCAGCGCAGGCTGTGTCTCACCTAAAAAATCCATTGCGCAGGCTTGAAAGGTAAAAAGACCTTTCCCAAAATCTTCATTCGCGAAGACTGTTAAAATGTTGCAAGGAATGCGTTCCCTGTGTGCTTTTATGAGATGGAATTATTTTGTGTTGTTTAAAAACAAACAAACCAATGAAAAAACACAAGCCCCTGCATTTAAGCCTATGAAAATGAGCAAAACAATCATGCTACAAACGTTGAGGCCAAAATCTGATGGGAGAAGTTATTGTTGTCTCATGGGGTGCAACTGCTTGCAGCTAGTGGTGCTCTTGATAATATATTTACATCCTGACTCATGTTTATAAGGCTGGAGTGGAGTTTTTTGCCTCAAAGTACATTTGTTTGGTTGTAGCTTTTTAATATCTGTTATATAGGGCACTGAAGAAATTGTGAGATAACACAACTGTTCCTGAAACATGTTTGAGACACAAGCTGTAAGGCAGAACTCTGTTTTGGGAAGGAAAAGCTAAAATAACAGGGTTGGGTTTTTTATTCCCTGTTTGTTTGATTAATTTGGTTGGGACCATTCAGTAAGTTTTAATATTAGATGCCTTTTGTTAACATTAATTTCTGAACAAGAAGTTGTCAAAGGCACTGCTTAAAAGTGCACCTTAGTAAAATGCTTTATCCATGGTATAAAAAAGAACTATGAGCAATGTCAAACCAAACACAAAAGCTTCCTCAGTTATTTGGCCTTTTAGAAGCAATAAAATATGGACATAATAGTTCTTAAGCAGAAGTGCTTCTGTTTGGCTCAGGGGGGGTGTGTTGAGGTTTGGATCCGTGTACTTGTAGCTTTTTGACTTTGAAGAATATTTGTCCCTTTGTGGCATTTGCAGTTCCACTGTGATCTTAATTAGATGTTGTTCCTGTTGCTTTTCAGTTAACCAAGGGCACCTGTTTCTCTGCTGGGAGATGATTTACACAGGCAGCCAAAAACCTTTTTAAACATGTAAAATGTGCCTGTTTAAGCACTGGCTGCCTGCAAGGAGCTATCCTGAAGTCTGTAGGTGGCAACGTCATACAGAGCATAAAATGCTCACATAACAATTCAAGTTTATTGAGCAGTTTAAACTAACTACATGTATTTGGTTTGTTTTCATGCCAAAGAGCTTGCATTTAACGGGCAGAGCTAAAATATAAAATAAAAATGAAATTTCACCCTTGTCTCCATGTCCAGAATTGGTCACTGGAAACACAAGAGAGTTTCCTTCACCGAAGATGGATAAATAATTCATATTTTAATTTTAAAAAATCCTCTGTGATTTATTTTTTTAAATGCTGACTGATTAGGCACTTTGGTAATGAATAAGTGCAGAATTTTCTTGCAGTGTTTAAAAAGGCTGAATTGCAGTGAATAGCTTTTGTTCTAAAATGGTTCCTCAGTGACAGAGGGGGTTTGTATGTTTTATAATGTAAAAAACAACATGAAAATATGAAGAACTGCAAAGCTCATGAGAACCAAGGGTAGCAAATGTATCATTGTTAATGTTGCATGTGCATTCAGGAATTTATGGGAATATTCTGAGTTACTGCATGAGACATAAAAGAGACATAATTAAAGTTCCTCTAGGAGCTTCATAGTTCTAATATTTTAACTTCTCTGTGCTATTTTCCCTGATTTCTTTATGTTAATGTTGACTAGTGTCCATTTTTTGTAAGTATCTGTGACTAGAGGTTTACATCAATCATTATCTTTAATTACCTTGGAGTATTATGCTCAGTAGAGCCAATGTTGTATATCCTGAAGTTGTTTATAATGCTCTGCTGATTTACAATTATTAAATTATATTGCTGGGGAGGGGTGGTGGTGGGATGGGTAGATTTTTATTCTACCAAGCATCTGACTTCAGTAGATGTGTATGGAGCAAAGCACTTCATCCTTGCCCGGGGAATACCCAGAATTTTCAGGGATTTAAAGGAACTGTGCAATATTTAGGTTGCTCAATATTTCAGGATGTGTTATGTGAGTAAAAGCATTTTCTGGAGATACACAAAACAGCTGTTTTTTCTTGGATCTAATTTGATGTATTTTTTTTTTTTAATAGCAGCTAAACCACCTTCCATATCACTCTTAACTGAAGACTCTGTCCACATGTTTTGGCTCTCACTGCTTGGCCATGGATAGTATCAATTTATTTTCTTTTAAGTATGCTGCTTTTCCTGGTTCAATGAGAAACACAACTTCAAACAGTGAATAATGATCTAATTTTTTGAGAGTTGTAATATATCATAGACATGCCTACTATTTCTCTTAGTACTGGTAGAATTAAACCTTAAAATTAGCCAGCTGCACTCTGTTTATTTTAATAAGGCAATTCTTTAAGAGAAAAAAAAGAGAATGACCAAGATGGGAACGGTGTTCCTGGTCTGTGCTGGGCTGTGTTGGGTGCTCACTGCAGGGAGTGGGTGGTGACATGGAAGTGGCTGTTGATTCTCTCTCTCTCTGATTGCTCAGCTGTTAATTGTGGCAAATGACAATTTTATAGATCCCAGGGTTCAAGGTTCTCAGGCCAAGCCACGCTGTATTTCTATATTCATCTAGGAAGAGAGGGGAGGTAAAGGGCTGTGAGCTGCTGCTCCCTGGTTTAAAATGAACACGGGATTTTTCTTTTCAGCCAGAGCTGAGAGAATGCTGTGGAGAGAGCAAATAGGGCTTGGTTCTTTTTTAAAAATATAATAGGCAGAAAATGTCCACAGGAACATCCATGTTTCTATGGTTACAGGACTGTGTTCTCTTTTGGACTGTAAGAAGGATAATAAATGGATATGATGGTCCTGTACTATACCTAAAGTGCCAAAAGGGAAGCAGGAACATGTCATAGGTTTATAAAATCCTTGGTGTCTTGGACCAGGGAATGCTTTTAGACTTCTCTGCTGTTCTTGGATTGCATTAAAGTAGGACCTTTTCCCAAAGAATATTAATAACTAGAAGAAACATGCAAATAATAAAAGCTAAAAAATACATTCTTGCTTAAAAGGTCATATTTTTTGTAGCTTAATAAAAAAAGTTGAGGTAATTTTACAGTTAGACTCGATCTTAGAGATCTTTCCCAGCATAAATGATTCTGTGATTCTCTTTAATTTGCTGTTGACTTGAGTGACATTAAGAAAGAAATCACTAGAAGATGATGAAACCTTGATCAAAATCTTGTAAACCTTCAGTTTACCTCCTTTATATGTTAACCCTCCATGGGGAACATATTTGCTACAATCCTCTAACACCTTTTTTCCTTAGTCTGGTAGTGGCAGAAGGAATTAACAGGTAAAGGTTTTTTGATTCCTGTTTGGTGGCTGCAGTGTTTCAGGGCTTGGGGATACACTGTTGGCCATTCCAGTCAGGCACAGTGCATCAGTTTGCTCTGCATTATATGTTAGCTAATTTTTCATGCCTGCAATTCAAATAGTATTTGCTCAACTCCCAGTTAATGAAGTCTTGCAGAGAACAGAGTTCCCTACTTGAATATATCGGGGTTTCTTTCCACTTGGCTTGAAACAACAGGATTAGAGCCGGGACACCTTTAAGTTGTAACTTAAAAGTTACTTGCAAGTAAATAAGTTGTAACCTACACAAACTGCATCACTGTGTGTAGGGGTACCTGGTCCTGGGATGCTCTCTGGTGTTGTGCCTGCTCAAAAAAATGTCTGTCCCTGCCCAAACATATTTCAGGTGGAGATGGAGAAGAGCAGAGCAGCACAAATCCAGAGATTCCCCTTTAGAAACTGCCAGGAACACGCACAAACAGTAATAATATATAATCACCCGTGTAGTCCAGAAAACATACCATGGGGGCTTTGCTTTATGGGCTATTTACTACCATAAAAATAGGAGGTGAAAGAGGAGGAGGAGAAAGAAACCCAACTGCATAACTTTTTGGCCTCTGGGAAGTGTATCTTTATATTTCACTCCACTGATAACTCAACTAAATTTTATTTTTCAGCAAAACTAGAGGTGCAAACCAAACCAAATTACTGTCTGCCTTATGACAAGTATTTTATTTCGTTAGAAATAGCTGCAGAAGTTTAATTTTTTCTTTTTACCCCGTGTAAAATAAAGATATGCGGAACATACAGTCAATTTTTCCAATGTAGTTATGCTAAATGAAGATGAATCCAGAACAAAGCTGGGTCAAGGGTAGGAATTAGAGGTTTTTCTAGATGCAGAAAGTAGTGCTGTGCTTGCCCAGAATGAAATATTACAGGGTTACAGTGTTGACAGAGGGATCTGACATGATGCTGCTGAGGTTGATTGGATTAGAAAGGGTTTAAGTAGTAATGGGATTGGAAAGTACTTCTTCAATGAAAAGACAGCTGTAGAGGATTTTGAAAGGAAGGTTTATAGGGTTGAGTCAGTTCAGCCTGGGGGTCATAGCCTTGCCCAGAGTCGGGGGGGTTGTAGGGAGGCAGCAATCTCACTGCTTATAAAGCCTGAGAAGTAGAAATGCAGAACCTGGACCCTTCATTCGGGGTGGGGGTTATGCAGACTTTAATAGAAACCCATATAAATGCTTAAATTTTTATTTTTTTTTTTTAAAGTCTACCCTATGAAGTTTTGTTTTCTGATTAAAGGTGAAAATGTTAAATGTCCACAGTGAAGTGTTGGAGAAGGTTTGTTTTAATGGGGTATTATCCCACTTCACCTATATTGTTGCTAAACACGTGTAGTACATGTGCCATGTATATGCTCTTGCTCTCTGAAAAGACTGGTGTGGAGCAGAAATACTCTTGAAGTTGTAGGTAAGGCTCCTTTTAATCTTACCCTGTGCTTGGAGTAATTCCAAATGTGTTTGGCAAAGAGAAAGTTTTAAGAGAAAAGGAGAAAGTGGTGTAGGGGGTCAGTCCTCAAGTGCCTTGAGGGGTTTAACAGCTCATGTTTTCCAAACATGGTCCAGATAGTGGGTTGTGGAAGAAGTGGTGGATTTTTTTGACTGCCTGGATATGGGTGTGTTTAACTGAGCCTGGAACTGAACAGCATCAGCCAGATGGTAAAACACGTGTAAGAGGAGACATCTTAACCAGGAGAAAGGTGTGCAACTACAGTGTGGGAGAGACCTTGCAAATGGACATGGATGTGTCCTTCTGCTCTGGACTCGATTTTCTGGCCAGTAGGAGGGAAAAGAAGCTATCTCTGAATACTTTTAGCTGTCTGAGGCCGCAGGAAATGTCAGCATTTAGCAGATACTTTGCATCATCTAAGTTTGTAACTGGCCAGTACCCTTGCTGGTCTGTATTGTAAGCTTAGTAGACACTAAAATCCCACAGATATCCACATTCACGGAACGGTTTTGAAGGAACCCGTCACTGCCACTTCCCTTTTGGCAACCAACGATGCGAGGTTCAATTTTTTCAAGTCATTTATTGCATTCAGCTCAAATCATAGCTTGAAATGATGTGTGATTTGTCCACTGGAGACAAGATCTCTGCTTTCCAAGGTTAGTGCTGCTCTTTTAAGAATCGCTCCGGATCTGATCAGATTTTTTTTTTTTTTCAATATATCAAATAGGATTTCACACTAAAATGGGAAAAGTGCTCATCTTCCATGTTATTTGGAGACTGTGGACTGTTTGCCCTCTGTAAAGAAACTCTGCTGAACAGGCACAGACATAACTGCATGATCAGCCTCTGTAAACCCATGTTTCTCTTGCTTATGTGCTTCCTTACACCCACGTTTCCAGGACCTGATAATCCAAAATAATTGATGATCCTAATTTTCAGCGATAAATATCCTACTAAGCACGGTTCAAGGAATTTTGTCATGTAATATTTCTGCTGGTTCAAGTCAACTATCTGCTTACTGATCATAAATGCTTATCTCTTTTTCTTTCCCTTTTGTTTCTTAGAAGAGGTAAATAAACTAAATCTAGCCTGAGAGATGATCGAATTTGGCACTGGATATCAAGTTTTTGATTTCTGTGACATCCTGTGGTCTTAAGTAGGTGGAATTTGTTGTTCAAAAGCTCAAGTCAGTTTTCAATTTTACAGCCTTTGGACTTTATAAACGTCCCTCAGTATAAGAGAATGAGCAGTGGCACTGTGTGTTGTACACAAGCTGCTGCTGCATAATTCCCTTCTTTATTTTCTGTTTTGCATGAAGAAGTTCCTTCCTTCAGAAATACTTGTTGGAAAATAGACTTTACATATACAGTGGGAAGTTAGGTAAAACATCAGGAGTGGGCACCTGAATGTGATGGATAACCAGGCTTTGGGGGATGATGAAGACTGAAACTCCTTCCACTGAACCACATCTATAGCTCAGACATCATCTGTGAATTATTTTAGGCCTTGATGTGGCAACATTTTGAAAAATAAAAATACTTGGACCACATCCTTTAGTAATTCTTTAGTAATGTGTCCTTATGTTACAGAAGAAAAGGTTACAGGGGGGTGATTAAGGACTGACTTAGCATAGCAGAGAAGGGGTCTGTACCTGAGAGTCATCATTGCTATTAGTCTGAGGAACCAAAACAACAATATCCTGTGGTAATTAGGTGACAATTGAGTCTTTGCCGGCACTGTTAGGATGGCAATGAAACAAAAGGCAAGAGGAGCTAAAACCCACTGGTAAATGCAAGGTTTAAGTAATACAGTTGGTAAATCAAATACTTTTGCAGCAGTGTTTCTGTTCTCCTAATATTTCTCCGAATATATTCTTTACTTCACCTAATTAGATTGTTGTGGGTTTTTTAATTTAAAAAATACAAACCCACAACCAAAACCCACTGTAGCCTTGTACAAAATAACATTTAAGAGACTTTGACTTGTACTCCCCCTGCTTCCCATGTGTGTGTTGTGGTTTGGGTTTTTTTTTTATTTTATTTTAACAAATACATTCAATATGTTTGGTACAGGGGGCTGCAGGCTAATTAAGATTTAACTGAAGGCTCTGGAATGATCATTATTATTGTACAAATGCAGAGTGTGTGGATGGAAAGGGGATGAAATAATGTTTGCCACCTTTCTGACAGATTGATGCACGTCTCGTGTAACCTTTAGGCCAGACAGCTTGGAAGTCTAATGAGCCTGAATTATTCAGAAGCCAGTGAAGATGAGTTTGATAGTGAGAGTATGTATTGATCTGTCAGCATTCTTTCTGCGCTGTTGAGCTTCCAAAATATTTAATAACTTTAAAAATAGGCTTTTATTTTTATTTAAGAAAAAAAAAAATCGGCTGGCTTTTTTTCTGAAAGATTACGGGCTTTTTGTCAATCTTTGCTAAATGTAAATATGGAAAACCCCCCAAAACCGACAAAAAAGCCCTCAAACAAACAAAAAATAACATACTTTTTTTTCTTTTTTTTTTAAACCAGGGTGGGTAAGAACACATCTGACACTGTCTTATATCCTTCTGCAGAAAGATCCATTTCTTTCAGGCAATTACCAGCTCCTCTTTCAGATAAGATACGGGTTTATTGAGTTTCCCACTGTGCAATTACAGTTCTCAAGAACAGATTACTGAGTATGAGGAGCCTGGATGATGGAGTGGATTGCAGTGGGAAGTAGGAGAAAGATATCGCAGCGTGGTGGGATGTGGGGTTTTTTTGGTGGTGAAGAAACTTCAGTGTTTTTACTGATCAATTTTTTACTTCGTGGCCAGACAGACCCAACCTAATTCTTGCACAAAACTAGTGATGTGTGCAGCTGCAAAATGGATTTCTTTCTTTGATATGGAAAATACTAAGACCCACCATTAGCTTAAAACACACTTTCAAATTTCCAGCCCGTAATGAGAAAGGCAAGTAATGCTCCTTTCTGCAAATGAAATTTTTATCGTATAAAATGCCGACACTTGAGGGAAACGTGTTCCTGTTTTCAGCAGCATTGGCTAAAATGTTCCTGCTTATTGCATTTATCAAAGATTATTAAATGTTAGGGACCCAAAGAGGGGCTCATTCATATGCAGACACTGTGCTTCCAGGATTAGCATTCCATTCCCAACCCCAACTGCACCGGGATTGCCTTGTGGGACTGTTGCTTTTGGAAGGTGAGGACAATTATTTTAAAATATGTAGGAGGCACACGTGTTTTTTTCCAAACTGTATCATCTTAAATGACTTCTCAGGGCATGTATCTTCTTTTCACAACTAATAGGTAGCTTTGTGTTTTAGAGTAACTGTGCCTTGGTGAAAACTGCTTTGTATTCCCGTGCTTCACCCATATTATGCTTGCTCAAGTTGCAAGCTTATGCTAATATTTTTCATTCCATCACTGCTCTGCAGGGCTAAAGATTTTAGTGAAGGTTTGGAAGCCCAGCTTAGCTCTTTGTGCAGGAGTTATGCCTCTGCTCTAGGTAACTGCAAATTTCAGGGCACAGCATAATTTTATATACAGCATTTTTTTTTCTAATCTCAGTTTGGGCTCCTTGTCTTAATTATTTACTTGATGGAGTGTAGTTTTAAGTGCTTTTTAGTCTTTTTAGGAAGAGAGAAAATGGTGTCTCTCCAGCACAAGGGTGCTGAAAAGTGAATCCATTGCCATTACACTGAGATGGATCTGTTTGAGTAGAGTGGCCTTAAACTAATGGGAATTTTTGCTAGTAAAATAGGCAAGTCTGTGCAATTGTGGAAGGTGGATATTGTTCCATGGAAGTCAGCTGTACTGTGCTTTAGTTAAAAATAAGGCAGCTGAATAATCTTATTATATGTTGGCACCCTTATTATTTCTGTGTCATTGAAGTGTTAAACAGGTACAAAAATCTCTGCCTGCCTCTACTACAGGGTGGGCAATATTGCCAATAATGTTGTAAATGTGACTCCAGTCAGTCACAAATGTCAAATATAATGGATCCTTATCAAGTATAATGGTACATTTCCCATCCATCACCCACTGGACTGCCTTTATTTTGGCCCTCAGTAGGGTGATTGTGTTGGCCTGTGTCCTTCATCTCCTCACTGCTGTTGTCCATTGGTTTTGTCCTTTTCTCTCCTCACCCTGCAGCCCAATTGCTGTATCAACAGTTTTTATCAATTCCCTAAGTCTGAATCTTGCTATAATTCAGTTCAATTTTAGTACTACTTAAACTCTAATCAGTCAATTTATCAGCTTGTTAACATTAAGGCTGGCACTTCTATAGAGACAGCTGTTGTGTGCTGTAACCCTGAAGATCCCCATCATCTCTTGGTAAATAAGATTCAGTGAACAGTTTTAAAAGATAGTAAATACTGTTTGTGTTTTCACTTAAATTAATCTGTTTAAAGATTTTTTTTAATTTTTTTTTTACTTATATCCTTTGTATATATTTTAACATTTGCAATCTGGCAAATGATTCTGTGCCTTTAAGCTAAGAAATAATCTATCTGAGCCATAGTGTTTTCAGGGTGTGCTGGGGAATGACATAGCAGTGGTGGTCTGGTGATGAGGCTTGAATTTAGCAATGACCAGATGAGCAGTTGCCTTTATGAAACAGTACAGTGCTTAAAATTAGATGCAGACCTTAATATCTCCTTCAGTCAATACCTGGTTGGTGGAATTCAAATCAATAAGTACTTTTTTTTTTCCTGAATTAGGCAGTATATGTGGTTGAACTCGTGTTCTCTCAAAATACTATGCTTTGGTGAATATTGGGAGTGATCTGCTGCTGCTTTAAATGCACATCATGCCTGGTTTATTACTGACAGATGCTGCTGAATCAGAGAGATTTAACCTGTAAAACTAAGTGCTTAGCTTTATTTATTTTAAAATAAACATTATTATTTACAGACTTCACTGAACTGGCAGTCTGGATGCCATAAAAATGAAGAAAAGACTTCAGATGTCTTAGCAGGTTTGTAGCCATTAAAGACCTTAGTGAACCTTTCTACTTAAGAGATGGAAAAATTAGTTCTGTTGAAATCTCAAATGTAAATCACTTCTACATTGCTCTTGTACATAAAACTTTCTTCTGCACATAGACAGTACAACAGCATGGTCTTCTGACCATTTAGCACTACTGGCATCCCCTCAGAGTGCAGCTGCAGTAACTTCTGAGACAGGTTTCCATTTTCTGTGGAGATAAAACATAATTATTTTAAACGATTTTGCCGATCCTGGAAGCAGATTCTTTCATGAACTCACGATTTTTTTTGCATGCAAGTAGAATATGCGAGTGCAGAGTCTGATCTGTCAAAAAGCATAGAAGTGATACAGCCAAAAAATGGACTTTTAATGCCCCGTTGTATGGGATCCGTGAGGAGCCGACTGGAGAGTGCAAGAGCAGAGTGTCAAATGGGCTCTGTTGGCATTCTCCATGGATAGTATGGAATTGTCTAAACTGCTTTAGGTGCTTTTTACTTTAAGGCTGAGCACATGCCACCTGACTCTTGCACTGCTGACATACCACTGTATTTTAAATGTTAACTGTGCTGCAGTTGGCTGTCAGGCCGTTGGTATTCGGCTTTGTGTTCCTAATTAGATGGATAATCATTTGAACATCGCTCAAAGTTTTACTCTGGGAATTTGGCTCTTACAAACCCCATTTTATAATTAGTTTATTTGCATTCTCTTTATGCCTTATTAATAAATCATAGTTCGGCAGTTCCAGCCCACTACTTTGATCGTGGTGTCTCGGTGGTTCACGAACAGTTTTGTTCCCTGTTGGCTTTTAAAATGCAGTGTTGTGGCAGTGCAAGGAATCACAACGTGGCTATGGCTTGAAGAATTAGTGATTCTCAGTCTCCTAACATCCTAATGAATGACTCTCCCCTGTTCATATGTGGTTTTTCATTAAGTGAGCGAGGTGAGGTCATTAGTCGGTGGATCCCTGGTGGCGTGACCTCATGGTGGAACTCTGGCAGTGGGTATCAGTGCTTTATGGCATCTGTTCCCATTGATTTTCATTTATTTATTTATTAAACGCCAGGAAATGTGTTTCAGCCGAGGAAGAAGGGAACAAACACTTCGCTTCTAGGAAACTGCAGTTTGGGAAATATTCTTCTAATGAGGGAGGAAAAAACACAAACAAACAGACAGGGAATTCATGGGAATCAAAGAACTTAATGAGAAACATTGATTGTTGTTGAATAATTTGACATATGCTTTGACTTGTTTGTAGGTTGGTATGTATCAGAGAGCTGACATTTTAGGCTTTTCTTTTTGACCCATCTCTTTTCCTTGAGGCCAGCTGACCTGAGTTGCTTCTCACCTACTGCATGTATGTAAGATGGAAACTTCCTCTGAAGAAAATTGTTTGCAGTGGAAATAGGATGCTTTATACTATTACTGCAGTTGCTTTTCTCTCCTTTTTGGTGGCACAGAGGGTACCAGGGTACATGGTTGAAACATCCCTCCCTTTTGCTGTAGGCAGATGGGCCCATCTTCTCAGTATGTGTTTTCCTACAACAGAAGGAGAAATTAATTCTCTTCTTTTCCTTCCATAAATTCAAATACCACCACTCCATGTGCAAGAAATCGCTCCAGTCAAAAGGTATCTGCGGCTTGAAATGGTCTAAGGCCTGTAAATCCTTTAGGATTGGGTTTGCTTACCTGAATATACTCCACACTTAATAAGAATTGCTTCATAACACTTCTGCACTTGGGGCAAGAGGAACATGTAGGACTCTTTCAGCTGCATCAATGAACTTCTGCCTGACCTTTGATGTAATCCTGCTTTGCTATGGCTTCATTGTATATGGAACGGGGGAAAATATCAAGAGCTGCATCTCATTCAAAGGGGCACTTTGAAGTTAAATATTCCCCATTATAGAACATTTTTAGATCCCTGGAGAGAAAACAGCAGAACTGCAAGCTGCTAGTCACTTATATATTGCATATATGAAGGAGAAAAGAAAGTTACATGTACATTGTGTTATGATAAATGTAATCCAGTGGACTGAGTTTAAATGCAATAGCTGAATAAGATGTGTTAGCTCATTCAATAGTATAAATTTAAGTTAGAAGTAGGTATTTTTCTGAAAGAATTTGAAATAAAAATAATTATGGAAGTGATGCTGTTCAAAGAAAATACTTGAAACGAGTACAGGGTGGTTTGTATGTGGCATGCCTTTCTTCCTACATGCTCTGTATTAAACCTCTTTTCTGCAAAAAAGTCTACAAATGCTGTAGCTGTATCCAGGTGTCTAAAACCCTGAGTGCAAATATGTGCAGGGGGTACATTTCACATTTTCAGTGGGACAGTGAGGGTTTATCAGGAGATTAGGGCAGTCATGAAGCCGGACTCCTCCTTGTTCTGCATCTGTGATGCCTGATTTTTGTGCAAATTGGGTAACCTGAAAGCCAAGAGAAAGATCTGTAATGTCTCCTGTGCAGTTGTATACAGAGTTCTGCAGTAAAGGGTGGGCAGTTGTGCTTCCCATCCATCGTTAACCTCTGCACCCCCCTTAGCCAACCATTTCTACAACTGGAAGGGCAGGAGAAAATTCAAAATTTTCTGTACATTAGTGGCTTGGCAAAAGAAACAGACCCAAACCAGTCCCTCTGTTGAAGAAAGGCAGGGGAGAGTTCAGCTGCTGTTGCTTTTGCCTGTGCTGATGGAGCAGAAATCAAGGGTATGGGTTCACCTGCAGTGCCACGCGTGTCCGTGGCTGCAGGTGACAGTGAGAGGACACGAGGGAGACAAGGACAAAGGCAGGTATAGCACAAACCCATGGGCAAACAGGTAAAAGGTGTCTGTATAGTTCATCAAATCCACACCTCAAATCACTGAACAGCATGCTCTGTGCAAGGAGAAGGTTTTGTGAAATCTCCGTGTGAGCAGGAAGGAAAGAAGTGGCCCAGGTTTGTTTTAATCTCTCTGCCTCATTGCTGCATGTGCTTGAATGGCTCTGAGCAGCTTCCTGTGTTAATGCTAAAGTGAGCAATGGAACAGTGTGCACAACTTAAATTTAAATCACTTAAATGATTAATGTTTAATTTGTTCTTGCAATTAACTCATTCCCAGTGGCAGTGACAATGGTGCCGAGATAGGACTTGTTTGTATCATTGAGCTGTTGGTGTGCATTGCCATAAAATGCAATAGGAGCTGATGTGGTTTTGAGTCAAAGATTAGCTTGATTCTGCATACTGAGAAAGTTCAGTATAACTGCAGTATTGCTTTTTAAACAGGAACTGGTTTGCAGAACTTCTGTTAGCTATTTAATGAATTTATTTATTGTCAGGGAATAAAAAAAAAATCAAAGTAATAACAGGCATGGGTAATTTCCAGATAATTTTACTTTTTTGTTTCCATTTCAGTGGAACTACTTAAGGAATTAAATTATCTGGGGATAGAAATTTCCTCTTTGGACCCAGAATGAGTAGGACTGGTAGAACTAAGACATTGAAATTTGCTATAAACCAGGCTTTGGTACCCTGACATGTAGCAAGAGGAACATCCTTCTATACTGATTTAATAACTGTATTAACTTAGGAGTGGTAAACTGCCTCCCCCCATCCCCCCCCCCCCCTTTGTATTGAATTTTAAATCTGTTCTTTCCAGTGTGTATCAGGAAAATCTTACTGGTGCCAGCAGCCTGTAGCTACACCAGTGGCAAGCTGAACTGACCCTCAGGAACAGATGTGATACCCTGATCCTCAGCCCTGGAGATTGGACCAAAGGCACATTGTGGCTCATGATTTCTTGGGGGTTTTTTGGGTTTTGTTTTTTTTGTTTGTTTTTGTTTTCTCACCTGCTTCTCAATCAACTTCTGGCAAACCTTAAAATTTCTGCCAAAGGCTTTAAGGCCCTTCCCATTTAATTTCTGTTGCACCTTGGCATGAATTTTTCTCTTTGCAGATAAGCATGAAACTTTTCAGGCTATTTGAGCGACTGCCCATCTCTGTATAGCACAGACACATAAAACTGGGGAACATTTCATGTTATGTGCCTACAGCAAAGAGGGACTTCATAGCCATGGAAGGAAGAGAGAACCACATTATTTGAAGCATCATCAGCTTTCCTGCAAACTAGAGAGAAACTGTGAAACGTGCCTGTACCATTGTAACTCATATATCGTAACTCTGAGAATTTCAGCTGGTACAGAGAAATGCAGGGGAGTTGTCAGCTTTTCTCATATGTGTAAATGGAAATAAAAAGCAGACATGCTGTAATAATTCAAGGAGTTTTATTAAGCCTGCAGTTTGGTCATCTGCTTGGAGATGGTGAAATCGTAGTGAATGTGCCCAATATGCTGACGAATTCGTAGGTGCTTTCAGCAGGTAACATCCATTCTCCTGCAGGATGACAGGTTATTAGTAACATTTGTAGGGACTTAAAATGTAGAACATGCCAGAAGAAAACATGTCCCTCTGATTTGTGGTGCCCGTGGGAGCCGTTTTCTTCAGAGGGTCATTTTATTTTGTAATAATTGGATGCTATCATTGGTTTGAGCTCCAAGCCACCTGGTATCTTACTTAAGGCCCATGTTTACTGCCTAAGATGACACAATCTTTCCCTTTTAGGCTGACTCCTGAAAGTCAGCTGAGTAGCTTAGATAATTATATAAATAGTCTGTGCAGCTTAGTGTTCTAAGAAAATTGTCTTCATATAAAAAAATATAAATTGTATGGCTTTAGTAATTCTCAAAATGTTTTTCCTCTACACATAAATGCTACTCTTGCTCCAGTATAATATTAAAACCCCTAAAATTTGTCCTCATCTTGAAGCTTCATCTGCAATTTAAATGTGTTACCTTGGTTGAACGATTTCTTCACTGACATCAGGCCTCTTGAGTTTGTCCTTGCAAAGTATTCTTTTTTTTTTCTGAACAAGGGCAGAAAACAAGGTTTTAAAGAAATGCTGAAATCAGTGGATTTTGTCATGACATCAAATGAACATTTTCTTACTTGATATTGTCTGCAGCCCCATAAATGACTTGCTCTTTGAAACTATGATGATAGATGTGGAAAGTGATTAGCCAACTAATTAACAAACCGTCATACTTATTAATCACAGAAAGACATGGTATGTCATCAAAAGGTTGGCTTCAAGCTGCTTGTGAAAACCAGCAAGATCCATTTTTTTAAAAACATTTTTTTAATTGATGGAGAATAGGATTAGTGTCTGTAGGCTGAAGTCATGGACAGTGACGGGTCTCTCACACAGCTGAGTAGTTAGATAGCTGGAATGGCAATCAAATCCCCAGATTTATGTGGATCTAGACAATTTCAGATATGGCCAAATGAAAAGTTAATAATAAAAAGGAATTCAGCTGTGAAATGAACTTCCACAAAAGAGCTAAACCGGTTTCCCTGCCTCCAGTCCATGATGCAGCAACCACCTCTTTCTCTTTGTGTTTGTAAGTCCTTATGTATAGATTTAAAAGATAGAGGTAAGAGGAGGTGACCCAAATGTGCACTGGGATTAGAAGTTTTTATCTTTTTTACTAATGTTATTATTTCTCCTCTTGCAATAATTTCAGGAAATACAAAAAAATAATCTCTAAAATATATTTCTCTTACAGGTATTCTCTCTTAATGTGCTCTTAATAGCATGAAGCAGCATTCACTCATTAAAACAGAAAACCCCTGTGAGTAAAACTAGAAGGAATTACTGCTTTTGTCTGGAATCATAGAATCATTTAAGTAGGAGACCTCTAAGATCGAGTCCAACTATTATCACAAACAGTTTATGGTTTATCGTTTGTCGTTTATGGTTTGCTACGAAGTAAAAGAATTGTAGAATTGTCTGGGCCTTTTGCTGAGCTGAAACACAGCACTTACCCAATCTTATACCAGAAGTGCCTCCTTCCCATGACTCCTGCAGGCTCTCAAGGTCAGCTGCACTCATTTGATGCTAATGTGCTCTGGAAACCGATGCAATCAATATTAGCTCCTGTGCTTATCTCCTGCCATGGAGTTCCCTCTGCAATTTCTATTCCATTTTACTTTTCCTGAGCCCGTTTAATGCAAAACCAATACATCTAGTGGGGAAAACAGGTGCATAAAGGAACAATCACTGACTCATTTTGTAGTGGTTACCTGTCTATTAATAACCATTCTGGTAGTAATTATCTGTATAACAATATACACAGCACCATTGTATATAAAGAACAAAACCAGGCCGTTTGTGCTGCCAGACTAATTTATATTGGCAGTGTTATTTTTTTTTTTACCTGGAAACTGCTGAAGACAGACTTAATTAAAAGTGCTGTGCATCTTTTTAAACATGAATATTTAATGATCTCAAATATTCAAAGCCAAGATCATTTTCTTGGCCTGATCCTCTGCCAACAGGATAGAAATAACCTATTTAAAACCTCTCAGAGAGAGTATTACCTGGTTCCTTAGAGAGGCTCTTCAGGACAACCCAGGCATGACTATTTTCCAGGGAGACTGAAAATCCAGAGTCTGGCTAGTAGAATGCCTGAGACAGTGGCCAACTCAGAGGAAGGTTTTCTGGGCAGTGTTTTTGGATTTTGTATGTGTACAGAAGTTCCTAACTCTTTGTGGCTTGTTTCAAAGCAGACGATGAGGTGACCCACACTGGGTCCTTCTGCCCACCCCTGCCTGCTGTGCTTGGGGCAATTGTGGTGCCTTTGATTGGGATGCTCCCCAGAATGAGTCAGGGGAATAGAGGGCTGCTGAGGTTTTTTCTGCAGGACTGGTTTCCTTATAAAAAATTATTCAGAGTACAAAAAGTGATTCAGAGAGATGGAACCCTCTCCAGGCTGAGAGAGCTGGGCATTGATCACCCAGGGAAGAGAAGGCTCTGGGGAGAACTTACTGAAGCCTTTTAAAACTTAAAGGGAGGTTTTTAAGAAAGGTGGGGACAGACTTTTTAATGGGGCCTGTAGCAATAGGATAAGGGGTAACTTTTAAACTAAAAGATTCGGACTAGATATAAGAAAGAAACTTTTTTTTACGATGAGGGTGGTGAAATACTGGAACAGGTTGCCCAGAGAGGTGGTAGATGCCTCATCTCTGGAAACGTTCAAAGTCAGGTTGGACAGGGCCCTGAGCAATCTGATCTAATTGAAAAGTCCCTGAGCATTGCAGGGAGGTTGGACTTGATGACCTTTAAAGGTCTCTTTCAACCCAAACCACAGCATGAAAAGCTGTGTGACCAAAGACTGACGGTGGATGTGTGTCTGGCATGAGTCACTTGGCTGGAGAAAGTAAAGAACATGGAGTTTGGTATTGCTCCCAAAGGCAGATTAGATTTGTGCACTCCACTGGATGTTTTATGGCAGGACAATTTTTGAGTCCTAAATCCATTAAAATCCTAAAGGGCAGGTATTGACCACTTGATTAATTTGAGAGTGTTGTGAGGAACATCTTAATGTGTGCCTGTGCTGACTCTGTCTTCCATGATGGGCTGCTCCAGAAAGCTGATTAACCTCTTGAAAGACCTTGGCAGTAAGGAATCTGAAGGGATGTTTGTGTCCATCCATGCCATCAGGGTATTGCTTTATTATATACTGGGGACTGATTTTGGCTTTATCAAATAAAATCAAGCTGAATATATGATTTGGTTGTCTGCCAGTTTCACACAACATTGCTCTTTTGCAAAAGACATTTCCTATGTAAAACTGCTTATTGATAGAATTACTTTTATCTGCAAGAGCTGAACTGACTGCTGTAGAGGTTAGAGGATATTTTCATTTTCTTGAAGGATTTGCTGGTATGTCTATGTGAATATAGTACTGCAAGAGCTTCCTTACAGTTCTTCATAATTTGTGTTTTAAAGATACTGGACTCAAGGATGCCACACACACTAACACCATGTGTGGACATCTGGTTACTGCTCTGAGGGAAACAGGCCATCTGTTGAAGCAAAACCAATTCCTCCAGGTCTTCTTGACTATGTCTCATGCACGTAATAGTTGAGGCCAACTCCACTTAGTACAGCAGATCTAATGGAATCTGCAGGTCATAGCCTGTAGCAAACTCCCAATCCCATGTAATTAAAACCTAAACATTTGTGTTGTCAGTAGTTTCTAGTTGCAGCTGAGGTGTCACATTTTCCCTTTCCCTGATCTGTCATCTCTGGCAGTTTGTAAGACCCTCATAGCAGGCCTAATTAGATGATCAAGACTGCTGCTTCCCTCTCCATGGCTTGTTCTCTTTCCTTTATCCAGTATTTTCCAGAACTTAACAAAGCAGTAAAAACAGTAATTAGTGCTCTAATTGGTTGTAAATAATAATATAACAGACTTACTGTCAAAATAACAACCACAAAGCAATATGCTCATTGAGAATCTTTCAAATTCCCAGCACTAAGGTGTTCAAAGTAGCAAATTGTATTACAGCTTCAAAAAAAAATACACCCTGTAAATTTATTTTATCCTGCCAGCTGTGACAAGCTGCACTCCTAAGTATGTATCTGCTTCAGGTCTGGTTGCTCGTCCCTCCTGTGCCCTTTGCAAGGTTTTGTCTGTGCCTAATTCGGGATTTTTACAGTTTGCTTCGTACCAAACTCGTCAGCTCTATGTTTGGGGTGTTCTTCTCAGCCTCACAAACCCTGGCAAAACCTCGGCAGCCCCAACGTGGTGTTTCGAGGCTGTTTTCTTTGTCTCTTGCAGCTGGTAAATTATTAACGCCGCCGCTAAGGGGGTGGTCAGGCGGGGCGGGTTGGGGGTGCCGGTGGGTGAAGATGGGCAGAGGGAAGCTGGGGGAGCCCCAGGCAGCTGGAGATGGCAGGGATGCAGAGATCAGAGACCACCAGGTTTCCCCCACGTTGAATTTTTTTTTTTTTTCTGCCTGAGGGCAGGACAAAAGGGTACTTTCCAACAGCACTGATGGAAAGGAAACAGATGGATGGAATATGTGAGATGAGCTTGTGGCAGTGAGAATTCTGGCTTTACAGCTATTGGTATTTCAGCATTCTTATTCTTTTTATTCTTTTTGAAACCTCAGGAAATTGATTAAAATGTTATCTGGCATCTGCCCTTATAAAATTAATAGGAATGCACCTAAAGTTTAATACTTGCCTGCTGGTTTAGATGCTGCACGGTGCTGATGCCTGGTATTGACACACACAGTGCTCCACCCACCAAAACGTGATAAATACAACCTTTGGCAGAATCCTCAGCTTGCTCATTTGCCATAAAACCCTTGAGAAATCTCTTGTGTATATGAGAGGCAGCTGCAGCCAACAGCAGCATTCCCTGCATATATATATATGTGTATATATATATGTATGTATATATGTATGTGTATATATGTATGTATGTATATATGTATGTGTGTATATATATATTTATGTATGTATATATACACACTTTTTTTTTTTTTGAAAAAGGGTGTCAGTGCTAACTGAATTATTTAATGCTTCTTATGCATTTATAGACCTGTGTGGTAAGGTGTTAACGTTTGATAATGTGTATGAAGGCTGGTTTTAGTTTAGAAGCATCATAGTTTACCATGTAATCTCTGGGATAGGGGAGAGAGAGGCTTATTTCCCCCCCTTACTGATCCTGTAGATGCTCACGCTGAATCTGTAGTCATTTTGGCTATTCCATGGGTAGGGGAATAAAGAAGTCAGCAGTAGGTCATAGCTACAAGGCATAAATCTCGGGTTAGAGCGGTTTCTTTTTCCAAGATATACTGATTCAGGAGGAAATGTGCCCAGGAAGGTTGACTCAGCTCTTTCTTCTTCCAAGGCAACACACCCCAGAGGCTATCCCACCTCAACAGGGTTTTATTCTCAGCATTGAAACGAAGAAGATTTTTGTTTGCTCAACATAATTACTGCGACTCTCTTGGCGTCCTTCCCGAGGCTTCTCAAAGCAGAACTCGAACTGTTCTGACTTGTCTGCTGGAGCACGTCTGCCATTGCTTTCTCCCCCAGCCCTGGTCGTGGCTGGGTTTCACTAATACTGAAGGTATTTGCAGATACTTTACACCTTTCTTTTTCTTTCTTTTAAATTTTAAAGGGAAGTTATTTCTTATTGGAATTTGTTTGCTAATTGAGCATTCTAACAAAACTTTTTTGTCAAAGTAAATAGGAGGTGAATCCGTTTGAAATCCCAGAAGATATATTAACCCAGGCACCCAAAAATAGAAGTATGGAGAGTGGCAACTTTCATCCACTGGATTTGTAAAACACATCTGCTTTTTCTCAATAGCAGAGACATTCCCAATGTTGTTGGGACATTCAGTGCTTGGATACAGGCAAAGCCTGGTGAGCTGGGTGTGTCAGAAGGAAGGTACAGGACAGGTAAATTGAAAAAGCTGGAAGGAGTTGCCCTGTTGGCATATTCGTTTTCCTTGTGTTGTAGAATAAGTCACAGCATACAAGGCATTGCTAAAATATGTGAATACCTACTTAGATAGACCCTCAAAGATGGTTGTGAGGAGAAGTGTAGACTCTTTAAGTACTGATTGTCTTTGCCCTCACCCATGCACATCCTAAGGAGATCGTTTTTCCTTACAAAATATATTAGTGACATAAAAGTAAAATGTATTAGTGACATAAAAATAAATATGTTGGTTATATAAAAAATATTTGAGGGTTACAAGGCAGGAAAGTTATTTTTATCTTCCATCCTCCCCCCAGCATTCTTTCTGGAAAAGGTATGTGATGAATGTATTTATAATTGATATTTGGATGTATAATATGTCTGTATATCATGCAGGTAACTACATTTGTGACTCTTGCTTGTTTTGACTCACCAGCCCATTGAACTTGGGTCTAAGTTAAGCAGTTTGTCTTGTAAATCGGTTAGAATGTAACTCCAGGTGAATACTGGGCCGTAAAAGGAAATTTTAAATGTCTAACTTTTTTCCAGTGCCTTTCGAGGTGCATGTTTGCTGATCTGTTGGGTGAGGGCATTTTCCATTTGAATGACTGTCCTCGATAGGGTTTGGTCGCTGTTTAGGAAGGCAGAATCTGCCCTCTGCTGGGTTCTGCAAGTATTAAGAAACTGATAAATTATAGAGCTTCACAGTAACACTAGTAAAATGTGGCTTTTTGCTGTAATCTACTTTTGCTAGTCTGTCCCAGAGCTACTGAGTTAATCTTCTGTGTTTCAGGGTGCTGACTCTTTAAAAATGTATTAAACTAACTCACTGAAAATAAGCAGGGGAAAAAGAGCACCGTGCTACCTTAAAGGTGGCTTCAAAGTTATAAGTTGCAGATTAAATCTGGATATTTGAGTTTTAAGTGGATTGTGTCGAAGGCAGCTTAAGACAGCAGTTAGAGGTCAGTTTTTAATGTGGTTTTGGATTAAAAGGTGGTGTATAATGCTGGGATTAAGAGTCTCTTAAAAATTTATACATAGCCAAACCAACTCAAAGCCTGACATACAAATGAAGTGTTAGGAGCAAAGAGCCAGTTGGAAATAGATCTGGGCTGGTCATGGTCTTATCAGGGTCATGATCATAAAATGGGGGTGATAAAACACTGGCATAGGCTGCTCAGAGAGGAGGTGGGTGCCCCATCCCTGGAGACATCCAGGGCCAGGTTGGATTGGGCTCTGAGCAATCTGATCTAGTAGAAGATGTCCCCTGCTTGTTGCAGGGGGTTGGACTAGATGACCTCTAAAGGTCCCTTCCAACACAAACTGTTCTGTGCTATTATGATTCTCTCATCCTGAGGTGTTACCTGTCTGGTGAGTCCTTGGCATCATTAGGCTTGTGGTTTTTCATGTGACAAGGTGGGTTAAACTCATTGCTGAGGGCAACAGAGGCCTTTGAAAACTGAAAAGGGCTTAAAAGGGGAAGAATAGCTAAAGGCTTGCATAACAAATATTCTTTATGGGAAGGAGGTTTTTCCTTCAGGAAGAAACCAGTGGTGGATGATGCCTTTGCCACTTTGAGGTGCTCCTTTTCCAGGAATGGCTGAATCCCATTTTAAAGGAACAGATCTCAGCAGCTAAATTCAGCCCGGATTGATATTTAAGGATCACCATTGAACTTTGGGTTTGTTTTGGGGGGTTTTTAGTTTGGGTGGGTTTTTTCCCCCTCCTATATTACCAGAGGAAAACCAACAAGAGCAGGTGGTACAAAACAGCCCACTGGTGGCTCACCAGCTGATTTATGGGGGTACATACTAAAACTTGGTTTTACATAGGAAGAATTGAGGGCTTTCCTGAATGAATGTTTCCTTTTTTCTGCTCTCTGTAAGATGATGTTTGTGTTCAGTTTTAGTTCAGTTGATCTCAGAAGGGATCTTTCAACCAACTCATTAAATCAGTCTCTCTTTACACCACCTTGATAATCACTTTCAACTGCTGTGTGCTGTTTAAATAAGTCTGTCCCTGGGTCTGTAGGTTTAGGTGCCTCACTCAGTCTTTGCAGTGGTCCATGCAGGTGTTGACTGGCAGTACGTCTTTGGGATGAACCCACGTTGCTGCAGGACTGAGACAGCGTTTGCTAATAGCAGCACAAATGTTTCTGATCTCCAGCTGTGGGGAGGGATAATAAGGAGGCAGTCATTTCCAGTTATTCCCAGGACAGAAGTTAATGACTAGCAAATAGCATCACAGGGGAAAGAGAATGTAGAAGTCCTGGCTGTATATATCTGTTGGGAATCCCATATAAAGCTATTCTGTTGAGTTAATTTGATAAATTCTTTAGAAAATTACAATTGGGAAATTACAGAGTGCTTAAATGCCTCAATGCAGCACACAGAGGGCTGGGTTTGACTCTGTATCTGCCTCTGGCAGTTGCAGGAACAAAAACACACCCAGAGCAAGTTTTCCTTTCACTTTATTGAAGTGTCTTGGAAATGAGATTGAAGGGCCCACGGGTAGCAAGGTAGTGCTAGAAATATTTAAATAAGAGTATCAAAGTATAGATGAAAACATTCAGGAAAGATTTTGAATAAGTAAGTAAATAAATACATTGGGTTAAAATGCTTCTAATCAAATTCAAAGCTTTCAACAGGAAACACCTGAATTTTAGGCTTCTGAAATGATTATAATTTGTCCTGGAATGATGGTACCCTTAAGTCACAAAGTGTAATAGCAGGTAGTTTGGAACCAGCATTAAAGTCAGTTTTTATTTTAGTTTACTTCATTTCTTTCTCACAAAAAGTTTTTCCATATTTTGAATTATGGTTCCTATATCTTCCTAATACTGGAAACTGTAATGTGTGCTTCGCTTTCCTACAGTGAACTGGAGTGAAGCCCTCTCCCTGGAGGGCAAGTTTCCCTTAGATATTAGGAATAAATTCTTCCCTGTGAGGGTGGGGAGGCCCTGGCACAGGTTGCCCAGAGAAGCTGTGGCTGCTCCATCCCTGGAAGCGTCCAAGGCCAGGTTGGACCAGTCTTGGAGCAACCTGGGAAAATGGAAGGTGTCCCTGCCCATCATGGCAGGGGGGTTGGAAGTGGATGGTCTTTGAGGTCCTTTTGCTTCCCTTCTAGGGAAACAGTAGCTCTTCACACTCCTTGTAGTGATGGTTTGGCTTGTCCAACCCAACTATGAACCTGCATGGGAGGTTAAAATGGCAGAAAAGGAACTGCAAAATGCAGCTGTGGGAGCAACTCCTGTGCCTGTCCTGTCTCTGGAAACTGTTAAGTTGGCTTAGTTGTGTTGTAAAACTGCTGTTCAAGTGTTAAAAAGTCACTTTTTTGGCTTAAGCTGGTGCAGAAACGTATAGATTTCTCTTTGAAGTCCTGATTTGTGTATTTTAGCAGTGTTGTGTTAAATTAAGTTGAAGAAGTGGTAGTGGTGGTTTTAAATCAGTGGATATAGGACAGGACATGAGAAGCCTTATAGCAACCAGCCACACAATTTTAAGCCTTATTTTTCCCTCTGAAAATGTGGCCAACTAATTGTTTTACAGCAGCAAAATTAGAGGTGTCCCTTTCTCATTCCCTACTTGGTGGTTTGTCATTCGAGTTTGTTGTCTGAGTGTCTCAATAAAGAAAAGCTGGCCAAGGACTTGTGCAATGCTTTCTTGCCAGATTCATAATGCAGATTTTAGGGCAATTCAGTTGTGTTGCAATTAAAGGTAAGGATTGCATGTAACCAAGGGTTGTCTGCTAGATCATTCTCCTTCATACACCCTTCTCATCCTCTGCAGCAACTTCCAAATTAGGTTTGTATGGAAAGAGTGATGTTTATTACAGGTATCAGGCACAGCTTGCCTGTATTTTATAACAAGCTTGTTATGCTGTGGATGTTTTCTAAATGTGCACTTTAAAAGAGTGTATTAGCTAAAAATGTAGAAAGGATTAAAACTGCTTAGTTCCTTTTCAAACAGTGGAGTCAAACAGTAACATATGTGTTCATCTCCACTCTCTTTTCTGCTCAGGGAATTAAAAGGTGCTTGGCCTCTGTGTCCTGCCAAGGCTTGTTTCGGGATAGGGAAATAATCACCAAAACTGCAAGACTTTCTGATTTTAAGGACACTTTAATACAACAGGCAAAGCCAAAATAAGCTTCTTGATGATACTTTAGATTTCTCCTGTTCTGAGTGTGAGGAAACATTGAAACCCATAAAAAGCTATTTAAAAGCAGGTATTTGTAGATGAATAGAAAGTATTGGTAACTTCTCCAATGTGATTTTTGTTTTATTTTCCATGATTGGATTATTTCTCTTTTTGCTGGGTGCAAATTGACAAGCCAAATAGGGTTGATCAAAAGTCACTGGCCAAAGGGCAGCTAGTAAGGATGCTTGCAAATAAATACATGTAGATATTAGTCCTGCTCTGAATTTCAAGTGAGCCGTTCCAGTTGCTTTAAAGTAATATATCAGCAGAATTTAGAAGCGTTTGTAGAAAATGGAGGCTGAGTACTGAAATTCAGCAACTTGGAACTGCTTCCCAAATGAAGGAATGGTAGTTGAGGAGGAAAAGAACCACAACTGGAAAATATATTCTGGGGCAACAGACAAAACTCGATTTTTTTAGGATAGATGTAACTTATTTCTGGTTGCTTAGGTGGCTATAGAAAGGTCTCTCTTTTTGCACCACCTGAAAGTCACAGCTATCCCTGGGAATATTCCCTGCATGGAATAAGCTTCTTGCAGTTCATCTGTTCTGTCCTGGAAAGGAGAAGAGCAAAGTGACCCCACTGGCATTTAAACCTGTGGATTTAGGGAGTATCTCACTTGAGATTAGCCCACTAAGCCATTCCTTCTGCCTATTTAAACAATTTTATTCCAAGAAGGACACAGGAGTGCAAATATTATTGTTAGCTGTACTTGGAGGTAGGAACTGTGTATTTCTGTCGCTGGTGAGTTTGTTTTATCAGCCCCTTTATTTTTTGAAGGGATGGCAACGTGTTCTTTAGGAACGCTGTGATCTAAGATTTTTTTATTTTTTATTTTTTATTCCTTTTCTGTTGGATCATGTTTGATCACCAAAAAGTTCTTTCCCTCTTGGTTATCCTCTTCTCCCCTGGGTGCCAGGGAAGGTCTGAGTAGCTCAGAAGCAACAGGCAGGAGAAGCCTGGGAAGCTTCCCAAGTTATCCTGATGGGTGCAGATCTGTTTTTAATCTCATCACTACAGATTGGCTACAGCCAATTTGCATGATTCTGCGATATGGAAAAACATCAGTGACAAATTTTTGCACTCTTTTCACTTACCAAAACTGGGATATAAACTCACATTACAGCTGAGAAGGTAAATGGTTGGACTCAGAGCATCAGTCTTTGCCTTATTCAGTATAAGGATTCAGAGGTAAAGGTAAAGAAAGGGCTTGTGAACCTTGATAAAACTCGTCTTTAATTTCCTCCAACATCTTTTTTTCTTTCTAAAGCAGCTAATATTTTTTAATATTCGAAACATAGGCCAGTTGTGAACACTTGATTTGATGTTCATGGTAATGTTGTTTCCAAAAGCAATAACATACCAAGCAGAGAAAAAACCAAGTGCCTCAAGCACACAGGCTTAGGAACAGTTTTCACTGTGCAGAAACGTGTTCCTTTGGGAGATGCTGCCTTTTGTTTTAACCAGCTCTGGATATTCTGGGCACTGGGGTCCTGCTGTTGGCTCGTTGCTGCAAGGGCTGAGGAGTAATTTGCTGACAACAGGGGGCAGAGCGAGTTTGTGTTTTAAAGGAAGAGAAATCCCTGTCAATGATTTTTTTTTTTTTTCAAATGTAAGCCTGGTCTTATGAAAGAGATAATAGCAAGTACTCCTCTGTTTAAATCTGCTGTGCAGAACTTGTGGATGTCAAAGCATTTCAAAGGCTTGGTTGCTGCCTTAGATCCTCTTTTATAAAGCAGATAAGGCAGTTAAGCTATAAGTTTGTATTTATTTAGGTTGATTCAAAATCTTTTTATTAACTGTTTATTTAATTTTAGCCACCCAATATGGCTCTGGCAAGCTCTCAGCATACTTCTGGCTGCCTTGACTGTCTAAAGAGACTTTTGGCAGGGTCCTAGGTCTGGGATTTGCACGCTTTTTCCATCCTAACAAGCATGCTTGAGGCGCCTAACCATACTTAGAAAATAAAAAAGGAACAAACTTCACTTAACCATGAAAGGAGTAGGAAGGGAATCTGTTGCAGCCGTTATTACCTCCACACTCCTTGATCTAATTTGGGCTTTGATGCTGATGAAGTTGCAACCTGGTTTCTCTTGCACTTAAAGAAATGCATTAAAAAAAAGCATGAAGTGTCTGTGTAATTTTCTCTTCATTTCATTTAAAGGGACAAAGCATAGATTTTAGGTTGGGGTTGTGATGTTTTTCAAATATTCATAGTTACTTGACAAGGTGACACGTTGGCTTCTGGAACAGACAGCAATCCTCACTCCGTATTTTGAAGGCTTTTTCTAAAACTATTAGTTGTTTACTGTGGGTTCAGTAGTTTCATATTCACATGTATGTGAACAGTCAGCTATGGAAATATTGGCAGGTGTCAGAGCTGGGAGTAGCAGCTCACAGGTAACTCAGTGCTTCATAGTCCACAGTCTTGGATTTTCCCTCTCTTTGTGTTGGACTTGGATTTCCCAGCCTGTCTGATGAACAGTCAGAACATAGACTTCTTTGTTTTTAGCTGAGCCCAGCTGAATTATTAGGGGCATTGTTAAGGCAATGGCTAAGGGCAGTCTTCATTTAGAATAAGACATTGGGAATTCCATGTACGTTCTTTATATGGAAATGTTTATACAATATAAAGTTCTGCTTAGGAAAGCAACTCTTTTTCATCTGGACAGTCTCTCCATACAATGCATCATGCCAGACAATAGATGAAGTGTTTTAATGGTGCTAAGCAGTGTGTCTGTGTGTGTGTATATACATATTAAAAATATATATTTATATATATTCAGCCACATGTGAAATGTCCTTTCATTTCCTGCCTTTTAAGGGGAGATTGTATCTCGTAGCTACCTACCCTCAGTAGGATGTGTAGCTCCCACATTTGAATGCCTCAAAGCTCATTTTTTTTGAAATGGGAAGGAGACAAATTACCTACATGTTATGATGGACAAATCTATCCCTTAGAAGTTGTAATTAAAATTCTGCTACATCTTGCAAAAATTACAGGGAAATCACTTTGAAATTATAATAGCATGTGTAGTAGCTGCTTAAAATGCTGCTACTAATCATAAATTCCTGAAGACAATATTCATCTAATGTCTGAACTTTTGCAGGGTCTCTGTGTAGCAGCAAGAGACACAACGTTTCCCAAAATAATTTTTTACTGTTTCAAGTGACTGCAAATAAAAATTGCAAACGTGTTTGTCATTTGTGCTTACACACATGTGCTCAGAAAAATCCATTCTAGAGCTATTTGTTGTACAGCTGCTTTTAGGGATGCAAGGAAGGCGACAGCAGCACAACAGAATGCCCTTTCTGTAATATTTATAATTGTGACGTAAATAATTTAGTCTAGATTGTGTCCCAGTATTTTCTTCTCACTTTAAAGGAGAAATGGAAGCACCATATCCCCCTTACCTACCACGTGCACCGTCTAAACGTGGATTCTCTTTATTCAGCTGTCAAGTATATCCAGCTCTCCATTTCCCATATTATGGGATGGCTGCCTTTCTGCACTTCACATCACCACTGGACCCAAGGACTACAGATATCATGCAAACCTTCATTAAATCAGTGAAGTGTACACTGACTTGAGCAGTTGGACCACCTCCTGCAGCTCAGATATGAATAACCCCCCCCCAAAGTATTTGAAATAAATATGTGCCAAAGTATCACTGACTTTGGCTTTAATCAGTATCTGCTTAAGGCTTTCGCTCAAATAGAAACACTTTTCCCCAATGGAAAAAGTTATCATTTAAGAAGCAGAATATCTGTCATATAACCACAGAGTGGTTTGGGTTGGAAGACAACCCAAAAATCATCCAGTTCCAACTCCCCTGCCATGGGCAGGGACACCTTCCACTATCCCAGGTTGCTTCAAGCCCTGTCCAACCTGGCCTTGGACGCTTCCAGGGATGGGGCAGCCACAGCTTCTCTGGGCAACCTGTGCCAGGG
>JAWWLV010000179.1:3084692-3270969 GCA_035041135.1 Platyrinchus mystaceus
TTCCACTATCCCAGGTTGCTCCAAGCCCTGTCCAACCTGGCCTTGGACACTTCCAGGGATGGGGCACCCACAGCTTCTCTGGGCAACCTGTGCCAGGGCCTCCCCACCATCACAGGGAAGAATTTATGCCTATTATCCCATCTAAACCTGCCCTCTTTTCACAGTCAGTAGTTGCTGTGTTTTTTGCTCTTAGTTTCCCCTTGCAGTATGAAGGCACCTTGCTGTTTTTCTTCTGCAGCAATAAATGGATCTTGCTGTTGTCCAGGGAAGGTATTGAACTTTAAAAAGTCAATATTCAAAAACCAAGAGGCAGAAATCGTCTGTTTTGGTCGCCTAATATGGGCATGAATATTATTTAATTGGCAAAATATGGGATTTATTTCAGGTGAAGTAAGCACCTGTTTCTCTCTTTCTGTACCACTGGGGTGTTGTTTGGTTTGGGTTTTGCCTTTTTCCCCTGCACAGAGGGCCTGAATGCCAACAAAAATAGCTTAAAATTGTACTGATGTTCCTCTCCATAAGCTATCAGATCAACAAGTGGGTTTTATTTGAACAGGATTCCCCGATGAAGCTCGTGGGCTTCAACACAGCCCGGAGCACACGCTTGGGTTTTACTGTGCGTCCCGGAGGTGGGTGTGGGTGTCGTTTATTTTGACCTGGTGTTTCTGGGGACAAAGTGAACGGGGGGAGAGCTATGTAAGGCAATGCCTTTGCAATAGGCCTTCAGTCAAGGGGAGCTGGCTGGCCCTGGAGCTGGCCCAGCCATCGGTGTGAGCACAGCAGAGAACACGCCGCCCTGCCAGATCTCCCGCCGCTGTCCCCCCCTCGCGCCTCACTCCACGTTCTATCTGTCCTAACAGCTCCATTTCCTTTCTTTTCAACATATCTATCAACAAAATGCTTTCCATCATTTGGGGGGCTATTTTTGTCCTCTTATCGTAGCCATTTCCTTGGGTAAATAGTTTTCCTGGCGTTGCTGCCGGAGCGCGCCGCTGGGAGCTGGGATGCGCGCCCGTGGTGCAGTAGGTACGGGCTGTGTGGGAGGTGAGAGGCAGAACTGCAGCAAAAAATCCTTTTCCTTTTTTTTTTTTTGCCTGCTTTTCGAGTGAAACAAGCTCCCATGTCAGCATTATCGTGCCTTGAGGGAAGAAAAAAGAGTTTAAAAAAAGAAAAAAGGAAAAGAAAAGAAGAAAAAATAACCCAACCCCAGTAAAGATGGTAAATTTTATGGATGTAAAACATATTCAGGGAGTCAAAAGGCAGAGTAGCTATTTTTTTTCCGGTTTGCCTGGCTGTGTAATCACCTGAATGCTCTTTGCAAGTTTTTAGATATATTCCCCCCCACCCAGCTCAGTTGATTTAGAATGACATTGCCTCTTATCTGCGTACCTGGTGGAGAAGGTTGCAGGGCAAGAGTGGAGGCTGCACCATGGACCTGTGATTACTGTATTTAAATGTTATGATATTTTGTCTAAAAAAAGAAAAAAAAATCACTGTAAACAAGTGGGGACTGAAAAATCTCCACTCTACACAGCAGGACCATGGAAACCAGGTTCCTGTTGTTCAAGCTCTTGTGGTCCTATATGTGCCTTCTTATGTCTTATTTGTAATGAGTCTGTTCTAACTTAGTGTTTTCAATCATTTTGAGGGCTTTTGCGTGCTGTTCCATCCATTAGAGAAGTAATTGTTTCCTCCATGCCTTTTTGGGGGGTATTTTATCAAGATTCCTTGGGAGCATTTGTTCTGCTTTCTTACTGAGATTTACTGAATTTATAATAGCTGAGAATTAAGAGGGATGTGGAGGAGGGAATTACATAGGTGTCTCTGCACAGTGCTGGAATGAGCAGTTGTCTTGAAAGCTTTTTCCAGAAAATGCCATCATTTTCCCCATATTTTATATAGACTCAATACATTAAGTAGTAGCAGAGCAGGTACTGATTTAAAAGAACGCATATCATATGGCAAACTACTTTGTAAAGGGAAATAAAAAAATATAAGCACTTCTTAATCTCTTAAACACCCTCACTTTGTTAGGGCTTAAGTTAACATTGACAAGCATAACATTGACGTGCATTAGCTGTAGGACTTCCTGGCATTAAATTGGAGCAAAGACATTTTACTCATTTCTGTTACTGGGTCATTTGTTGTGCACACTGTAGTAGAAAATGTAGATTTAACATATTAAAAATACTTTTGTCTTCCTTAAACACACAGAAGTTGACCCAAGGAAACATATCTTTAAGTGCTATTTTGTTGAAAAGGATTGCCTGGAAGAGAATAAAAACCCTATGTAATATAAGTCCTAAAATTGTTGGGTTAGAAATCCAACCTTTTTTGTGTTTTAAACTTGAGGTTATTCAGCCAATCTTGATTTTTTTTCCCCCACCCCTTATGTTTTTAACCAAGCAAATTACAGAATCACAGAATGGTTTGGGTTGGAAGGGACCTTAAAGACCATCTCATTTCAACCCTCCTGCCATGAGCAGGGACACCTTCCACTAGACCAGGTTGTTCCAAGCCCCTTCCAACCTGGCCTTGAACACTTCCAGGGACATCCACAGCTTCTCTGGGCAACCTATTTCAATGAATTGAAAAACAGCTGTGGCAGATGCTTTTCAGAACTTGCCTGGTAACTTCCTTGAAGCTGTTAGATATATTTGATGTTAAATGCTGACTGGGAAAAATGGGTTTCCCAAGTAAAAGGCCTGAACCCAAGGGAGATCACAGGAGCTGGGAATCTGACAGAAATTAATTTGATTGTGGTTGTATTTGAAGGTCATTTGAAATAATTTGGCTGCAGATTAAATTGCTCTTGGGAAAAAATTAAAAATTAGATCTCTAACGTATGTTAACTTCACTGAGAATTTTGTTATTCAGCAAAACGTTGTTGCATTCGTGGTGTCGTGGTGATCCTGTGAGGATCATCCTGTGAGGTCACCCCATCCACATCTAAATTGCAACTTCCATTTTATTACTACCTTAATTTGTGACTTGATGTTAACCTCAGCAGGGTTGCATCATTAAAAGAAGGAGCTGGTATGATGTTACTGCAGTTCCCCTGTTCTCAGGGCCTGATCTGTTCCCACAGTACAAAGACCTCTGTTCCTCTTTTTAATTTCTTCCCCTACATTCATGTCTTTGAGTTATGCCATGCTCTTACTACTCACTTGTACCTTGGATCACAGCATTCTCATATCCATTTTGTGCCTTTTTTTTTTTTATTGAATTTTTAACAATGGGTTTCACTTACTAATTTTATCTTCTATTCTTCTAGATATAATAGCATATATTATCTGGCTTGACTTAATGAAATAAAGATCGTTACCTGAAAGTAACTCATCAGTGGAAATGCCAAGGTGCCTCTTTTTTGTCTTTGGGCTCAGCAGCATTTGGTGCCTTTGTTTTTGTTTGTTTCTTTCTTTCTTTCTTTCCTTTTTTTGTTGTTGTTGGTTTGTTTTGGTTTCGGTTTTTTGTTTGGTTTGGGTTTTTTTGCATTCCAGTAAGTTCTATGCATTAATGTGTTAAGAAAGCCAAGCCCTGACATTGTCCTTGGATATTTTTGATTGCAATAGGATTATGGCTTTGAAGGATTATTACTTTTATAATTACACTACTGTAATTGGCAGTTGCTGTTAATTAATAGTGAGTGTGGGGAGTAAGAGGACCCTCGGTTGTCCCCTTGTGTTTGGCTCACAAAACCTCTGTGGGTAGGTGAGGGTCACACCTGTGTTTCCTATGAATCTGCTCAGGAACATCAGCATTCCTTTGTTTCTTGCTGCCTCTCAGGGTTTCATAACTGCTTTGGGAACTCCAAGCTTTGCTTTTAAATCCCTAAACTTAAGTGCTGCTCTATTCTCCTTAGATCAAGCCTGTAGAATATTATGGGTCTTTAAAGAAAATCCGTGTAACTCAGTGGCAAGAAACCACAATGGGCTTCAAATTGCTTTTAGTTAAGACTTTTCCCTTCTTTCTTGTAAGCAGATCAAATTTAGACAAACTTGAAACAACCTTCAATAAGCCTCTGTCTATAGCAAGAATTTTGGATCTTACAGAGCCTCTCATTGCATTGAGCACCAAGTTGCCACCTGAGTACTGGCCCAGGGAGAAATCAAGGCTGAATTTGCAGTGATGTTGTGTAAGCTGCAGCTGAAGATCTGCCCCTTGTTCAGCTGGACTAACCCTGAAATATCAGTGGGATTTCTGCTGTCAGGCGACTTAAAGCTTTGATTGTGTTTTTACCTCTTTACTGATACTCGGGTGCTTTGTCATGTAGGCTAATTTGTGTTTCACACCACAAAGGAGTCTCTCTATCTAATATTTGACCTGGAAGTGTTACTAAAGGAAACTGTTAAACTTAGAAATCTACTTCCCAAATGCATCCTACAACTCACAGCAGTCACTTGCATTGTCACATCATGAAACATGCTGAGCTAAAGGGCGGTAAGGATCAAATTAATTAGTAAAGCTATGTGAAATCTGGTTATTTCTTTTTATTCCACCATTAATCTAAAATTCTGTGCCAGTGCTTGTAACTAATGGAGGCTGACTTAGCAACTTCATCACTGTTTTGCACTAGCATGTGTCTCTTACCTAGAGGATGAAAAGCAAATGACACTTGTTTGGAGGGAAGCTGACATTATTTGTGCCCTGGGGTATCAGTCAAAGCAGACTCTTTTAAATCTGCTTTGTCACATGGGGAAGGGCAAGGGATGAAGAAAAGAGAAAACAAGATTTATCTTTCTCTTTGTTAAATAAATGGCCTTAATTCCAGTTTGGAAGTCTGAACAAATGATGGTACAATCACCTCTTTTCATTTAAAAGAAAAAAATAGAGGAGATTGCCAGTCACTACTTCAGTGGTTGAAATGTGTACCCAGCATGTGAGAGAACCTGTTTTGGATCCCCATCCTCAAGTGATGAGGTATGGACCCACACCTACTGGAGTGGTCCAAGAGCATTCAGATGCAGTACAGGGTTGCCTTAACCTCTTCTTTTCTTACAGCCTGGTAAAACAAACAAAAATCCAGGCTGTCACTTGCTGCAAGAACTTAGTGCTTCCTCTCCAGGTGAATGGCACAGCCAGCAGACACTGGAGTCAAATGAAATCCTGTCAGCAGAAAAGGAGCCACCTTGGCAGGTCCTAAGAGCTGATGAATTCAGGCTTGTGCAAGGATTCATTCCAATAACAGCTTGGGATGGGGCCAGCACAGAGTTTGAACTGCAGAGCTGCTGGGGAGTCCAAAACCACCGCTGCCACTTGTTTTGTTTTCTAGACTTGCCCGTGACAAAACATGTTTTTAAATTTAGGCTGTTTGGTGTATTCAGCTCAAAGTCATTACTAGGCATGGTTTAACCAAAATTAGGTTTTAATGGATGATGTATTTGCTGAAGAGATTGTGCAGCTCTGATAATCGGAATTTTCCAGTGAGCAGTAGGTGACATGTTAGTGCCAATAAGGAGGTCTGTGGAATGACCACAGTTAGTCTTTCTGGCAGTGATTTTTCTATGTTACCAGAAAATCTCTATGTATCACAGCCATGGGGTGAAAGAGCAGCCCTATGTTATGAGCTTTGCAACTTGACTCTTTCTATTAAGAAATTCTCATGGATAAATAGAAAATCCTTTTGTAAAGGGTGCTCTTCACTTCTTAGCACTGCAGGAAACACTCAGTGTTTAGTAGAAAAATGTCTGCCTGTACCTGAAATGGTGGATTTACTACTTAGCATTACTAAGAGCCAAGGTTTTGTGGTTCAAGACCAAATTTCTGATTTGTAAGCAAAAATTACCTGTGCATTGTATTCACTGCCTTTGTAACAGGGTGATAATGTTATTAAGCTACTGAATTGACATTGGGAGAGTCCTTTGCCTTTGTTTATTAGCAGAAAGTTGTGGAAAATCAAATTAGCCACAATTGTGCTTCTGGATAATACATTCATTTTGAAGGAAGTAGTAACTTGGGCCAAGTTAACATGACTGATTTCAACCTGCCTTGCGAATTCCAAGCAAAATCCGTGTAAAGGAAGTGTTAGAGTTACAGGGTAGAGATTCCCAAGGTTCCTTATAAGAGCAAAGGGAGCAATAGGTGACTGATACAAACGTACCGTAATATTAAAAATACAAAGGGCGATCCTGCAGTATGTGTTTTCAACACTTTTAATTGACAACTCTCTTTTGATTTGGCAATATATTTAGGTACAATTTAACAACAGAGATGTCACCCAGGGAGTCTGGGCAAACAACTTGTTAAAAGTTTCTGGTTGCCATCAGTGTATTTGTTTTCAAACTAGGTCTCTTAGTCTGTTTCCCATCACAGTGTCCTGAGAAGACCTTGCTCTATCTTTTTTTTTAAAAGCTTTGGTATGTGTTCTTCCCACGATACATGCAAGTATTTCCATTAGAGTTAATCAATCAACACCAAATAACAGATGCTTTTACCATTAATGGGAGCACTGGGTGTGTGAGGAGGGCAGAGCTGTGCGTGTAAAGGCAGCACACGGAACAGGGAGAAGCACTGCGGGATATTTGCTGGTTGATAATATCCCAGGCAGTCTCGTGTTGGGTTTTTATTATTGCCTTTTGAGGTAGAGCTGGGTTAGGGGCTCATAAGATGTGCAGCTTGTTTCCCCAGTTATGTAGTTTGCCAGATAATGGGAGTAGGACTTAAAATATGTATCGATAGGAAGAAGAGGAAAGAATAATTTGTTTAAGAAACATCCCATCTTTTGCCATTTATCAATAATCATATTGACACCAGGCACATCCCCCTGCAGATATTCTGCAGCACTCAATAGTTCAGACAGCAGTGTCTGCCTTTCATGTAGCAGCGGTCAGGTCTGGTGTATTTGCATATCTCTAATTAAAGCAGAAGGAGACATGTAATTAGCTGGTAATGCTACCTGACTTCTCACACGAATCTGTCACTGTTAAAGGGCCGTGATACCAAGCAATGTCTGCCTGAAAGTGCTGCTCAAGGCTGAAGGAGCCTTAACTGTCAGATTTTTGACTTGCTCTGCCTTTCAGCTTTTGAGGCTGTCTCAGCCCACTGGAGAGCTCGAGATGAGTGGCAGGGATAGTTGTGCTTTTCTTGTGTCACTCTGGGATGTGGGTTGTGAGTAAATGACAGGAGCACTTGGCATCTCCACCGCCTCAGCAGCGGCTGCACCACGAGGTGTTTGCCATTGGATGTGCCCGTCTGCCTCTGTCTGCTTCCTTCACGGTGGGGAAGGGGGTGATGGGCTCAGCCAAATAATGGTTATATGTGTTATTCTACTCTTGAAAATAAGAAAAAAAGGGTGAGTCATCAGCCACATATGTGGAGTCCAGCAGGTGGGAGAGGCTTGCTGAGAGCTCAGCAGGACGAGGGGTGCACAGAGCTCCTGTTGCCACCTCCAGCTCTTGCTACGCCGTCATTAATGATGTAAACATACATGGGTCTTGCTGCAGTAAGAGATGACTTAAAGTAATTTGTGACCCTGGGGACATCTGAATGAGTAGGGACTGTAAATTGGTAACTTATTGAGAGCCTATTTCATCTGTGCCTCCTCCCAGCACAGCTTTGCTTTATTAAGTATTCTCTCAAGGAGGTAAGAAACCCAGTGATGAAGAACATGTCTTTTACATTATTTGAAGCTAATTTTTTTCTCCATTTATGAAAAATGTGATCTTAAACAAAATTTCATGTGTATTGAGAACTTTTTGCTCGAGTTTCAAAGTTAAGATTTTCTCTCGGGGAAGAAAACTCAACAGGATTAGACCACATGTTTTAACTATATAGCCTGCAATTTTAAGAAGTTACACCAAGTACAGTGGGTTTTCTTTAGAGAAACGACAATTTTCTATTAAAATGAGGATACATTTATTAATTTATTTCTCTTCACCGTGAAATTTTAATAATTAAGTGACCAGATGAATATGACTCTTTTCTTAGTTCTTTAACTCCAGTATCAAGTGAGGGAGAGATTTCCTGTGGAGCTCTTTTGGATTCATGTTAAGCTGGAACTTCATCTGAATTTTAGGTGCTTTTCTAGCAAGCAAACACTTGTGCATTGATTCACTTGCATAGTTTTAGGGTGAACCTTCCTGGATGACTTGAACAGAAATCTCACACCTGATAAATACCTGTTAAAGACTGTAAAGAAGTCCTGCATAGTCTGAAATTGCAAATTATTAGAATTCCCTTTACCATACTTCGAGGTGGAGTGAGTGAAAAAGGGACAAAAATATCTTCTTTTTTTCTGTTTTGTTTCTCTGTTTTGCCTAATGTGCCACATACATTTCTAGATCAATTTTGCAGATGTAAATTTAACGAAAATTACACATGCACAGTGTTCTTTAACTATAATTGGTAACAAGCATCATGAGTCACTTATCGTTTGCAAAGGCACTGAGACATTTATTAATGCCACATTTTACTAATGATTTCAGAAAGGATAAGTTAATAGCTTTGAATTATGACCCATAGATGCTTATTGACTCATTGAGTATTTCGTAATGTTGACTTAAGTGTACTTATGTAGTGCTAAATGCCCTGGTCTGGGTCTGATATAATATTCACACACAAGCTTGATTTGAGAAGTTGTGGGGAGGCTTAATCCTCTTCACACATTTGTGATGCCTCTTTTTGCTGTGGGACACCATGCAGTCATAATTGGGTGTTCATTAAGCATATTTCATTAATATATAATGAGCACCATAAATACAGTGACCTTTGAGATAATGCACTTACATGTTTTGATTCATTACTGCATTTTTCTCTTGTTTATTCATCAGAGATGAAAATGTATGATTTTTTCTTAGCTTCCCAACACCTCACAATGTGTCATGTGCTTTATGATAACCTGTAAGGGATTTTGTAAAGAATCTTCTGCTGTCTCTGCTTTAAAAACCAAGAAATGACAGAAAGAGGGAATTAAGCACTTCAATTAGCATAGCACAGCAGACTATCCATCACTGCTTCTTTAGGAACTGAAATGTAAATATGTAAACAGTCATCCTCAAATCATGTGCAAAGCCAGTTCAGTTTCCTTTGCCTTTCTTTTTACACAACACACAAAATGCAGGGCCTTCTAAAGATTTTGAGGTGGAGTTTAATTTTGCTATCTGAAAATAATTTCATTATAATATAATTTTTTGGGGTTTTGATGTAGGATAGTGATGGCACTACTTTGAAGCACAAAGTCTGTCAAGAACGTGGTATATGTAACATAGTAATGTAAACATAGTACATCAAGAGTGAACTTTTAGTTGTGATAGGAGTGTTTCTATCTATAAGCAGTTCATAGTTGCTTCCTCTTAAAAATCAAATTATGATGAAATAAACCTAAAGGGCATATAATTCAATTTGCTATTACAGTGGCATGAGTTAGAACATAAAGCTTCCCTTTTCTTTTTCATACCTTTTCATGTTATACTTGCATGTACCCAAAGCAGTAAAATGTTTTAATCAGAAGACCAAGAGGCCTTTTTATTTCCTCTACCCCAACAATAATTTCCGAACTATTGATTGATAGGAGATCTCATTTTATTAAGTCTCCATCTTGACTTTTCCTAATGGAGCAATTACCCTCCTGATGCTCTGATTCAGCATCTGCTTCTAATGCACACAACACTCCTTTGATTCAATTTATCTGAAATAAAAGGGCAGCTCTGTTTGGAGAAGGTTTTGTGTCTGTCACCGTGGTTTGTACTGATGAGCTCTGTGAGCAGCTCACAGAGTCCCTGGAAATAATCCCTGGAAGTTGTGCTTCCGTCTTCACATCAAGTGCTTTGCTGAGCAACAAAGTGGTGTTCAATCTGTTTTTATCTGAAATGCACCCATGAAACTCATCTAGAGGGGCGGTATCAAGCAGCCTTCCAGTATCTTAAGGACACCTTCAGTCTGTTCACTGCTTGATTGTGTCTGAGAAGAGCCCTGGTCCTTTAAATGTGTATACTTTAGGGAAAGGTTCTCCAACCTTCTGGAAATCTCTTGGAGCTGAACTCGTAATACAAAGGAAGCAATCACATGAACAAGAATTAAAAATTCATTCTTATTTTTAACCATATTTCTGCCTATAGAAATTTTTTTTGTAATCCTATTTCCCTCTGTATTTCCCCCCACAAAAACAACACAAAAAATCCCCGAACAATCACTGAACCCTGAGCTTTCTTGCTGTTATTCCCCCAGTATAGCAAGCTTGCCCTTCTTTCATCATTCCTTCTTACAAGACTTAATCTGAAAATTCATCCCAGTGAGCCTGTGGAGGTTTCCTTTGGAGACAGGGAGAAGAGGAGTAAGTATCAGGTTTGTGATAATTTCTTCCAACATTCATCATTTGCGTTGCAAGAAATGCAGATGAAATTTTGACTCACGGGATCAAATCCTGACAAGCAAATGAGTTCAGATTGGCCTTTAACCTGAATACAGTTGTCTGACCCCTTGGTTCTGTCCCAAGGCTGGTGACTAAGACCCACTTTTAGGGGAATAACAAACCTTTCTCATCAGCAGTGTCTTCAGAGGTATTCCAGTATTTTGTTTGAGGTTGTTTGGGTTTTTTTTCATGTCATTGTATCTACGAGAAGGTCTGAATTTTCAGCAAATATTCCTTAAAATTATGCTCATTCTGTCTTTCCTTATGCTGCTGATTCATATCCAGACTTATTGAGAGTCTGGGTATGAATCATGCAATAAATGGATGGCAAACTGCTGGGAGCTGTGACTGACTGAGATGGAGTAGCCCAGAGTTTCCTGAAGAGAGAAGAGAATTTTCCATCCCAGTCAAGGGGGGAAGAGAAATACAAGTGAGATGTTGTGTGCTTTGTAGAGGAAGACTGTGAAGAAAATCCCATTAAAACAAACAAACAATTTCTTTCACAGTGTTGGGCTGCATCACATCTTCTCTGGGATTTTTGTACCTTGTGATGGAAAATGTTGACTTTTTCTTTGTTTTCTGGAGTCTGTATTCTTGGATCAACTTGATCATGCCTTCTCTCACAATAGCAGGTTTTAGTGCCTCAGAACAAAGCCTTGTGGTATCCTTTTACTGCTGGTGATAGTATTTACCAGCTGGAAGTGATTTAGAAGTCTAGAGCAGATAGGAGTTGTTTTGAATTTGAATTCTTTCCATCAGAAGTTTTTATCCCTCAAACCTATCCCTATGCTAATATATAATCTATCAACACGCAAATATAATATGATATTTTCTGTGTGCCATAATTATTTAAGTTTCTATCTGTGTTTTATGGTTGATGGAAAACTGGCAGAGTTAGATCTAACATAGAGAGACCAGTTCAAACAATTATCAGTTTGCGTGTTTGACATTCTTGGCCTGTTAAGTGTTGTATTTTACACTTAATGCTTCAAGATTAGCATGATAGATTAGCTTGCTTAGATAAATGTTTCTATGATTTATTCTCTTATTAACTGTTCTGTTGATCCTAAAAAAATATGTCCCTTTTTTTCTTGATGGATGTCACGTCACGGGAGCACAACTTGTAAGTCCAGTGTTGCTTGATGCCATGGTGATGTGTTAGAATCTATTTCAGATGAAAAGTACTGGGATATATAGATATAAAAACATCAGGAAATGAAAAAAAATCCTTCTGCTGACTCGTGATGGAAATTCACAGACCCTCTCACCTGCCTTGCAAGCTTTGGTACTGTGACGTTATCCATAAACATGATTAAATTTCCTGAAGGTAAAATGAAGGAGCCTGGCAAGTCCAAGAGGCATCAAGAGTTCAAGAGATGCCAAGAGCTCACTCATCCTTATGCTTAACACCAGGATGTGTGAAAGCTGAGATAGGGACAGACCAGGCTGTAAAAGAGTACAAAGCCTCTGTTTAACTGTTGATTTAAAGGCTGTACGTGATCACACACGTATGTGCTCATGTACAGATGTGCTTATAGTATGTGGGAGTTGGGATGCTGTTTGTGATACTGTATGCAAGAACAGATTCTGAAGTGTATATACATAGACACTGTGTCTGTGTTTCTTTTTCAGTCCAGATTCTGGACTATAGTGCCCCTTGAAAAGCAGCTGGAGATGCTGAAAGAATTTTGGATGACGTTTATTTCAGATTTTACCCTGGATGCTCTGGATTCCTCAGTTTCTTCTTGTGCCAGTGGTGTCTCATTACCACTAGTCAAGTTATATAATCATAGAATATCGAGATACATATATAAAATCTGGCATATATTGTATTTGTATAGTTCAGAAAACTAAAGGCTCTGCTCAGCCTTCTAATCCTGTCACTAAAAATTCAGTTCCCTTTCACGGAAAAGGCCACCTGGTCTTCTTTGTTATCCTTCTGTATAAATAACTTCTTTAGTTACGTACTGAATTTAGAGAGATAACCTTTGGCTTGTTTTGCACCTGCTCTGAGCTGGTTAAGCATGAGGCAGATCCAGCCTAAAACACACATATTAGCTGTATTAGCATGTTATTATACCTGAGACATTAAGCCAAGGCTCTTAGCTTTGAAGTTCAGCTGGCTCGGGCAGATGTGGCTCTGAGCATCAGCTGAATATGGAACACAAACACTGATAGCGTAAATCTCACCCTGTGGGGCCTCGGATCATTCTGTACCCTTCTGAGTGCCAAACACATAAAATTTTGATGTCCTTCAAATAATCTTTTTCTCCCAGGCCTGATTCCAGCCTTCACCTCAAAAAGCATATTTCTCAATACAAGTGAAATAGAGATTCTGAGTGTGAAGAAACATTGGCTGCTGTGGGGATCTTTCGAAATGGACTTAGTGAGTGATTGAGTAATTACTGTTCTGCACTAATAATTACTGAGCTATTAATACATTTTTACAAAAGACTCCACAGATTCCAACTTGGTGTGAAAAGTTCTAGCATGTAGCTTACAGTTAGATCATGGTAGGAGATTGTGGCTCCCCTCATTCTGTGCATCAGACACCTTGTCATTAGATGTCTGAAAGTTGTCACTAGCACCTGAAGAGGCTGCATTAGAAACTCATTAATACCCAGGCTAATTTTAATTATTCTCTACTGTGTAGAAATAAATGTTAGTTTAGGTTAATACTGGACCTCTGTGAGGCATTTGCAAAATAACCCAGGCAAAGAGTTTGTGTTTATATATATATATGTATATAAGTTTAAAAGTGATTTTTTAACCTTTTTTTTTTTTTTTGTAAGCCATAAATATATTTGAATGTTACTATCTCCCTTAAGCTGAGCAGCTAAAGATCATTGTTGCAAGGTTAGGTCCTTAAAAGGAGCAGATAAATCCTCTAACAAGCCTCATGTGGGTAGGTATTTGAAAGCTGCTTTTTCAAATATCGCAGTGAAGTGTTTTGTGGAAATGTACAGTGGTTGTTTTTTTTCCTTTGCTTTCCTCCATTCTGTTTGCCCTCCTCCTTTCCATTCTCCCAAACAGTAATTAATGCCTGGGATCAGCGTGGTTGCTGCTGCCATGAGAATATTCTTCAGGAGGAACAAAAGAATGACGTTCTCTTTGAAAAGGAGCCAGATAGTGAAAAATGATTACAGCCCGCTTAATTGCGGGCTTTTTCAGAGCAGCATGTTTAGTTTTGCATCGCTTCAAAAACTAATAACTTCATGGCTTTTTTAAAACCAAGATAGCAAAAAGAAATCTGAAGTACATTATAAAAAGAATAACGATTGTTGGTTGTTTTTTTTTTTTTAGTGTTTTAGTGTAGAATGTGGAAAAGTTTAGACTGTAGAACAGCTTTAAATAAATCATTTAATAAAAAGATCACCTAAAAATACAGAAAATGTGATTCACCATTTCTGCTCAGCTGGAGATGTTTGTTGGAGACTGGGGTCCCTGCTGCTGTCGCAGTTGGTGCCTTTGATTTTGGGGGGAGCAGCAGCAGGATGGGCTGGGACAGGAGCCTCTGTCTACACCTGTGGTCCTCAGTCCTCACCACCTTATTTAGCAAAGAGTTGATGTCAGTGCAGGGAAGAGAATATTTCTGTCCTCCTCTGAGGTCTGTGCACAGGGTGGCCACTAACCACATCCCTCTGGTGCTCAGGTTTGTGTAGGGTTTGCACATATGCCATTTCTATCCAAGCAGGGCTGTCAGAGGCCTGCTGTGGCATCCCAGCAAGTGGCACAGGCTGCAGCAGGTCACCCACCTTCCCTGCAATTCAGGGGGTGCTCAGCTGCCCTGTGGCTTGTGCACAGAACCTGTCTGGAGTGGGACCAGGCTGAGCTCAAGGAGAGCCTGCTTAGGGTTTCTGCTCCTTTCCTGGTTGTGCCTGTGTTAGGAGCAGCTTCCACCTCTGCCAGTTCCTCCTGTCTCACCCTGCCTTGTCCTCCCAGAAATAACCTTTCCTTCAGACTTGCAGGTGGAGCAGGAGATGACTTCTTAGTTATCTGTCAGACATCCTACTCAACAGAGAGGCCAGCACCTCTATTAAGCTTGCAAGGAGAGTTGCTTTCCAGATTAGAAATGCAAAAGAGGGGAAAACTTGAACAATTGCAATTTATGATGGTTCCCAGATAGAGCTGCTCTGTTCAGCCAGGTCAGGGATTGTAGCTGCTGGTTGTTGAACTTGTCTAACCTAATCTTCTTGAGGTGGACTCTTGGGCATTCATACATAAGCTGGGGCTCTGAGTCCACCATCAAAGCCATGAGTTGGCAATTTTTGTGTTTCCCTAATGGAGCAGCTGTCAGCCTGATAATACTGAAGCCATACATACACATACTGTGCACACACAACCCCCCTGGGGCTCTGCATTTGGTATATCATGGGTTAGATAGAACTCATCAACCTGAACATGCCTTTAGAAATACTGTGGGGTTTATTTTTAAAACCGGTTGTTGATCTGGAACATCCTCTCTGTCCTCCTAACAAGAAATGTTAAGCCTTATTGTTATCTGAAGATGGGTTTTAACAAGTCTTGTGTTTGTTAATACCTGAATCCTAAGGTAGCATTCATCTTCTGTTTGGGGAAAAAAAAGTTGTCTGAGAGTTGATAGGGTCTTTATTTGGATATCTGTTTTAATTGAGGGGTTTTCTCCTATTTAATATTAGCATCTGAAGAGCACTGCTGAAGGTTGGATGAGTATGGAGGCAGCTCAGTTTGTACTTGACCACTTCTCTCAGAGAAAGTTTCTGTTAAGGTTTCTAGGGAAAAAGAGGGTAGCTTAAAATTTCTGATATTACTATGAAGAAGGATGAGAGGGGGTAAAAACCTAACCAAGTGTCTCAGCACTACTCCTTAAACATCATGAGGAAAAGAATATAGCTGCAGCATTTGTCCTGTGCCTCTGATACATTTTTTTTTCAATCTGAACATTGTTTTTAATAGCTCTGCCTCTTGTTATCTACTTTTGTCAGCATCATACAAGTTTTCATGATTAGGGAAGCCCATATTTGCCTTGTACTGAATGTGCAAAATCTCTCATTTACCCTGAGTGTACGTTAGGTGAATGTCATGATAGTACTAAGGCACTTTCTCACTAGTTCTAAAATAGCAGGTTGATTTACATGTTTATTTTTATAATATTGAGAGGAAAAAGTAGTTAAATACCACTATTATGTATGCAAGAGGGGAATACTTTGTATGCTTCACTGCTGTCATGTGAAAGTCCCTAAATTGCTTTTGGCAAGTAGATAACTTAGAAATTGCTTTAGTGACAGAAGTGTTTTGAAAATAAACCTTGAAAGTGAGAATTTGAAACCTGTAATTATCTAATGGAAGACTGAAATGGTTTTTAAAAGCAAGCTAAAAGGTAAACAGTAGAGTTGCTGCAGTTATCAGACCTCTCCACATGCTGTGCCATATCTGTGTTTTGTGGATACACAGGGCACGATTTTCCAGATACCCATTAGTCACAAAATGTTTGAGGTGAGGCACTGGGATCACAAAAAACACAGAAAACATGTTTGCTGCACAGATAATGGAGGCATAGAATTTGTTGAAGAATTTAGTAATTTCTTCCTGGTTGTTTTTTTTTTATTTTTATTTTTTTGCTTCTATATTTTTCAGGTTATTTGCCTCCCCACTGTCTTTCTGCCAGGTAGAGGAAGATGTTTTTCATGTAGGATCCTGATGCATTGATGTACACAATGGCTCTGGTAGTACTTGTGTCAAACCTGTGTTCTTCACAAGGGTTTGCTGTTGATAGACTTTGATTAGGGCACAGCAGATCTACTTGGATCACAAGTGAAGGAAGGTGAAGATCACTGACACCTGTAGGACTCACTCTGGTGTCAGAAGAGGTCTCCCACAGCCTGTCCATCCTCTTCTTTGATGCTCTGGCTGCCAGACTTAGAGTCCATTCTTGTTTTTTGTGATTGTGGTTCACTGGTATGCAGTGTTGTCACTGCAAGAGACGAGTATTTGCCTCTATTAACAAGAAACCTGTTTTACTCTGTACTTGTGGCCTCTGAGAATTGAGTCTTTGGAAAACTTAAGTAAGAAAAGGAATTAGAAGGGGAAGAAGTTTGGTGGATACGGGTCTAGTTCATGGCCACTGGAATTTGGGATTTTTTGAAGTCACTAATCACTCTTGACTGTTACTGGGACTAGGTGATGACTTTACCTCCCTGTTACTGTCATCTCAAAAAGCCTACATCAGTTTGAGGAAATACAGTACATGTCTTTACTGCTGCAGCAAGAGATTTGTGTTCATTGCTGTGGCAGTTCAGCAAATGTGACTATTTCTGTGGGCATCTGGCTAGATCATGACAAGTTTAGGTCACGGTGTCTGCATGGCTGCAGGGGAATGGCTCTTGCATACATGTCTGCATAGGAAATATTAGCGTCAGAAAGCTGAGTAAATCCTTATTCAAACTGATGCATGGCTTTAAAAATGATTCTGTAATGTATTATGTCCCTGAGGAAAACCATGAGAATTTTTTGGCCCGTGAAAAAGGTTAATTTCTTTACTTTCATAATGCAACTGCTTCAGCTAAGGGATAGGTAGCTACCAGTGGTTGCAGTGATACAGATTATTGCAACACCCAGAATAAAATATGCATGAGACGGGGAGAACATAAAGAACCTTGTTAATCTGTTTTGGAGTCCCATCCAGGATAAGGCTGGCATCAGTTTGTGCCACTTCACCGATGCCAGATGAATCCTTTTGACCCCTAGCAATTAATAGTTCTGAGATGTGGATTTCTTGCTTCATATGGTATGAGGGTTCCCTTTTGGTGTTGGAAGTTAACTTCTGCAGTTTAAAAAGTGGCTGGAGAGATTTGCTGTTCTTCCTCAACCAAGGAAGCTGTGTGGGAGACTGATGGTGGTGGCTGAAAGAAGATGTCTGATTTTAGAGCAACTCAAAGGAAGCACTCGGATGGATTATTCTTTATTAAACCTTGACTTTTGTATTTTTTTGGCCAAAATAAAGCTAGGAAAGCAAACAAAGACATCTAAAAAAATACTTCATCTTGCAGTAATTATGGCCTTAAATAATAGTTGCTTTTAACTGGCATAAGCTGGTGCTGTTGCCAAGAGAAACAGTCCCACCTTCCCTGGCAGCTCGTTCGCATTCCTGCCCCGTTGCCTCCTCCACCGTGCCAGCGTGAGGGTATCTGCAGCTGAGCGTGGCCATGGGCTGAGGAACGGGCACAAGGTAACAGCAATCCAAGAGAAATGGCTGGAGTTCTGTGGCTTTGGTCTTGTCTCAGCTGAGTTAGCCACTCCAGTTTGCCACCTGGCTCCACGAGTGTCAGGGCAACGGGAGGGAGGACGCGGGGCAGGATGAAGGGGCCAAGGAGGCGAGTTCTGTTCGGTGGGTGACAGTCGTGCTGGCCCAGGGAAGGGGAGATTAAAGGATTAAAGGTGAAGTTGCTCGATTTGTCACCTTTCAAGTCTCGTGTTCTGCAGGACAGTGAAGGGTAGTAGTGACCAGTGTACAAACGGCCACGGTGAGAGGGTGTGAAGTGTTTTTATTTTTCTGTATTTGAGTCGTCAGCTCTCAGTGACTTTATTTTGCTCCACAAAGGTCTTGCACATTATCATTGGATGAAACAACCTTTGACATCTCATTTCTGGTGTACATGGGATCCTCTTACACTGCAGACACAGTGAAACAATTCTGTTCTATAGAGGTCTTTTTTTTAATAGTTTTCCTCTGGTTTTATTTTGGTGTATAAATCTCTGTTAAAAGTACTGCATTTAATGCTTCTCCAGTGGAATTGCCAGTTTTAACTGCAAGTATGTACAGAGGTACATATCTTGACTTAGTCAAGCAAAGATTAATACAATCTCTGTAGCTGTTTTCTCCTTGCTTAAAAAGAAAACAAAGTGATTTGCTTGTGAGTGGGTGTAGAAAAGCAAAGGAAAATTTCCTGATAGGCCTCTGTACGTGTGTTGGATGATATTTGCTTCCTTGTGCAACTCCACTGACTCTCATCCAGTATTTTTTTATCATGAAATGAACTTGTACAGGCGTATATTTATTTATCATATTCAACTTAGAAGCTATAAGGTCTCTTTTCTATCTGTCATCTATTTGAATTAAGGATCCTTTTCAGAAAAAACTGTGTGATCTTCAATACACCGTGTCATGATTTGCTGATGTAACTGAATTGAAAAGAAAAGTGACTTTTAACACATTTGGGATGAATGGAAAGTGAAGCTTTACTGTCCTTATGAAAGGAGCTGGGAATTCCTCTTATTTGCAGGAAAAAGCCACTGCCAGTCAACTCCTAGTGGTTGTTTTAACCTCCCTGCCCAGGTGAGAATCAGGGGCTGCTACAACTTCCAGTCCAAGCAGAGCATTTAACTATGCTCCACACAGTGCTGTGTGTGAGTGTTCCAGCTTGGGAAGTGTAGTTTCCAATGTTATTGGGAAAAGAGAATGCCCAGTTTGGGTTATGGGGGGCTAAAGAAGTGCTGATGGCCTCTCTTCCCAGCCATAACCCTCCCTGGAACAGAGGTAACTTCCAGTGCTGCCTCCTGCATCTGCACAACTACTTTTACAATAAATTTTTCAAGACACTTATGAGGATAAATGCAACAAAAATCAAAACACAGAAGGGGCCTTTCTCTGTGACTTCAGAAGAATTTGAAGTTTTAGTCCTTTTGAGGTTTATGTTTGCCGAGTGAAAAACTGACTTCTAAAAATTCATCTTAATTGTTCTGGAAGCATCTTCTCTCACAGCAGATGTTCAATCAAATATAAGTTGGGCTTTCAGCATCTGTGTTTCTAGCTGTGATGTCTTTGTTGTGAAAAGTTGTCATCAGTCTGAATACATCATTTTTCGAGCCACCTGCCTTTCCTTTTCTCTCCTCTTCCGCCCTCGTTTCCTTCTGAGGTTGATACTGAAAAGTGTAAACCTGAAGGTGGCCTCCCTTCTAAAAAAACTTGCTTCTCACATTGTGTTCTCCTGCTAATGCTTATTTTATTAGCCCCCTTCTTACCCTGGCAGCAAATGCAGTGACGTGGCATTCAGGGCACTTTTCCAAACTCTGAAATTTTACAAGCAGTACACAGTGGAAACATTTACAAATCTGTTCCAAGATACATATACACTGGGTGTATATACCCAAATGTAAATATTCAGATCTGTTTGTTAAGTTTTCAGTTGGCTAACTGGTTAAAGGTTTATATTCGCGTGTCCATGGAGAAGCTTTTTCTTTCTGTGGTCGAAATGACAGCAGGTTTCCTAGGGAGGAAAACAGCTATTTTCTTATCTTGATGTTCCCTGAGGCTTATCTGAAACCCTCGAGCATCCACGTGTACTGGGTGTTGATAAGAAGAGAGCTGGCAGCTCCACCAGCTCTGCGCTGCTGACTAGTCCTTGATGCTTAAGTAATCCATCTGAAGTGATGGGCTAATGTGGCTTTGAGGTTCTGACTTGGTTACTGAGCTTTTTTTCATCTCTAAATGAGACTTTTTTTTCTGTTGTTTTGGTAAATCGTTACTTTTTCAGAGGGCTTGAAGTTCCCCTGAAGTCCATCCATCCAAGCTGGATAGAAAGCTGTAGTAGCTCTAAAATTCTTGAGAACAGGAGTCAGAGCAGTGGCAGTCGTTAGGATAACTAAAACCCTGACCTCCACAAGGGGAAAACTACACTGTGTTTCTCTCTGTAAGGCTAAAAAAGAGATCTGAATAGTTTAAAACAGAGTTTTTATTGCTTGTGGTAATTGAACTGGGGTTTTTTCCTAAGTTGTGGCTTGTTGACTTGTAGGCAAAATCCACTTATGGTGGTTAATAAGTGGTCAGATTATGTTGAAAAATGTCATCTTTCAGTGTGTCACTTCCATGGCTGATCAAAGACAGTGATCAAAACCTGAAGAAAACCCAAACTTCAACGTTAATGGTTTGCCTCTAGATTTGAATTAAATTGATCTTTAAAAAAGCAAACCTCTCCTTCAAATGCTGCAACCACAAGTTTGTAGTTTTGCAAATTTCTGGATGTGATTTTTAGTCTTAGGTTTAGTCCCATTCCTAAGACTTGATATGAGAAAAAATAGTCACCTTGAGTGTCTGGTAAATCCCTTAGATTTTAGTCATCTGCCAGGGAATGTCCCATGAAATGACAGTGAATCTGCAAAAGTATTGGTTTAATGATTTTTTTAAAATTTTTTTTTTAATTACCAATCACTTAGTTTGAATCCATCAGTGTCAATTTAGATGCTGCAAGATTAATGTTCTTATTGTTTCTTGTCAGAAACCCCTAACCTATGTTGACGTGGTTCTCTGTGTAAGGTCATTACCAGTTCTGTGCCAGTAAGTCTGTGCTTTAACTTCACAGTAAATTCAAAATCACATAAACTGGGGATTAGAAGTTATTTTGACCACGCTTGGTATGCTTGCCATTTCCCAATTTATGTTTTATATGCCCAATTTGATTGGGTAATGCATTTCATACGTGCTGCAAAATGTTTGGGAGGGGGGTGGCAGTTTGGTGGCAAGATCTGTGTGGTGTGATCTGTTTCTAAAGGGGGCAAACTCGACAGTGCAGTGCCCATAGGTGGGGTCAGCCAGTCTGAGTGCATGGGCTACCTTGGAAAAAGGTGGTGTGGTCCCTTGGGAGATGTTGCTGCTGTCTCAGGTGACAGTGTGAGCAAGCTGAAGGATAACCTCCCCTCTTGAGGCTGTTTCAGCTGGATTCAGTGCTCTTACCCAGCTCATAGCATGAGATGCACAATTGGCTGGTAAGAGTCCTAAAGAGGGGCTGGGATTCACAGGATTTGTCTTTTCCTGACAATCTGCATTGACATTGACTTAAAATGCTTGTGAAACCTGAGCACCATTGGGTTTAAAGTTCCCTGAGGGTGGAGTTATCCTCCCAAGCCGTGGGGTGATACCGTGCTGCTTACATCCCTCCATGCTGCTGGCACACACTGCCTGTGTCCTCACAATACTAATGCCATTTTTTTCAGATGACCATATCTGAAATGTGGCATCTGCAGTTACAATAGCAAGGGCACCTCACGGGACTTCACAGATATGCTAAGTTTGTATTCCAGCTCTTCACCTTACGATGTTATTAAACGCAATTGCCTGAAAAAACATTTGGTATCAGGGGAGCTAAAAAGCATGAAAAGGTCCAAACCTGACCTTTGGGAAGGAAGTATTACCCGTGCTTGGTGAAACACACGTCTGCACCCTTTGTTTCCTCTTGACTGAATTGATATTTGAGTGTATAGTTAAAAGTGAGCATGTGCTCAAGCGCATTCCTGACTTGTGGCCTCATCTCTGCCTCAGAAAGAGGAGTGTGCTTCTTCTTTCCTATTGACCTTTCTAAGCATCACAGAAATGCTACACCTAACTCTGCAAAAGCAGTATTTGGCTTTCCTGCCTGGCACACTGGTAAATCTTGAAAGCATTTCTTGAACAAACTGTTTTGGAGGAGAGTGGATGAGGTGAGGACCAGACCCCGCTGGACACTTCTTGAGGCACGGTCATGTTACAAAATGTTTGTGTAATTTATCCAGCTGTAAGCAAGATGTACTTTTTCTTACTCTTTTCCTAAAGCTGCAATCTGTTATTGGTTGTATTAACAGTTAATACAAGTGCAGCTGTTGGAGGACTCTTGGAGCAGGATGTGATGCAGAAACTAGGAATGAGTAGGAAGAGGTCAAGTCACAGTAAATAAGTACAAGGCAGTATTTTTTACATCAAACGTAGCAGGTCTGGTAACCCAAGTAACCCAGCTATCTCCACTTTCAGTTTTCCTACATAATAGCTGTTAGAACTGCATAATACTTTAGAGTAAGCTTTGGAAGTTTCAGTAAATAGTTTACAGGTGGATAGGAATAAATACATCATTATGTTAGAAGGATCAATTTGAGTCTCCCCAGTTCAACATGAAAATTCTCTATCTGCATTACTGTCCCTTTACCTGAATAATCAAAGTTGCAGTTTCTTTCATATGAACAATATAACAAGCAGAAAGGGACTGGATTTTGCAGAGTGAATGACTGTAGTTGCCACAGAAATAGGGAGATATTAAGATTTTAAGGAGTGACCAAAAAACTATTTCTACTGAATTCCTCTTTATATGAGTAGCATATAGTCATGGCAAAACATATGAATGTACCATGTTTTTAAATAACATTTCTAATCTACCACTTTGGTAGTTTTATACATCTACTGTTCAGATTTTCTGATGCCAAGTAAGACAACAGTTTCAGCTTTGCTGTTTTTGAAACCTTCACAACTGAATTCTGGTGCCTGGTATCGGTGGCTCCAGGAGCATCCTTATCCTTGGTGGGAGTGTTACTCTAGTCCATGAACCCTATTGGACCTTGATATCTTTGAGGCTTTGCTAATCCAGCAGCTAAACCTGGCTGATTGCAGTCAGAGTTGTTAGAGAATAGAAAAAAAATGCACAGAGTAAGTGAAAGGATTCACTTTTTTTTTTTTTTTCCCCTTTAATTCAGGCAAGAATTAAATTGGTCCCAGCCAGTAGTGTCTGGCAGTGCTAACACAGCTGTTTTAAAAAGTTGTAGCAAGTTTTAGTTTTATGTAAATTTTTTTTAAAAAAAGTTAAATTTTAGATAGAGATCCCTTGGGGTTGGGTTATCATAACAAATAGCAAAGTATGTTATCACATAGTGACAGGCAACAGGAGATACACCTACTGGAAACACTAACAAAAATATGCCAAAGGAAACTAGAAACCACAATCTTTTTTTGATAATTCACCTGATTTTAGAGCTCATCTATTCAAAAGCAAAACAAAGTAAATAAAGCCAATCTTAAAATGTCTTTTTCAGATCCTCATCTTTTAATAAATAGCTTCTAAATATAGCATCACATCAAATACTTGAGCAGAGCATTTGTGTTTCCACGGCAGTGCTGCAAACCTCAATCTCCTGTGCTTTTCCACGACTTGTGTCTTTGGTCTGTGCAAAATGTGAATTACGTGTGGATGCGACACTTGGGGACATGGTTTAGTGGTGCGTTTGGCAGTGCTGGGTTAACAGTTGGACTCAATTATCTTGGAGGTCTTTTCCAACCTAAATATCTACAAAGTGTCTGTCTGGTTATTTGGCTCTGGTGGAGCAAATTATGGTCTCGTTTTTCCAGGTACTGGAGTCGAAGGTGTGGCTCATGGTGTATTGCAGACTTTGCAGACATTCCCATTAGTCTTCATCACTGGCAAGTTGTTTAAACCATCCTTCAGGTGCGACATGCTTGGGACAGTCTGCTGTCGGTGCCCCATCCCTGGAAGTGTCCAAGGCCAGGCTGGATGGGGCCCTGAGCAACCTAGTCTGGTGGGAAGGTGTCCCTGCCGTGGCAGGGAGGTTGGAACGAGATGATGTTTAAGGTCCTTCCGTTAAAAACCCTTGGGGGATTTTTAGTGTAGTAAAAAGACAGGCTAAATTATGCTTTGGCCTCTCTTAAAGCTCCTGAGATTTTCTTCTGTTTTCCCCTCTCCCGGGTGCTGAGTCATCGTGTTTGTGAGAATCGTACATCACTATCTGGAAATCGTATAATTTATTTAGAATTGCTGACTGCCACATTTTATCTGCTAAACTAAGCAAGTGCTAAACTGGCCTTGATCAATGTGCTTCAGTCAAGGGTGCTGGCAATTTACTGGCTCTGACCTTCCCTGCATGTTTAAGGGCCTAAACGACAGGGAAGGTCAATGGCAATTACGCCATTTAAGAAATTCATGGAGAGTGAGGCAGCTAAATAACTCCCAAGGATTTAGAGCAAGCTTGATTTATTTCCTTTTTTTTTCTCTCTTTTTTTTTTTTTTTTTTAATATTAGTATCATCACTTAGCAGAGATTCCTTCATTTGTGGTGAAGGAATAAGGTAGTGAATGAGCAGTAGTGAGTTCAAACAAAATCTGTCTTTGCACTTCTAAAAACAGTCTTTTAGGCCCTCTGGAGAATGTTATAAAAGAATTAAAGATTGTTGTTAATAATTACCTAGTGATTCTGAAACTGTTACAAGATCCACGTATCATTAATATAGGCTGTGATACTGGTCTTCATGTATTGGACCAGCCCAATAAAATTCAATCCTGCTTTCTCAATCTAAACCTCTTAATTTTGGCCAACAGAAGATGTTTAAAAATGCAGTTCACTGTAAGTGCACACATATCTATAAAATATTTTGGCAATGTCTAATACTCTTGGGTGCTTCTAAAAGTCCTAATGGTCGAGAGTGTGCCCCATGTATGGCCAGGAACTACATTTTCAAGGTATTTCAAGTTCAAAAATTAGACCCAGAAGCAACCAAACCCCATTAATTATGTTGTCTCCTAAGCTACATGAGATGCTCTTAGAATTTGAAGGGCTCTTGGTTTTCAACATGAAGCAAAGTAATCCTGCTTTGCACACCAGTGGGTGTTGTTGTGAGGGATTCCTCAAGGACACAATATGGAGAAGAGTTGATGGGACAAAATTATTCCTGATTTTGTAACTGACACCTTCAAAGAATCAAACTGTCCTGAGCATGCTCTTTGTGTTTTAACCTTGTGATACAAACATTTCCAAGCCATTTAATCCAGTACACATAACAGAAATAAAATTAAACCCTGTCTCAGCAGCCAGAATCATTTTGTCTCAAGCCTTTTAATTAAAGATCCCTTTCTCCTTTATCCTTCCCTGCACTGTGTTATCTGCCATGTACTCACTTCTTGGGTGTAAATACTGTGTATAACCATACATCATGCTGAATTTTCAGTGTCTCTGGTCAGACTTTTGTTTAAAAACCATGGTTTTTTGTAGTCCAAGAGGAATTAGAAAGCATGTATGGAGTTGTACTCGGAAATACCTGTACATGAGTTCCTGCTTAAGGTTGTTATTTTGCCACGTGTGAACCAGCATTAGTGTTCCCTGCCTGGTAGGGGTGACATCAGGATGGGTGTTGCTTTTGCCAAGTCACAGGGGTACTGGCTAAAAAATTAACATTTTCATCAGAATTCCTGAGTTAAACACACATCTGTGTGTGTGGCTGGCACTGTCACTGGTGCAGTGGTATTTAATGGAATGGCATTTTGGGCTGTAAGACCTTGTTTTTGCCCTGGCTCGGCCGCTGGCGTGGGTGTTGTGTCATCTGCAGCCTTCTCCACGCTCCCCAGAGATGACAAACTGAGAAAGGCAGTCATTATCTGCCACTCTCTGGCTCCCAAAATGGAGCAGCATTTGCAGTCTGGTGTTCTCTCAGAGATGCTTTTGTTCACTTCATCGTCTGAATATTCATTTATGCGTCAAATTGCACATTTATTGAGAAAGATGAGGACTGAAGCTTTGCAGTGCTTAGATTGAGATGCAGAAATGAATCATAAATCACTTGAAGCATTCTGTCTTTAAATCCCCATATTGCAGTTGCTGGAGCAACATGTATTTAAGCAACCATTATAGCATAGGCTGTGCTTACCACAGTGAAATTGGGAGCACCTGTATGAAGGACATGTGTAAAAAAAATTGTTTAACATAATTTGAGATTTCTCACAAAATCCTGCTTTCCTACTCTGTCCAGTTTCCTTCAAGTTTACATTTGTAGTGGGACTTCCAGGAGTGAGGAGACCTTGGGTTTGTTTGTTTCTGTGAACTGGGACATGAGCAGCACCTTCAAATACCTTCTAAGAAAGTGACTCCCCCTCAGTTGTGTGGTTCAGCACCTCCTGCACCTTGTCAGAATTAGAGACCTATAAATGGATCTTTGCATGCCATATACTGGCTTTATTTGTATAAACAGCTATATTCTTGTATCTATATCTAGCTTTTATCTCAAGCACTGTTGTGGTGGGTTGAGGTTGACCCTGGCTGGCCACGGAGGTGCCCACCACAGTTGATCCATCACTCCCCTCCTCAGGTGAACAGGGGGGTGGAAATACAACAAAAGACTCCGTGGGTCGAGATAAGGACAGGGAGAGGTCACTCCATCACGGGCAAAACAGGCTTGACTTGGAGAAATTAATTAAATTTTTTACCAGTGAGATCAGAGCAGAATAATGAGAAATAAAACCAAATTTTCAAACACCTTCCCTCCACCCCTCCCTTCTTCCTGAGCTCAGCTTTACTTCCAATTTTTCTCTACCTCCTCCCCTCAGACAGCACAGGGGCGATGGGGAATGAGCCTGCAGGGGCACAGCTGCCTCTCCATGGGCTGCAGGGGGAAACTCAACACAATGAGTGTGTTTTACCTCACAAAGCACTCAGTTCTGTCATGTCTGTGGTCCTCAAGGTCCGCACCCAGATTTTGGTGGTGTTGGTAGCAAAGCTGAAGCTCTTTGGGGTGGGGTCATATCATGACAGCTCAGAGGAGCTCCGGAGCTGCCCAGTGATGGAGGTGATGCAGGTGGTGTCATTCTCTCTATTTTTCTGCAATGCACTTTCAGTTTTTCTCATAACAAATGAAAAAATATCAGCATCTGGTATGAATGTCTGGGACTACAGTTATTTTCTGTGCATGTGTTTAATTTCACTAAGCTATGAGCATTATTTAAATTTGTATAGAAATAATTTTACTGGGGAAATAATTAACTGTAGTCTGGAAGAAGTGTGCATATGTATGAAGAAGATGCTGTTACTGGGAAGACACATTCTTTGTATGATGAATGCTCTGGTTTTTTTTTGAAAGTGTGATGAAGAAGAGGCAGAATTATTCTGCTCTTACTTGCTTCTCCTATTGGTGCCACAAATACAAGTTTCTTATGCTGAATCGCTGATAGTGAGTTTTAATAAATCAATTTCATGGATGCAAAATACTGTGCAGAGGATGCTGGTTAATGTATGGAAATGAATGCACTTCAGTGTACTTGGCCTTTGGAAAGTTATGATTGGAAAGAGGTGCAGAAATGGAACCAATTTGCACAGTCACTTGTGAACATCAAAAACATCTCGGCAAACCAAGAAAGTCACATATATGGAGCTTTGAGCCCAATAATTTCATTCTAATTGGAAATACCTGCAAGACGGTTGATTTCAGGTCATAGTTAAAGTTACTGAAGAAGTGGGTGAGCCTGGCAAATACTTGATTGGCATCTTCTCTGGGAGGCAGAGTGGACAATTGTGCTGAGACAGTTTTGTCTCAAGTCTGTGAGGTTCAGAGTCATCCAGATGATGAGTTTTTACAGGGATTTCAGGCAAGGGAGGGAAATGAAAGCAGGAATGTACTGTAGGAAGGAGGTGTTTGCAGGAAATCAATAATGTGAGTGCATACAAAGGACATGCCACTTAAGGAGTGGGAATGTAGGAAAGCATTATTAGTATATATTTGAGAAAAACAAAAGTAATTTTTGTTGATTTTTTTTTTTAAGGTTAAATATATTTTGTATGAAAAAGACCTAACTTTATCCCAAAGTGATTTTTCTTCCATTTGTTTCCAGATGCCTTTGGCCTCCTGGCTGTGTTGGGCTGACTGGTAGTTTGGGTTCTTTGGTATTTCTTGAGTAGTGTGTTTACTGCCTTTGGTGTGCACTTTAAATGTTAGCAAGGGCATGGACATTTTGGCCAGGTTTGGGTTGACATCTTCCCTTGTTGCTTAATTTCTGCCTTGAGTAGCTGCATTCTGCTTTTCTGTGTTGTCTTGGAGGAACCTCATGTTGGTGGGAAGAAACACGAAGCAAAGCCAACAGGTTATTTAAAGGAGGTTGAGTGGACTTATTTTGGGAGCTCTAGAGTGAAAGGATTTAACTTCTGTTCCCTTCTGCTATAACTTGTGAGCAAAGCCGTGGAAGGGTTGCAGAAGTGTTGAATCTTCTTCATTTCTTGTAGCCACATGAAAGAAATCTTTACCCCTCAAAGTTTGGAGAATAATACTTAATATGCTGCTGTGTTGAATGATGGCCCAGTTCCAAAATCAGCATTCCAGTTGACAGTTTTTGAGGGAGAAATTAGTTTAGCCTATTAATAATCATGAACTAAAAAGCATTTTTCTGTACTCATTATGGATTGTAGTCATCAGTTATGTGTGGTTTTGATGTGTCTCCTTTAGCTTTCCCCATTATAACCTTTCTTCCCTTCCAAAGTCATGCATTTTAATCTAGGGAGGAGGGACTTGAACAACTTAATTCACTCTGGTGGTCTTTTATCCTGCTTGCCTGCCCTTTACAGCCTCCAGTCCTTCTCACAGCTCCTGAATCTATTTTTTTTTATTTTATTTTATCTTATTTTACCTTTTGGCCTATTTTAACCATTATGTCGCTGGTGAGCTTTAAGGTTCTTGCAAGTCTGGTGAATATTGCCACCTAGATGGAAGGGATAAATCAGATGAGTTCTTTTGCCAGCAAAAAATTTGCAATAGGAGCCCATTCTCTCTTCAACTTATCAGTGCATCTACCACGTAAAAACAAGCAAAGATAAGTCAAAAGAAACTCATGTTTTACTAAACTCCAGCAGCTCCAAGCACTAAACAAAAAGCCAGAGGAAAACAGCTCTGTTAGTGCTTCATTACCTTTACTTAACAGGCTCAAAGGGAAATGAGCACCGTCCACAAGAGCTGAACACTGTTCCAAATGCTCCAGATTATTTTCTAACTTGTATTTCTCACAAGCTGTATAAATTGGCCAACATCTGTGAAGATGCCAAAAAAATGTTTCTGCTACTGGAAAATTAGAATATTCTCTTCCTGCAACCTTGGTTCTCTCCTTGCTTCTCCCTCTCTTCTGCCTTGCTTAGCCTGCTTCCAGCTCTGCTCCCATCTGCTTTCAGGTGACATTAGCATGCTTCAGACTCTCCAAAGCTGCTGAACTTTGTCATACAGGGTAATTTGTAGAAGCAAGATGTTCTTTTGAGTGTAAAGTATTTTTATATATGTATCTATCTATATATATGTTTATAGATACATATTCCTTATACCAGAACTGTTGGATAGACACATGCTTTTTTTTTTTCCTTCTGCTGAGACCCTTGCATGTTTATGGTTGTTCTTAGCTATATTTAGTTTGTATGATTGAGTTCTTTCAGTTTAGACAATAAGTGTTTAGAAAGAGACTGTTCAGAAGTGGGCCACGTGCTTTCCTCTTGTATGGCATTTTTGTTCTGTTACACAGCAGCCGGTGTCAGTGGAACTGAGGCACTGAAAGAAAAGACACACTATGAGCTCCAGAGGGCATTGACTTAGGCAGCAATGGTAACACTTAACAAATGTCCATCCTGATCACAAATAAATAGGACTCGGGAATTTTGGAGATCAGTGTGTAGTTCCTTCACAACTGCAGAATACATGTGATAGTGCCTCTTTGTCCTGGGCTGAATTTTTATGAAGAAAGAAGCTGTGGTTTTTTCAAGGGAAGGCATAATGAATTCTTCATTTTATATTTTTGGATCACAAGGGATAATTTACTTGCCCTTTCCTTACGGCTCTTGTCAGAATTCATGTTGCTTAATCTCCTTGCTCTTCTATTAAAACTCACCTTTGTATTTACCACAGGCTAGGAGAGACTAATCTTAGCTCCTGGTAATTAGTGCTTATTTAGTTCTTTGTGCTCCACTCATGGCCAACAAAGGCCTCATACAGATTGTGCATATTTTATCTTCACAGCAAGCTAACAATCCAATCAATGAAAAGACTTTTTTTTTTTTTCCTTCATAATTCCTATCTTGTTTCCCCCCCCCATATAAACCTGTGGATGTATTGAGCTAATGACACTAAGAATCAATTTAACTGTGCCACTGTAGCAATAGCAAGAACAAGAACCGATAGCAGGGATATGTATGTTCTCCAGGCTAACAGCCAAGTTCAAGTGCATCCTACAGGTAGAGCATGTCATGCAAGTGCTGGAATTGTATGGAATCATAGAAACACAGAGTGGCTTGGGTTGCTTAAAGATCATCTCATTCCAACCCCCCTGCCATGGCCAGGAACACCTTCCACTAAATCAGGTTGCTCAGGGCCTTGAACACTTCCAGGGGTGGGGCAGCCACAGCTTCTCTGGGCAGCCTGTGCCAGGGCCTCAACATCCTCATGAGGAAGAATTTCTTCCTAATATCTAATCTAAATCCGCCCTCTTTCAGATTAAAGCCATTCCCCCTTGTTCTATGCATGCCCTTGTCCAAAGTCCCTCTCCAACTCTCTTGTAGCCCCTCTGAATACTGGAAGGGGCTCTGAGGTCTCCCTGGAGCCTTTTCTTCTCCAGCCTGAACAACCCCAGCTCTCTCAGCCTGTCTCCATAGCAGAGGTGCCCCAGTCCTCTGAGCATCTTCATGGCTTTCTCTGGACTTGCTGTGCTTGGGGCCCCATGTCAGTAAGATGGGATCTTTTTTGCCTGGATAAATCCTTCTTATTTTAAGATCATGCCAAGGAACTAACACGGTGAAAAGTAAACAGTTGATACAATTTGGGAATACATTTGAAGTAGTAAGTTTATTGTGTTTTAATGCATGATTTTTGAACCTCATGGAAAGGTTTGCTGCTGAAGCCTCTTAGATGTAAATCTAAACCATAGGTAGTTAGTTTTAAGAAAGATGTGCAGGACCCCAGCTTTAATCCCAGACAGCAGTCACCGACCATCAGCAATGGCTTCCTGCCATTAACAGGGAAGAACTCCTGCTGTGGTTTTCTGCCTTGGAGTTCAGAGTGTGAAGGTTTGTGCTCTGAAGTCAAACGGGCGGGGAAAGTGGCGAGCAGCCCAGTAGAAACTCTGCTTAATTTTTGGATTTCATTTCCCTTTCCTGTACTGCTGTGAACACCCAAAACCGTTCCCATTGTTTTCCTGGGTTTCGATTTTCAACAGCAGCAAAGCCTGGATTGTTTCTGGAGGAGACTCCGGTGGTGCCTTCGGATTGGACACAGCGGCATCGGCCAGTGCGGAGTCACAGGGGTTGATAAGTCACAGATAAGCCTTTGGATTTTACTTGCCAGTAACCAAGGAATGGCAATGGTCCTCTCACCCTTCTCTTATCAGCAGTTGCATTTTGTGACATGACACAGGATCAAGAGCTGGGCTTTGTCAAGCTGCACCTTGACAGAGATGTATGTATGGGATTGCCAAGTGGTGGGATGTCACAAACCATCTCCTCCAGTAAAAGTCCTCCCCAGTCAATGGGCTGAATTGCAGAGATGATGAAAAGATGTAAGATAGGCACAGTCCACTGCTTCACAACAGATAAGCCTGAATGACAAAAAAAGTGGCTGAACAAGCTTTCTAAGTAAAATTGCTGCTAAATCCAGTGGAACAGGGTATAAATCAGATGGAACAGCCATACTGTTTAGGGCAGTGGATTTGAAATCTCAGAAAGTCTTGTTTCTGAGATTTTCTCAGTTCTTTCTAGCCTTGTGCTCAAGGAGCCTTCCTCCTCCTGGTGTGCTTTTGTTTTACCAGGAACTGTTGTGTTACTGATCCACTTTCTCTTCACCTTCTTTTGTGTATTTAAGCTACTTTCGTAAGGAACTTAAATGTTTTTGATAATTCTGTTTCTCCTTTTGTCTGCTAGTTCACCTTTTCTCCTCTACCTCCTCCCAGTATCTTTTTGAACCCATCTACCAGTTTCCAGTACATCCAAAGGCAGAGCAGATGCATCCAATCTCTAGGAATGGCTCGGTGAGGCCATTGGAAGTCACCGGCTGTCTGGAGGGAAGGTGTTCAAACTCATCTCCTCAGGGAGAGAAATGCAACCTCAGGCTGAGGTGAGGACACTAAAGGTTGTTCATCAAGAACATATGGAAGAAATGCTGGATATTTTAGAGGAAATAAAGATACTGTGGGGGAAAGGGGTTTCAACAGGAGTAGCAAGGGTGTAGAGAAGTGGTGCAAGTCTTCAGGGACTTGGAGGAAGAGGGGGATGCAGCGGTGTGAGCGATTACTGGGAATATGTCACTGAGAAGGACAAAGAGCACGGACTGTTGATGATGGATGGAGGCTGTGTATGGGATGTAGGGCACAAATCCACAGGAGATCTTTTCCTCTTCCACTGTGGGCAGGAAAACTTTTTTTTCCTGGTGGCACCCAATTAATTGTGGTTCAGTTTGATAAATGTTAATGTATTCCTGTGTCACAAAACTGCTGTGTTAGCATGTGTCTGGCTGCCATTTGTGGAATTGAACCAGCAGTTTTGCTGTGCAAGTAGGTCTGCTTTTCAAATGATGCTGCATGAACTCAGGCTGACTTTTTCCCTTCAGGTCAGCTGGCGGCTTCGTTCCTTCGAGAGCGTTGTGTCGGCAAACCAGGAAATCATTTCTCCCCCTAAGCAGTTTACTGCTACAAAGGAAAAAATAGTCTTTGCCCATAGCTGGTTTTAGGATGTGAGATTTCTAAAAAGACTGGTCGTCCCCCCCCCGGAATTGTTTCAGCTACTGCATCATCCTTGTAGGTTGTACGAATCCATTTTTGCATTTTTCATGACGGTGGCTGAACTAGCTGCTAAATATTCATTAAAGCATTTTGATACAAATATGAGCTGCCCCAAAAGATCTGTGTTAAGGTCTGTTCCAACCCAAACCATTCTATAATTCTGTGATCAAAGTCAAGATGCCTGTGCTCAGTCAATTCACATCTAGAGAATAACTCTGCTGCTGTATATATTTCTAGAATGTGCTAGGGCTTTACATATGTTTCATAGTCCAGTAAAAGAAGCAACTTTTGGTGATGACTTAACTAATTTAATTTGCAGATTTCATAAATCTTTATTAATGCTGTTATTTTACAGCTTCTTTCATTGACTGTGCCAGTTTAAACTAAAATTAGGGCAAACAGGGCTTGCAGGTTTCAAGCTGCAAGTAATTAAGGAGTTAATGCACATAATTGATGAGTAAATGGGAAAAGCATACATCTGATGTATAATATACGCATAGAAACTGTAGCCTGCCTGTGAAGAACCATGAAACAGAACTGAATAAGCAACAAAATCGGAAATATATTCAGCGTTGCTTCAATTATTTTTTGCAAGCATCCAAGATCAATAAGGGTATAAACTAGAGATTGCAGCATTACATCAGCATTAATAGAATGCCCTTCACTCTGTATTTAAAAGTAGTTACCATATGGTTATTTCTGAGTCCTGCTGTGACTCTGGTTTTGATGGAGCATATGTTTCTGCCTCCTATCTCCTCTGGTGTAAGTGTGCAGCAAATGGAGCTGGTTTCCTAGCAGCTGGATGTGTATCCCTGGTGTCTCAGCAGGGCAGCCTAGCCCAGGAGTCATTACCTTACTTGATGGAAACTTCTTAGCTCTTTGCATTTTTCCTTTGGTGTGAGCAGTCTTCTGAATATCTGAGTCTTTCTACATCAGGTGAGGAGACTGCAAAGGTGTTTTTCTCTTGGATGCATTGCTCCTGCAGTTTTTGTGCCCCTCATACATCTTTCCATTTAGTGACCTTTCTCCAGCTGTCCTGGCCAAGGGATAGGTGAACAAGCTCGTTTCAGAGTTCATTAGCGCTGCTCCAAGCATCAATTAATAGCGAAATAAGAGCATGGTGGTAGTAGTGGGATAACTGTACCTATACACAGTGAATCATTTTCATCTGCCCTCAGGGACATAAGGAATTGCCTCCAAAACGCTTCAGCTGTAAACTCAGAGAGATGAAATCACTGTTCTCCATCGCTGCTGCATGTTCTGCACTAAGTAAATCACCTGCCCAGCCTGTGCTGTTGTATCTGTAACAGTTAATCAGGAGGGCACTGCTGAGGCCCTGAGTGCTGGTGTAAAACAAAACAACAACAAAACCCCCTCTGACAAACCCAGCCTCAGAATAAAGAGCAGGGGCACAGAGCTGCAGCTTTATTTTCCAAATGAAAGTGAAGAGCCCTGTAGTTAAATTTCTGCATTTGGAGTAGTATTGGATGTGAAAGCTTGTGCAGATGAGTACAGGAGGAGTCGGACTGACTGTCAGCTTTCATTTCTCAGTCAAAGGATGTTTCTCTGTTCACGTAGTGCAGATCAGAGTGGCTGCCACCCAGGGGGCCACTCCACATCAGTCTGGGTATTCATGACAGTAGGAGGGAGTGCTGTGCAGGAATGCCCTGGCTCAGCACGCAATGTGGGATGGTGCCAGCCCCTCAAGTGGGGGGAGTCTCCTCTCAGTAACAACACAGTAAAAGTATTCTGAAGAACTCGAGTGTAAATACCTGAAAGTTACAATACATATAAAGTGCGAGTTCTTTTCAGTGATGCTTTGGGTCACACTTGCTTTCTGGCAAACACCAGCAGCAATGGTTGTTTCTTCCACTGACATGGACTTTTCAAGGTGAAGGGATTTCACCTGGCTTTTCTGCCCATCTCCAGTTGCTGTATCTCTCAGTGTCTCCGTTCCTTCTCTGTGTAGTGGGGACATGTACCTTGCTCTTCCATCCCTTGTCTCTTTTGTCTGTCTATATTTCATGCTGTTTGTGGCTGATAGTGTCTGTTATGAGTGTGTACAAATCCTACCTGATCTCCAGGTTTGATGAATACTGATAAAAGGGCTGATCAGAAACATCTCTGTATTTACAGTCGAGGCTGTGATCGTGTGAATTATCCTTTGAGAGTGTGTTTTCTATGGAGAAACTTAGTAAAAACAGGCAAACAAACCCCTGCAAAAAGATAATGTTCAAGAATGTAAACGTGGTTATTTATCGATTTTGATTCTTTTTCAGCAGACCTTGCAGAGAGTTCCCAAAAGCTGTCAGCACAAATATGGTTATGGACTGACAGCCAACTCCAATTCCCCCCAAACCTTGGAATAAATTGATTCTCTTTCAGTCCTTCTGGAATGCAGTAAGGTGGTAAACAGAAGGAAACTGAATCCCATTTGCTACCTTGTTTGTTTGGTTTTGTTCATTATTACAAGAAAAGATGCATCATAGCTGTATGTGCTAACAAGTTTTTTTTTTTAAAAAAAGTTATCCCCAATGTACTTCAATCAGATACGAGACCAGGGATTAAGAGGAGCTTTAGTCTCAGCTCATTAATTGTGCAGGCTAAGGATATACAGGCAATGTTTTTGTATCTTCCCTTCGCTGTGGTGTGGACTGAAAGAGCCCCAGGCTACAGTATGTAGCAGGTATTGCAGACATTCTTTAATGTTTGTAACACACATAGAAATCTTGGGCACCTTGTGCCTCAGAAGTGCCAAGAATCTTAGAATATTTCAAACTTTTCAAATATTTCAAAATTTCAAAATTAAGTTCATTGAAATTGTTCCTCTGGTTTGGAAGGGGATGGTCTTGATCGTAATGAGAGATGGGTACAGTATTCACAGAGTGCAGGTTCCTGAACTATGTCAGTCCTTTGTTTCTTGCCAAGAATTTAGAATTATATGTGAGCATAGTTAAAAATTAAAAATCCATCAATTAATCAGAAGTGATAAAATATTTAACAACTGTATTGCACAGCTCAGATCGTTCAGAATAATGCAATAAATGTGTTGACCAGTTTTTGATTTTCATACCCTGCTGAAGATGTGGGGAGGACCTCCATGCCAGGTTAGTCCTGCCTCAGCACCTGTGGGGGAGGAATCCAAGCTGGGCTTTGGCTGGGGGCCATCCCTCTGCTCCCTTGTGTAAAGAGCAACCTCTGCTCCTTTTCTTGTTACAGTAATGCTCTTCCCCTTTTCACAGCAGAAAAAGCAGCTCAGCACAATAAACCTCATCCCCACCCCGGTAAGGCAGTGGCCCCTGGTGACCTGCCCTCCCTGGATCTGCAGCAGAGAAGCTGGATGGTTGTGGTGGTGGGGTGTGGGAGGAAGAGACAGCCTGACCCAGAGAAGGGGGTTAATGCAGCTTTCCCAGGGAGTAGCTGAGATGTTCAGAGTGCTCCGATCACAGCACCAACACCCTACCTGGTTGTCTCTTACCTCCTGCTCTTGCAGTGCAGGATCATGTTCTGCTGAAAACCAGCATGTCGTTATTTAATCTATAAAAAGAAAATTATCCTGTTAGTATAAGGTGTACATACATGCTATACTTAGAGAAAACTGATGGTAAATAGATATAATAATGTATTCCTGTGTAGCAGTAGGTTTGGTTTTTTTTAAATTACTAACCTGTTTTGCCATGAGTCGGGAAGATTAAACACCCGACCTCTCTCACTGACGAGTAATGAACTGCCTAATTATTAATTGTAGGCAAACTTTTGATGGGTCACATTCCAAAGCTCTGCTGTGCTTTGCAGGTCACAGTGCAAGTGGACTTTTTTTACCACACCGGTCCCAACGGTCGTAACAAATTCCCTGGAAAGCGTTAGGCTTTCCATAAGACTGAGCTTTGCCTTATAAGCTCTCTGGGAGTTGTCGTGCAGCCTGTTGGCCAGAGCTGTCAGGATGTCCTGGTTTACTTGCATATCAATTGGCTCTATCCAAGCACCATCTGTTTGAAACCTTCTGCTGCGAATGGAAGTTTACACTTGAAACGGTACTGGATGAGATCAACACATTGCTGTGCATCTTGATTGTTAAGTGGTTAGGAATCAGAAGGAAAAATAGCAGGATATTTTATCTTTGGATATGAATTTGCAGGTGGATTAATATTAGATTAATAATCTGAAAAAAACCATACATGTATAGGTTAAAATAGTGTGTCACTTTTTCTCAGCACCTGAAAACATTTGTCTTTTTATAATATCCTATAATAATTAACAAGGACATATCTGAGATTTAAAGTCTATCTTCCGGGATATGCTGACTGTGAATTAGCCAAAAGCAGCGAGATGAATAGTGCAGCAAACCCAGTTAATCTTCTTTACTTTTTTTGCTGCAGTGGTTTAAAATAAAACCCCCCAAACTTTCCCATGATCTTTAAGAAAAACGCTCCCACATCAGGGACTTCAGAAGGAAAACTCTTATTGTAAGCTCACAGCGGGGCATCAACTCCCAGGAAGCCAGGAGGATAATACTATCTGCAAATTGAGCAAATGTCCTTGCCTCTCCAATCAGCCAGTATTTGAAGGGTATTATCCTTGCTAAACTTGTCATCCACTTTAAATGGAAGTTGGACTGCAAATGTACATACTCTACTTAGCGTGACTTTTGAAGAGTTGCCTCTGCAGTTTAGAGGTTGGATTTAATTCTTAAAGGCCTAACTTTGCTGCAGCTTTATTTAATCTCTGTTTATTTGCTTTGCCATTCTCTGCTTTGTAATCTGTGCAGTGTGTAAGGAAGCTACTAATGAATAAGTGAAGTAAACAAGAAACATCTAGGGGGGGAAAGGAGCTCGGAAGCTCAGTATCAATCAGATTCAGGAAATTTCTTTCTTGAAGTAATCAGAAAATAACTGCTGCTCCTGTATGTTGAGGAGCAGAAGTAACCTTTTCAGCATGGAGTAGAAAGAGTGATGTGCTAGAATGTTCAGTGAAATTGTGGGTCATCCTCTCTAGCCAGTGCATTCCACATAATTGAAGCTTGAATTGTGAAAGCTTCTGTTTGTTGTTGCTATCAATTGCCCATTTGACTCCTCTATTTTGTCCTATTATAGTCATTTTAGGGCGGGATAAGCCCAAATATTTGTTAGTCTCATAAATACCATTGCTTCCTCATCCAAAGACTTCATTATCTAAATCTCTGTCAACCATTAAATAGCAACTGCAGTCTTCAACAGCCTTAGCTAAGTCAACTGATACAGCATATGAGGCACATTTTCCCTTTTAATATGTATATAATAAATCTACCCCTACATTTGTAAGCATATACCTTATGTATATAATGTGATCAGAAGGAGAATGTGTGGTGGGTGTGTGTGCACATGCATGTTAAGCAGTCTGACAGTGTGATGTAGCTGCTGTAACAGACCAGAAAAATAATTTCTTCATTAAGTCTTTGATTTTACCAATCATTTCCATGAAACACAGGTGGAAACGTCTTCTAAAGAGCAGACCCACGATGCAGAGCCTGATGTTGGTGGGCTGTGAAGCGCTGGGATAGTGACTTAGATGTGGCTGTGGCTCCTTATGTCTCCTTTGCCATCTCCAGACTGTCTGCTCCATTTCTCTCCTGGCAAAACACATACATATTTGATCGGTTTGCATCAGGAATTCATCCCTTCTGCTTCAGTGTGTGGGCAAAAGCCTGGCAGCTGGGGATTTCCACGAGTTCCCTGTCTTCCCACCTAACTGTGCATTACAGATCAGCAGTTTAGCACATCAGGGAGGTATTATGATTTAAAACTGCAGCTTTATGAACCAGAAAAGCCCTGTGCATCTGAACCAGAGGTGATTTAGTAGATTAGAGAGCACACTGCTCCTCATTTTCAAAGTAAAAACAGGATTCTGTGAAAGAACTGACTTAAAATGAGCTGAAGAATTTAGCTGTTTTAATTACTCAACTTCATACCTAAAAACATGTTGCTCTGGCTTGTGAATGTGTTGCCTTTAGCAAGCTGAACTGGATGAAAGCCCAAAGCTTTCAGGGGCTGCTGGAAGTGGAGCACAAGTGATTAACTGTGCTCTGTTCTCCTTAAGATCTAAAGGGAACCAATATCACAGCTTGGAATAGAGACAGTAATGTTTTGCCCTCCTGCAGCATCAAGTTTGATTTCTCTTTGCTTTGGGTTCAAAGTCATGGAACTCTCAAGAAAAGAAGTGGGTTGTTACACAGCCGGTGAACTTCATTCTGGAAATGGTCCTGTGTCACTTTGGGAATTTCCAAGGGTGAATGGAGAGCTAAGGAACGAGAAAGAAAACCAAACAAAATTGCTAGAATTTCTTCTCTAAAATCTCCTGTACAGATTCTCTGGGCCTAAGGTACCAACAGAATGTCTTTGCCTAGTCTTTTTAATCATGTTTTTAACATGAGGATTTCCACCCTAGTGGGATGTAACTTAGTCTCCTACTGGAAGATATTCGACAGTGCTCATGTATTACTGAGTATTTTTGTCACTCTTTGTACGTGAACTAATTAATAATTCTGATGTTTTCAAACAGAAGCCTGGCTAAAATCAACCCTGACAGGAGTTACTGTCTGGGCTCTCCCTATCAAGAGATGAAGTTCCCTTGAAACTGTGGTATTTCTCTCTGGCAAGGTTGTCTCTGGTGATTCAAATGATCATAATGATCCTAATTTCCAAATATTTTCATATTCAGCTCCTCTAAAGGAAGAGGTTATTCTTCAGCATTTTCAAATCTTTGGACTTATACAGGTGAGAAGTAACAAGGGAAGGAAAGAAATTAAGGGGGAATGCTTGAGAAACGTCCTAGCTTTTGAGAAGCAATCTCCTAATATTTCCAGGTGACTCAGCAATAGTCATTAAATGTTAATTTTCTTCTTTGGGATTTGGGAATTTGTGCTTTGTGGAGATTTTGAAAGATAATCTAAACTGACTGGAGTCTGGTCCCATGCATTGATTGTGATAAATTAACGAAGTAGCTAAAGGGAAAGTCCAATTTAAAAAAAATGTACTAACAGTGAACAAAGGAATCATCTCTAAATCCTGCACAATGTGTGTTTTTCTTCTCTTTAGGGAGGAAGAGTCCAGTGCTACTGTGGGAATCACATTAGGCATGACACGTACGATGAGGGCTTTTGCCCATCAGTTTAATCTACTTTAAAAGGAAGAGAAGGGAAGAGCAATAATGAAATATCATAAATGCAATGTTTTTTGTATCTGGTGCTGTAAACTCGGTTCTAAGGCTGAATGCAGTGTCTGTTGAAGGCAGTGCTGAGGAAGTGGAGTTTTCACCTTGTTTTACACCAGCACTGTTGCTGTAGTGGTCTGTCAGTCTGGCTTGTGTGCATGAGGACAGTGTCAAGAGATGCCGTAGCATGGGCCACTAATTTCTCATTGTCAGAGCAAGGGAGATACATTTCAGATCATGAATGACCATTTCCAGACCTCTATCAATATCTTTTAATAAAAGCAGTCGTATTTTTATGTGAAACCAATGGTTCCCTAAAGCAACAGACAATAGGAGCGATTTACTGTGGGGGTGTCTGACACGTTAACTGTATTGAGTCTTGTGAAAATACAGCCAAAGGGCAGTGCTGGAGTCCTACTGACCTAGAAATAGTAGCAGCTATCCTGTGACAAAGTCAGAAAGTACAGCACTGCACAGCAAAGGGCTTTGGGGTTTTAAAATAAAAACTAATTGAAACAGACTCGCCCTCGGATGACCCGGCTCGCCATGTGTTTAGGAGTCCCTGTTGCTCCATGAGAGAACACTTCCAGCCTCTGACTCTGGGGATGGAGGGAGGGAAGTTTGCAGCTGAATCAACTGCTTCTGCTCTCTAGGAAACATTTTCAGTTGCTCTGCTGTTCACGCCTGTGGCAAAGGGATGTATTAACTGGGTGACAAAATTTCACACTCGGTACCTCAAAAGAGGTTCTGTGTAATACAATTACTGCCATTCAGGCAATCCTAGGAACTTTGTGAAGATCCTGAATTCAGCTGTTGCATGTACTGGCTGAAATAAAGGAGGAGCCTTCTAGGAGGGCCCCTCAACCTGCAGGTGGGAACTGCAGAGGAGGAGAGCAAGGGGTGGCATTGTAAATCCCCCACAGAGAGGGATGAATACCTTAAACTGGATTAGTGTGTGTTTGCCTGGTGTTTTTCTCAGTTACAAGATGGACAGTGGTTTTCTCATATTCTGGGGGAAAATTGACAGTCAAATCCACAAGGAAAAGAAAAAAAAAAAAAGTCAGCCTGATAACCCAAATAATTATTTCTGGAATAATTCATTAGTGTGCACTTTGTGTGTTTTTGAAAGAATGCAGTCCCTCTGACTGTGTTTTCTTAACCAGGCCTATGTAGCTATTGTATAGCTGTTGTTATAGCTGTAGCTGTTGCATTTATGACCTCCAAACAGACACCAGAAACACGCAGTACAATGTGGAAAATGAGTTTGTTACTTGAAGTGGATTTTGAAAAATATCAGTTAAAGAAGAGCTTGGTCTTTGGAATGGGACTGTTAGAAAGATACTTCCCAGGTAAAGTGTTGGCACTGGATGGCCTGCTGTGGAATAAAAAAGTTACCTACCTGATCAGGAATGAACCAGTAGGAAAAGACTTGCTGGAGGGAATATTTTGGGAAGCTCTGTCACTGTCACAGTGCTTAAGCTGTTGAACAGGAAGTACAAGATGCTCGATTTCAGAGCTCTTGGTGCAGTGCAGAGGTTTGAGTTGGGCTCTGTGGTTGGTCTTTTACAGTTGGCAAAATTATGCTCACTCCTCCTCTATAAAAACCTCTGAACCTGTAAGAGTCAGTGATTATACTGTAAGAAATATAAGAATTATGTGTGGCTGAGGCAATATCTATTTTCCAGCATTTCTTGCAGGAACATGGAAGCCCGAACCTAAGGAAATGTGTATTTCTTTTGGATCATCCTTAATTTTTTTTTTTGAAACAAAGTAACCTTACTTAAATCCGTGGAACCTGAGTACATGATCACTCCAAACACTCTGGATGACGTCCCAGAACATTTTATCTTTTAGTGTTGCAAGAAAAGACTTTTCTTATTTCTTTCACTGAAGATAATAGTTGTACTGCAACATTTTGGGAGTATTTTATTTGATGGAGTTGGATGAGTTGGATGGAGTTTTATTTGATGGAGTTTTATTTGATGGTTTAGATGAGAGAACTTGGTTAATTTAGTTCACAGCAACTCTTGACAATGAGCTCCTTCTGCTGAATGCATAATGCTTTCACTTGGAAAAAAAAAAGTGCTGCAATCCAGGAGCAACACGTGGTTTATATAGGCAGGGTATTTATTCTGAGCATCTCAGGTGCCAAAGGCAGCTGTCAGCCTCCAAAAGTGGCTTCCAGCCTCCACGCATTTTGGGGTAGTTTTCAGGATCAAATTAACTTCCATATATCTGTGTACTTGCCATAAGCTCCAGTAAGTGACAAATAGTTCCCTGTGACATTTAAGCAGGATTGTTGTCCTTTGTAGATTCTTGGCTGAGAGCAAATAACTCAGTGTGTTACCACGGGGGTCTGTTGCTTCTAGAGTGTGTGGATTTAAACTTCTATTAAAAAATGAGAGGAATCGGTTAGCATTCGAAATTACTGTGTCAGCCTCTTTGCTGTAGACTGATGGCTGATGAAAGCACAGCCTTGACAGTCTTAAGTCTGAGTTTGAAAACTTACAAGTGTTCCTGGGGAGGAAATTATTAGTGCTGGAGGCTTTTTTTAATACATCACTACTGGTTGCTGGTCAGCTCCATTCTCTGAAGTCCCAAGATTCAACACTGAACTGAAAAAGCCTCAGCTTGCATACCGGCTTGGGGTTGTTGAGAGGAAGTGCTGTAGCTTTCTGGCAGTTGTATTTTATAAATATTGCTCTGGGGTCAACCGTAGGCAAGCACGTTGTAAAATATATGGCAAAGATTTAGAGGTTTCCTGGCAGTAATTTTAACGTGTCCTCTTTTATTAGTCTTCATGTAGTTGTTTCTCAAGAGGTTGCTTCATTATTCATTCAGTTCTAGCTTTCAGTGGATACAGATTTAATTACGCAAGGCAGTGTAGGAAAGTTGTGTGCAACTTGCTCTTAGGAATTACTTTTCCTCCAAAATCCTATTATAATCCTGTTTTCCTGCTCTGAGGCTTTACATACTCCATTTAGTCTGTGAACTAAGACTTACTGATGTGGGTGGTTAGGAGAATGGATCAGTAGGTTTCTTCTTTCTGTCAGTTAATGTTCATTGAAACCCAGGAGAAAAGCAAAAATGTGGTTTGCCCTTCTGGATTTATTTGAAATAGGAGTAAACTACTCAGCTTCAGAACAGGAGGAAATGCAGTCAGGTTTTTTTCCATTTAATGATGTGAAAACTGATGCAGATGATTATTTCTTGTGGGGAAGAGTTGTTGTTGCCTCAAATTTTTGAGGCTGTTCTTGGTGTGTGTTTAAGTGGCTGATGAGACCCTGTAACTGAAATTAAACATTGCATGAGGCTGTGTCTACAATGGGAGCTATTTAACCCAGTAAACAAAAATAACTTTGGAATTTGGGGGCAAGATGTTAAATAGAACCCAGGTTTTCATTGCTGATCATCACCATCTCACTTAGAGGGGTTTGAGTCCTCAGGTCCATCAGCTTTCACTTTCAGATTTGGAAACACAGAATATCATGATTTGGAAGGGACCCACAGAGATGGTAAAGTCCAACTCGAGGGAGATGGTCTGTTGTTTTGTGCTCATGCAGGCTGTGTTTATACTGCTAAATAAGTGAACTCAGCCATGGTACTGCCATGTCCATCCCCCCTGTTAATCAGGTCCTGGGGCAGTTCATCCCTCTGAAGTGCTGCGGCAACACATGCCAAGGACTGTTTTTCCTTGGCTCCCTCCATCCTGCACTGTCCTCTAGCCCTACCTCAGCGCATTTTCAAAACTCAGGCACCTTTATGCCCTTTATGCCACAACCCAGGGCATGAGACACACATCCCAATATTCCCTGCCATAAAACTTCCCGTCTGCAATGCAGTCGTCGTGTTATTTCAGGCACTTAACGGCCAGCAAATGATTCCTGCCCCTGTTTTATTTAGCTGTAGTCAAGGAGACTAGAAAGATTGGGATGTGATTCATGAACAGAGATAAAACTGGCAGGGTCTGGTTTTTCCTCATCCCCAAGGAAACAGAAAGCAGCTTTAAGTGAATGGGCAATTTCTGCTGAGGATGAAAGTTCATCTGTACTTAAAATCAGCGTCGCTGATGCCTGGTACTGACTCTCAGTCCTGTGTTGCAGTCAGGGCTTCCTGTCTGGCCCTTTGCAGACCAGATGTTGTCATGGCTTTTCCCAAATTGTGATCTGTCATGAGAGAGGCTCACGCTGTTTTGGGTTGTTGGCAGTGATTTCTACAATCAGCCCACGACAAGCTGGGATTGGAAGAGCTCAAAATAGAAATAGGAGCTTGTTGCTTTTAGCCTGTGCAAGACATGTCACGGAAATCTCACCTCTGTTTCCTTGCCTGGTGTTGGTGTGCTCTCCTGCCAGCTGCCTGGGAATTCCTGGGAGTAAGGGCTTTGCATGATGTGACTGAACTTGGCAGAGTCTCCCCAAATCCTCACTGCCCTGTCTCTGCTCAGTCAGACTGAAATGAGAGCACTGGGCTTTCTGTTTTTCTGTGTGAGACATCATTTTTAACTCTGGTAAAATAGAAGATACTCTGGTTGGTTCATAGTCTATTGTTTTGAGGGGATGAAAGCCTCTTCCACCCTTTCCTTCCTCCCTGAGTTTGGAAAAGCATCAAACAAACTGCTTAAGGTGAGCCAGGCCCTTAGAAGGCAAAAGTCCTTGCTCGTGGTGAAGATTTGAGCAGATCCCTGGGCTGAGCTGAGTTAGTAAGCCTGACTTGGTATCAGCCTGTAGGCTGAGTGCCTTGTCAGAAGGCTGCTGGTGGCTGTTCATCATTCCAAGGTTAATGCTTTTGATCTGCAGAGGCCGGATGCTTTTCCCTGGTGCAGCATGACGAGTCCAGTGCGTTTTATGAAAACGAAAGCATGTGCTGCCTGTTGGCTCAGCGGCTCCTCCGATGAGTCAGAGGGTTTGCTGGTTAACTGATGGACCAGTGCGTGCCTCTTGCATGTTTCCAGTTTGATTTCTGCCTGAATAGCCTTCCTGAATAATTGTTTACTTTTGAATTACAGGAACATGCTCTAGCATCCAAAAAGTAGTAGAGAGAAGCAGACTTGCTGGGAAATTACCCAAGCACGTGCAGTCAAGTCAGTGTATTTTTTTTCTTCCTAGTAGTATTTTTTAATTATGCCAGTACTTGAGAAATTTAATGATTCTGAGAGCTACCAGGCTTGGAATCTGGAGGCTGGATTGAAACATGCAGCATAAGCATCAGCAATGTTCTCCTCATGTTCGTTGGCCTCTCTCTAGAACTGAGGGGGCTTCAGGTTGGGTGCTCCTCACTTCTTACCCCTTCATCAGTCTGTGAGGGGCACAGTTTTGCTTTAAAAACTGAGTTTATCTTCAAGAAATAGTCAATAGCTGTCCAGAATGTTTATTTGTTTTCTCCTTTAAAACTGCTGTTTGTTATTTATTTTGTGAGAGTGGAAATAGTAACTTCATTGTGAAAGTTTTCCTTTAGTAGAGTCAAGTCACCTGGTTTCTTACATATTGGTAATTGCCCTTTTGGTACAGTAATACTGTGGTAATTGTTTTAAACATGGACAGAGAGGTTGGACAGCTACTTTTATAATCAAAAAAGCAGACCCCATTTCCAGTTTCAGGGTAGTAATTTCCTCAGATATCTCACTACTGCATAACTTCAGGAACTTTCTGTGATTCTGGACAGAATCTCTTTTAATGAGAAGTGAATTCATCTTTCTTTAAACCTTTGCAGCATAGTCATACACAGCTGAACTGATTGCCTTAGGCTCCTTTTATAGTTAAAGAACAGAAATAAGCATTTTTAGGATGTGATTCACCTGAACTATTTTAGGTGCACACCGTTGGACGATCTCAAGTATGCTGTAGCAGTGCTGTTTCTCCCCTTTGATGGCAAAGGGAGTTCTAGCTGGTCCTGGCTTTCAGCATATCATAATCATTCCTTTTGTGTCCAGCCTGTCGTAGAATGGATTTGTGTTATGTGCAAGGTGCTCTTTTCTCAAGCTGACTTCTCAACTAATACAGCCTTCAAGCATCTATTGTTGTGCTTCAAAGGTACAGCAAGACTCATGCTATTTTTCATGTTTCATACTTTTTAAATACTTTTCTGCTTTTAACACTTGTAATTCCTTCAGCAGCGGGATTATAGACTAGCCCAGTCTGCCTTGTGTGACTGAACCCTGCAAGTTCCTCCAAACCATTGAAATTCTGGTGTGGGATTGCCTTGGAAATAGCAAGTGGAGAATGATTGAGTAGAAACTGCAGGGAAAGAAAAAAAAAAAGTAGAGAAAATGTCTTGTAGATTGAAAGAGGTAGTCACATCAATCAAAAACGTGGGAAGTAATTAAGCTTATATGGTGCTTTTTTATTTTTAGTGCAGTTTTGCTTAGTAACAGCTGATGGTAGGTGAGATGAAGTCATGTGTGTTCCCCAGGCTGTTGCAGTTTTGCTGTTTCGTTAACCTGTCAGGTTCTCCTCAAGGAAACTATATATTTTTAATAGGGCTTTAATTATTTTTAATAATTCCCTTCCAAGTAGACCTGAAGGTCATAATGCTCCTACAAGTCTGAAAATGACTGTACTTGGTCCAAAGAGGTGGCCCAGCAATGCTGTTTGGATTGTATTGCAAAGTTTGGGGTTTTTTTAATCCATGTCTCATGCAGCTGCCTGTTTGTTTCTTTGTAGAAGTGAATAGCAGTGCAGCTAGAAATGATAGGCAGCCTTCAAACTCTGCCCTGTAAAGACCAGTGAAGAGGATGTGGGTATGGAGAAGAACTAAGTATTTGGTTTGGCTTCAGGAATGTGCACATCTGAATGATGATGCTGTGAGATGGAACGAAGGATGATAACAAAATGTCTTCTGTGCATGAAGGCACAAGGAAAAGTGGTTTGCTTCTGATCCGTTGTTTTCCTAGCTAGACTGACAGCTGGCTGGAATTATGGGATGTACTGCATTGCCACTCTCTATTTCCTTCATCTGGAACATATGTAGACTTGTTTATACAGGACAATGTTTCTTCTTCAAACAGAGTGGACATTTCTGCTCCATAGAGGGATAGTTCATTGTTACGTCCCCAAGGCTGCAAATGTGCTACAGTCTGCAGCCTTGATTTAGTTGCTGGTGTGCAAGTCAGTCATCCATAAGGTCTACATGAGAAGTTGGATAACTGGCCTGTATTATGAAACTGAAAAAGAAAATAAATTATTATATTAATGTGTGTATTATGTATAATATGTGGTATTTATTATTAAATCCATTGTCTCCGATCTGGGCTCAGCTGCCTTTGGTGGAGCAAGGAAAAACTGCATCTTCCCTTACACCCAGCAGGTGACTGCAAGAGAGTGTGTGTCACTCCTCTGACATCCTTACCTCTTCCAGCAGCTCCCTGGGGGTGAAACTGCCAAGAAGCTACTGTTAGTTTTGCTGGAGATTTGATCTTTATCTTTTGTTTGGACTGACCTTTGCTGTTACATATTATGAACAGAATCAGTTTTAGTCCAGCTGCATCCTCTGAGGACAAAAGTCACCCTCCCATTAGCCTGTAATCACACACACGTGCCAGTCCATTGATTCAGCATTTTAACACACAGGTAAGATTACAGAGCTCAGTGGACTTGGTGAAGATGTCAGTCCCAAGCCAGAAAGCCTGTTTTTGTTTTAATTTCCTGGCTCAAGCACGAACCTCAGTGACTTTTGGGTGGTTCTCTCTTCTCCTCTGTTTAAAATTAAGAGCTCCTTTCTCTCGGCTTAATATAGTTCTGTTTTTATCACCACACGATCCCAGGATGTCTTTGGGTGTTGTCAGCCACCAACACAGGAAGTAATCCCTCATTAGGCTGAATTATCTAGACACAGCACAGGCTAGTTAGGCCAGTGCTTAAATAGTATTGTGTTAACAAGGGCTTCATGTTTAGTGCAGGAAAGTCAAGGCATCCAAGATGCAACGGCAGCAACAGATTCAAATTTCATCTCAACAGGTTCAAGGAGCCGTTGGGAGCTCCCAGTCCAATAAAAACACACCACCAGCTTTTGGCCACTGGCAAGGTTTTCACCTCAAAAAGGATTCCAGTGAGTTGCTCTGTTCCTGGCACGTAATATTTTCAGCCTATTTGGGTTTTTGAGAGGGAAAAGTAATAGAATCATAGAATGGTGTTGGGCATTTAGTAGCATAACATTGCCACTGGATAAATTAAATGTTTAAAGGTGGTTTATACTGTGCAGTGGTAATAAGGTAGGGATGTTCTGAATTGCAGCCCCTTGGAGATGCCTGGTGGAATTCTCCTCTGCTCCCTTTTCCCATCCAGGGGAAATCTTGAATTTCAAGCCTTTAACCTGTGCTGCTCTAACTTTTAGAGTATGTCTGGAACAGAATTGCAGGATTTTGGGGCCAGACCCAAAGCACAGGGGTAGATGCAGAGGTCAGGAAGCAGGGAGGGTCCCTACACCCCTTAGGTTAGATTTGACAGGCAGGTGAGAGACATTTTAGCTTCTTGCTCTCCCATTCTGTCATTTAAGGGTGGTGCAATAAGTGTGTCTTTGATGTTTCTGTATGTGTGTTAGGAATTATTCTGTATGGTTGGGTGCTAAAAAAATATTCCACATCATCTGTTTCTTAAGGCTATGTCCCTTTTTCTCCCTACCGTCTCTCTGAAGTTTCTGTCTCTCTAACTCCATGTAGTAACTTGAGTAAAGGATATTCCTTACTGATGCTAAACATAGGCCCTGTATGCACAATCAAAATTATCGTGTTTGGGCATCTAATCCCATACATATCCATAGATATCGCTGCTATCCAAGCAATCTGCTTCTATTTTCTTGGCTCTTGCATTATTTATATGCTGCAGAGGTCTCCTGGACAAAAAAATTCCACATGGCTAGATAGCTGCCCATTTTGGCTAAATCACCACGGGTTTGTTTAATATAAATTACTTCTATTTTAAAGCCTAGGATTGTCCCCATGTTGTTCTGTTGCTGCTTAGTTCAAATTTATCCGTCCACCAGATCCTTGTGATCCCCCTTAAGGTACTTACAGAGCACAAGAAGATCCCCCCTGTAGCCTTCTCATCTTCAAATACATACACTTAAGCACCTCATCCTGTCATCTTAGCAAAGGCCCTCCCTACATTTGGCCAGACTCCCATCTCTCTTATGGATATTCTCCAGAATGTGTATGTTGCTCATACAACAAGATAAGATGTCCCCAACTCCAGCTTATGCCCCAAAATGGCCATTTATAGGGGCATAGTCGTATTTTTTTTAATGTTTCGAAATCACCCTTTGCTGAGCTGTAAGAACCAGCACGTTGTTCTTGCCCTGGAAGGAGTGTGCTCCGAGCTTTGCTCCTGTGACTGTCAGGGAGGAAGGAGGAGGCTGAGGCTGGGTTATGGCATGGGAGATACCAGCTGAGAGCAATGGAAATAGCTGACTAGTCCCAAAATACGTGGTTTGCAGTGAGGGTGGTAGAGAGAAGCCATGCTTTTTTTGCAAAAACTCAGGCAATAAATGTTTTTCATCCTGGGTTTGTTTTTTTTTTTCCAGCTTGGATGCAAAAATCACTGGTATTGAAACGTTTGCTTGCCCTATTCACAGCCTAATGTTTGATTTACTTCGCTATTCAGTAAAATTACTGGTATTGAAACATTTCCTTGCAATATTCTCAGCCTGATATTTGATTCATTTCACTATTCACGTCTGCCAGGAAGTAAAATTGGGAAGCCCATTTCCTTTGGGCAAGCGTGGGTAAAGTGCATTGGGAAATAAACAGGCAAGCAGTGATGGAAGCTGTAAAGGTGTGATTTGTATTATTGCAGGCCAGGAAGGAAAAGAAACGTTAGCCCAGCCTCGTGCCATTTGTTACTGACAGCATGGCATGAGAATCAGAAATTCATCCGGAGATTAAGGAGCAAGAGCAGAGGGACTGGAGGTAGGAGAAGACTAACCTGTGTGATCTGGCACAGAACTGTGAGGCTGAACTGAATCTATGAAAGAGAGATCTGTATATTGTTATCAGTTGTGCCATTTTTAGTCCTTTCAGTGTCATGAGGCTACTCCTTAGAATAACTTCTGGTTTAAAGGCATAGTCTTTTTAAAAAAAAAAGTTATACCCTGGATTTTTTTGCCCTTTGGTTCTTGAGCCTTTTTAGAAATGTCTTTTGCCTTTGAGGGAGAGAAGAATTGGTCCTGCACAGAATCTCATCTCCTTTGATACCTCTCAATCATTGTTGATCCTGCACTTACCTGATGTTATAGCTAGATGTCAGCCTCAGATGTGAAGCAGGAGCCTGTCACTCAGATTTATTTTTACTCCTGGTCTCTCAGTTCCATGAGACTGCTGAGATAGAATGATAACTGGGACTTGCCTCCTTCCCTAAAGTCTGGCCTAGGGGTTTAATTATTAAACATATGAGAGCCACTAGAAAGGATTTGCTTTTAACAGACTTGAAGTAGTGGCTGTGCCCATGGTGAAGTTTGGCTTTCTGTTGACTTTTCTTTGGAGTCTGGTGGACTCCTTATTTTGCAGGTAGTGCCCCTGCCCATAAAGCTCTGCTCACACCCTATTTTCCCAATGCCTTCCCTCAGTAATGCAGCCTTCCTGGCTTCCAGGAACTTCAGCACCAGCTCCACGCAGGCCAATGTGGTGAGACACAGAGGCAAGGGCAGAGTCAGAGCTGGGACAATGACGGCAGCCAGGGTGCTGGAAAAGGGGTGATTCAGCTCTTCCGGTGACTCCTCACGGTGACCTGACGGCCTCATAAAAGAGCAGGTCAAGTTTTGGCAGATGTGAGGATGTACCAGCTAATGCAGGGTTGTGAGTCATGGGGTGACTTATGCTGGGAGCAGCAGAGGGTCAGGACTCCAGGACATTTTTGGGATGGGGTGGCAGAGGTGAACCAGCAGAGGCCGGAGCACTCCGGTTCAGAGTGGGCTGTTTTGCTTTGGAGCAGCACAGATGTTTGTTTTGCCTGTGCACGGCTTGCCCTGAACTGCAGCAACTCCAGGGCTGGTTTATGGGAAGCTGGAATCCTGTGTGTTTGGGGCTGGGGCACACAGCTGGCCCTGGTGATTTTGTCAGTCCTGCCTGTGAGTCAGCATCATGGGATGGGATGAACAATGCAGGCTGTTATTGAACTTTCATGTAAAAGACTTCAGTGAGAAAATTGTAAATTATAGAATGTAAGGGTTGTGTATCCACTGTCAAAAGCAAGCAGGCAAGCATAAAAGCCCTTGTCTTTCTGTGCTAGGCCTGTTTAATGTCTGTGTTGCTCGGAGCTTACTGGGTTGCTACAGGCATTTAAATGCAAGTGGTTACCTGAGGGCTTACTAAGTTCTGGTCTCTAACACAGTTCAATTTGTCTGATTAAGCTTTTTGCTCAATCTTCCCAGAAAGGAGAGAAATCGAGAGAATTCTCTCCTGCATCTCACTGTCTTTCTTTTTTAACTGCAGTAGGTTTAAAGCAAAAGCAGCTCCTCAATGCATAGATTTGCAGGGTAGATGTGGTGATGTACTCTGATATCAGTGTCTCTAAAAGAAGGTGTCCTGAATGATAGGTTCTCAAGCTTAAGGGAACTCATCACTGAACTGGGCTGAAGCTCTGTAGCTGCCTTTTCCCTTCCATTGAATAACTGGAGTCCTGGTGCTGTGTTGTGAGCAACAACAAAATACAGATCCCATCGTGAGAGCTTGTCAAGTGAGCTGGAAATGTTAGCTCTTAGTTTGCCTGTACTATTGGGGTGACATTGCCTGTGCCTTTTGTTGCACTGTTGCTTTTCTTGTTGCCCTTAATTTCAGCTACTTGCCTGCACACAGATGATTTCCTCTCCTGCTTTTGTTTCCTGCCAGACTCAGGGTGAGGAAAAGCAGCAGGTGAAAACACAGAGCTGTCAGCAGAACAAACTCATGGGCAGTGTTTTGAATGCTTAGGTGACTTTCTGTAGGAAGAGGAGTGTTTATTTATGATTATTTTTGTTTTGGCAGGGACACTTGTCTGTTGCGTTTGTTTATTTTTCTTGCTTTTTACAAGAAGACAGGGAGTTGCACTCCTGACTGTGAGGCAAAAAAATAGGGCTCTGTGGCTTAATTACTGAAAATCCTAAAATAGTGAATGTTGGAAGGGTAGTTTGGAGGCCATCTGGGAGTGGGAGTGTGCGTGGGAGTGTGTTGCATGGTGCCAGGGCTGTCCCCTGGAAGGGTGCAGGCTTTCCCCCTGCCCTGCACAGGTGGTGGGTACGCAGGCAATGCAGTCTGCTCATGGCATTGCTGCCCTCTCCCCTTCCACCATGTCTTCTGCCTAATTGGTGCTGCTCAAGGGTGGCAGCAGCCAGACCTCTCTAGTCCCTGTAATTTAGGAATCTCAGCAGAAGTCAACCCTTTGATAAAAGGTACAAAGAATGTAAGAGTTGTTTTGCTCCATCACTCACAGCCCTTGCTGTGTCTCGTGAAGGGTGAACAATTACTTTGCAGATACTGAGTCATCCTTGGGAAGTGCTCCCAGAGACAAAACTGGAAAAACTAGTGGGAGCACAAAGGTCTTGATTTAGGTTTTCTGTACATCCTCATTCAAATCTGGGAGTTACTGCCCAAGGATGTTGTCTCCCATTACCTATATTTTAAAATACTTTATCCCAGGGGAAATACATTACCCCTGGCTCTTGAGAGTGTCCAGCCAAATTTTGACTGTGAGGCGAGCTGACATAGCAATGTTTTCTGTTTTTCTTTAAGAATTAAGTAGACCATACTTTGCCCATCAATAGCTTTATGGCCAGTAGTTCCATTTTCCAGTGTGCCCTTATGCATCTCTTGCATATTGGAGCAGTTACTTGATAGTTTTGGATCTTCACCAAAGATAGATAATTTTCATCTTTGATCCAGTTTTGAATCTTCATTTACAGTTAAGGCAACTACACACAAATAAAAATAACTACTGGGTTATCTGGGAAATAACGCTATTAAATTTCTAACACAGAATAATGTAAAAAAGTCATTATTTCCCTCCCACTCAGTGGCTTCTTTCTTACTGAAAGTAATGAATGCAGACAATTAATCTAACAGAACGCTGAGGATTATTAGTAATATGTAATAATATGGCAGGAGTTAAAATGGGTGACTATATTTGATTTTCATTGGAAATGCTTCAAATGTCTACTTTTCTGTTAACATTGCTCCTGCTTAACATTTGCTGTGCTGTCGTGGAGTTAAACTAGGACAATAAAGAAACCTGTTCTGCACTGTTCCCAAATACTGGCAGGGTGTTTGACTGTCTATCTGATAGCCAAAGTGAAGTCAGGTGAGGGTGAGGGCAGTCCTTGGATAGCAGAAGTGGATGGGAAAGGCAGACAAGTAGGGGATTTGGCAATGTCACTCTTGCCTCTGAGTCACTAGTGAGCTAAAAATCTGGGCAGAGTGTGAGGGGGTGTATTGACACGGCAAACTAATTGCTGTCACAACAGTTGCCTCTAATCTTATTTTCACGTATTTATAGTGTGTAAGATAACATTTTCTCTCAAGTGAGCCCTCTCCCAGGCCCCTGGGCACAAAGGGACCGTTTTCTGTCGGCACCGTGTGGAGCAATACTCTGATTACTCAGAGGGGATCGTTATTGCTGCCTTGCCAGGTTTTGCCCAGTGCGTCTTCAGGTTGAATTCGAGAGCTCTAATGGCCTTGATTACAGACTAATAACGAGCTCTGGTGCTGTGCTTAAACCCTGAGCAGGAAGAATAGCAAGCAGAGAGAGAGCTGAAATATGGGACCGTTGGGACAGTTTCCAGCTTCGACTTGTGATCTGTCTTTGTGCTCCCAGGCTTTACCCTGTCCATGACTCAATTACTTATTTTATACAAGTATGAAAGATTGCTCTAATGTGGCTGGTTCTTTGTTTCTGAAGGTTGTTTGCAGCCAATGTCCTTAGCAATTGAATTTGCCTCCACATTGTTATATCCAGAGCTGCCTTTTATTTGCTGTAATTATCTGCTCCCAGCACAGCTCTGCCACACAAAGGTTTGTGCATGTGTGCCTGTACACACACATTGGAAACTGCTGCCCTTTGTGCTCTGGCTCTAGGTGGTAAAGCACAATACAGAGGATGAACGTTTTGTGGGTTTGGGTGTTTTTTTTGGATCACGGGAACAAAACTCAAGTTTTCAAAGTCACCAACAGCTTTCGAGTTCCCTCACCCTCCTGTTTGTGGGGCAGGGAATCAAAATACTGAAAGTGAAAGGAAAGAGAAGCAGTACCTTCCTTTATTTCTTCCTTCCCTAACAGTGTTATCTGCATAACCCTCTCTGCTTTTCATCTCATTTGTTTGGGGCTCAGTAGTGCCATAAACAGGAAATCAAAACAGATATTCACATCAAAAGAGAAAGCTATTATTTTGGATTGCTTTATAGATATTTTTATATATAATTTATCATACTTTATTTATTTCTACTCTTCATTAGCTTGCTTGCAACATCCCAAAGGTTTTTTCCAGTAGTTTTGTCTTTTCCATTTGTCAAGCTCTGGCTCTGTATCCCTGCTTCCAACTGCTCCCCTGGTGTGATTTATACAGGTTTGGAAATAATTGCAGCTGTTTTCTTTAACTACTCCTGCATCCACGTATGTTAAGTCCCCTAGATTTGTCAAAGAGCTCTTATTTGTAGACTAGCCTAGAGAACTGATATTAGCTCTACCCTCCAGGAAATATAAAATCAACCATGGTACACTTGGTTTTTTCAGTTTTATCTTGCTAGGGGAGCTGGAAAGACAACCAATTTAAACTTTTTTTTTTGTTTGTTTGTTTCCTAATTTCTATCAAGACTGGGAAAAGATGACACATTTAATAGTCTTTGTCCTTTACCAGGAGGATAATTGCTGTCCTTGCCTTCCTTTTGGATTTGCTCACGTATCAGTTATGGCATCTCCACATCCCCTTTATTGCAGAGGAGCCTGGCTCTAGGTTACACAAACGTAGATCAGCACTAACTACAGAGTGGAGAATGCTTCCATGTTCAGATGAGATCTCTATCTGCTAACATCTCAGTATTTAAGGGCCTTCTGTTAACAAAGCTGTCGCATTGCCCTGGACCGTGTGCAGACATTTTTATCTGGTTTTACGGTTCATAAAAAGAAAACGAAGAAATACATTTCCAAAGTAGCAACTAATTTTACTTGTTTCTATTCTGGGCAGCCTGATTTGAGGCGTTTGCCAAGCTGTCAGGCCAGCTTGCCTACGTTTGCAGGGGAGCTGGGCAGTGGCACTGGGCGCTTAGCCCATACTCTTGACTTCCAGTGTCACAACACTCCTGCAACGCAAAGTGCTTTTCCTTTTCTCCCGACCTGGCCAGATCTGTCTTGCTCTTGTTCCTCTTTTGAAGTCCAAGTTGAGTAAGTGTAGTTTGTGTCCTGGCTGCAGACCCTTAAAATGCTTCTTGGCTCTTGGAAAAGAGCAGCCTGCTCACCTTGCAGCACTGGAGGCACCGGAGCACGTCAGCATCGTCACGGCCACCGCGATTAAATTGTTGTGGAGATAGGGAAAGCCATCTGCTGTTTGTTCCCCCTGCCTGCTTGCTGTCCAGGCGTGCCTGCCAAGCCTGGGTGCCAGGCTGTCACGTGGAGCAGGCCTGGCTGCTGTGGAGACTGGGCCAGAGGTTTGGTGACCCGTTTGCAGGTGACATTGTACGTGTGTGAGGAGAAGTCCTGTCTGTCGGCTGATGGGGGGGAAGTTGTGGTGAAGGGTGTGATGGTCGCTGGAGTGTGCCCTGTACGGCTGCTGCCTCTGCAGCACTGAGTGCTCATCCTGCCTGAGCTGATGTGTTCTCACTTCCTTCACATTTATGGCTGGGAGAGTTGGTCCTGTGCCTGCTCCTTCCCTGGAGAAAGAGAGCTGTGTAGGACTGATCGCAGCATCGCTGTGTGGTGCTGACCTTATGGTGGCTGCCGTGCCTGATAGTCATCCTGCCTATCAGAGAGGGGTGTACCAGGAGCTGGAATTCAATGATCCTTGGGGGTCCTTTCCAACTCAGGATATTTTAAGATCCCATCTATGCTGGAAAGGTTGTAGGTGTTTTTGTGGGGCACAGGGACGGGCTGTGTGCAGATCTGCTGGCCTCCCAGATTACAAATAATGTACAAATAATGTCACTGTGAATCTCCTGTGCAAGTGTCTGAAGTTCTTTGATATACCATCCAATATACATTGGGAAGCAACATCAAACTCCTTAAAAAAAGTGTTGAAAGAATGTTAGGGTTGCTTAAATACTAAGGTTAAGGATCCAAAGTTTAGGAACAGCCAAAAGCAGTATGTCCCAGATGTCTGCTGTTTGCATTTTGTGACATAAAGTCTTTTTGTCATGATGATACATTTTTAAGAGCATGATCATACACTGTTTTTTCCAATGTTGGCCTTGTACAGCAGTGAGTTATCAAGAAGTTACTTAATAGTATGTTTAATTAAAATGGAACAGTACGTGAAACTCTTGGATTTATTTACTGTACTTAACTAAATTCCTCCCTAACCACAAAATTTGTGTTTTCTTTCCCTTCTCACTCCCCCGTGGATTTTTCCTCTTGGGTGTTTCCCGGTGCATAGTGCTGATCAGTTTAATACCTAAATACTGTATTGGCAGTAATGTCTCTTCACCTCATCTCTGAATGAGGTTTGGTGGATTATGGGGGTCACATAGTCTCTATTATGTAAATAAAGGACTGGAACACTGGGAAAATGATAATTAGTATTTTACTAACTTTATGCATAAAGTATGAACCTGATTTTGGGGCATACACTGTATGGTATTTTATAGGTTCAGAGCTTTCATATCCTAATGCTAATCTCTCTCTTTATACCTGGGTGTTCATCCCAGTCTGGTTCCCATTGTTGGCTCTGCTATTCACACTTTTCAGAACCAGTTTCCATCTCTATGTTCTGCCATAATCCATGCTCTCAGCCCTACTTACAGGTTTTATTTTTGAGGCTGGTTATCCTCCCTTATGGTTAGAAACCTCCTTTTGTTTCTTCTGGTCCCCCTGGGCTGTGGAGTGCTCAGTTCAGCTGAGGGCCTGGTCCCTCATGGGAGCAGTGAGGGGTGGTGTTCAGGAAGATCTCAACTGCTGGATTTAAGTGTTCTTATGGAGCATGTGTAAAATGAAGTGATTTTTAAATTAGCCGTGTTATGTTTGTTTTAAGAAAAACCATGTTAAACTTATTTCTGGCACCAGCATAACTACTTTGCCTAATTTTGAGTCCCTTATTCAGAGCTAGCCAGTGCCAGAGCTGTCGAAGCAAAGGTCACTGGTGGTTTTGGACGTGGTTGAGTGATGATGGATGGTTCTGCCTTGGTTCTGGCATTTTGGCTAAAGCATTCCAAAATTTTCAGCCTGAGGTGGGCTCTGGCACTGAATGCTTCATAGCAGAGAGTTAACATTTGACAAAATAATCATCAGCTGAGAACGAAGTGTTGGAGTGGGAAGTCTCGGTCAGCTTTAAAAAAATGATGATGATGTTTCCAAGAATGATACCTGATATTTTATTATTTCCTAATAGGTTTGAAGCTTCCTGTGAGCAACATGGGTGGTGGAGGCACAGTCCTGCTTGTCCCAGCACTCCCAGTGTATTTGGGCAGCAAGTGCTCATGGTGGGTTTACACCCATGAATCCACATTGATCTCTGCTAATGCCAAGTTAAAGCTTTGGTATTTGCTAGTGCTCTAATTTTTTTATGGAATGCTAATTACTCCTTTGAGTTGGAAATGCTTGTTCAGCTCAGTGTAAGAGGGATTGGAGTTGGCTTCGTGATGCTGTGTTGCAAATAGTGTTGAACTTTTCCTGTTTATGTCGAAGTGCTGTTCTGGTTTTCTCAGGTCAAATCAGACATCACCACATTTTTATTCAGCTCACAATACACGTGTGTGTGTGTGCATGAATATATAGCTGTCATTTTTTTATTGCTGTACAAACAGCAATACTGTCCAGAAGACATTTTTTTTTCTAACATCGTGGTGGATTTTGGAAATGGGTGCAACTGTCTGAAAATGTAAAAGAAAAGACAACATAGAAACACAAATATTTTGCGTCTGTGCAGAGAGACTAAAAGGTAATTAGCCAAGGGTAAATAAATGGCTTTGTTTTGAAAGACCCAAAATGGTGACCCAAAATGTTTTGAAAAGTTTTGTGGATGATGGCATTTCTGTGTTCAAAGTTTCAGTCCAGAAATCTCAGACAAAAGTGATAACTGTTGGCAGGGGAAAGTATTGTAAAGTTATGCCTGCAGTAGGAAATCATCTTACTTTTAAAAGTGAACTTTGCTATTTCAGGTTTTAATTTTGATAATTAACAGCAGCAGCAGCAGCACATCCTCAAATTGCTCTTTTAACAGTAGGTGTTCCAGAATTGCATGAGGTAACTTAATATGCCATTTTATCCTGAGTCTGTAATTGGAAAAAGACAGGAACTGCTATTAATTGCACAAGCTATTTACAGCAAAGAAAATTTGGGTTCTCGTTTGTGTGCATACAGAACAGTGTTAGTGCTGCTGCCAAGTGATGCACTTCAAGGGTTTTGATCAAGTATTGTGTATCAAATACTAATTTCTGTTAGCGAAGGCCTGTCTTGGACTATAGCTCATGGGCATTTAACCAGAGCACCTCTCCTGCTTCCCAGTTTGTTGTTAACATATTCCCCAGTGGCTGCCTTTCTTCTGTGTTCCTTGTATGTCCTGCTCCCCTCTCCAGTGGGAATGGCAGCTCCTGGGGTGTGATCTCCTCAGAATATGCTGAGAGTGCAGTGGGTAGCAAAGGAACTTCCTGAGATGTCCTGGTGCTGCAGTTCACACATATGTTGTAGCTTGGGGTGAAAACAGGCGTTGTGCTTTGCATTTGGAGTTGAAATGGCTGTTGGTGCAGGTTGGGTTAATGCAAATTGCAAATCATAGATGTAAGCATCTGTTCACATAATTCAAGGTGATGACACATTTCTGTTTGTGAGAGATGTGAGAGAAGAACTGAAAGAAAAATCACACTTAAACATTTGCTGCCATTTTCTTCCTAAAATTTGATCTGCTGGTATCTATCTGCTGGCCCTCCTGCCTCAACATTTTCTTGTGATGGGCCAGATTGTTGTTTATAGCTGATTCCCACTTCAGGTTCTTCCAGTGGATCCTAATGGATTTTTAAAATTATTATTTTATCTTTTATTTTATTTGGGAATAGTTGGGCTAATTCATATTGAAAGGGCCTTCAGGAGGTCTTCAGTCTAACCTTCTACTCAGGGAAGGGTCAGCTATGAGATCAGATACTCAAGACTTTATCCAGTTGAGTCTTCCATCAAAGACAAAATTAACTATATGGGTGCCCAGGGATGTGTTCCTGAACAAATTCTAGCAGTGAGATAAGAAGATACAACTAAGGTCAGTCTTGCCTTGATTCTTCAGAAAGCCAGAGGTGCAAAGCCTTGAGTTATAATTGAAGGTGGAACAGATGTTACACGTGTATTGAAGCTTCACTGTGGGCCTCTTTCTGAAAAGATTGATAATTTGCCAGTTAATTTCCAGATGATCTTTTTTAACGTGCTGAGATGGCAGATGTGTTTGTTGTATCCAACTCTTTTAAAGTCATCTTAGGAAGTTAAACAGATGGGTGCATTTTGAAATTCAGCAGCATCTCTTCGAACAGCTGTAACGTCCTTGTTTCATGTGCCAACCGGGATAGAAGGAAATAGAGCATCTGAGAAGTACTTTGCCTGTGACAAGCTGACCCATTTGCCAACAGCCAATAATATACTAATGTTGTGACAGGAATGACTGACTACAACTGCTTTTACAGTGGAATCATTTGAGTTTCTAGGCAGTTGGAATAGCTTGAATACAGGTTGTTTTGCCATTGGAATAAACAAAGCTCGTGTTAATTCTCATACAGGAGGTGATTATGTCTCAGAACACAGAAAATCATTCCATCAAATGAATTTCATTTATTTAAAATAAGGTTGTACTTTATAATGTCCTTACTACTAAAATGGCAAGAGGAAATATGAAATACAGAAAACTCCTCTCTGGGTGCTGTGCCTTCTGCCTCTTGTTTGTTTTACTGTGATAAACATCAGCCAGATCTTCCTTGGGGGGTGATACAGCATGTTAGGGCTGTGTGGTGTTTTGACACTGACACCTTCCCAAAATATTCCAGACACTGGGAGAAGTGTTACTAAAAATCATATGATGGGGTGTGTAAGGTAAATGCAATGCTGACAGGTCTTCTTACTGTAGATTTAAACCATGTGAGTTCAGCGAAGCATCATGAGAAAAATTCGGGGTGGCAGGAAACCTGTCCCCTTAAAAAAAAAGAATTGATTAAATGTTAAAATATCAAAGCTGTTTAAGGCAACAAACATGTCATTAATCATTGCACTGGGAACCTCCTTTGAATTGGTATGAAACAAAATATTAGGACAACAGTGAGTTGTGGGGTTTTATGTCGGTTTTGGGTGGTGGATATTACAAAAGCTTGACGAAAATCAGTGTTAAAGAGTTAGTTATCAGTTTGTAAATGGGAGAAATTTGAGAAGGGAAGCTTGATCCTGGCATGCATGAGACTGTGTATAGGCCCTGCAGCACTTTAAATTTGATTATTCTGTGTTAGTTATTCTTTAATCTCCTTATTAACCCATTTCCTGTACATTTTCTTGCAAAGTGATCATTTAAGCTTTCTGGTTTAAAACTGAGTGTGACATTCAACAGGTGCAAGTGAACCTCTCCCTGAAGTGTACGTGTGATTTTTTAGATATAAAATGAATCAGTACTTTTTGCTGGGTTTTTTTCCCACAGTTAATGGAGTAGGTAATCCTTGTCAAATTCCCTTGTGATAGATCATCATGTTGGAGATGGAGATGGCAGATTGGTTTCTGGGATGTTGACTCTCAAGAATGGTCACAGCTGTTGGGCTGATGGTTGACTTATGTCTGTGTAAATCTGAAGAGGTGTTGCTGAAATTTTTGCCTTTAGAATTTCAGTACGACCATTAATGTACCCCAAACTTTAGCTGCTAAAACATCAAGGTCAGGACAACTCTGTCTTTAAAGGAGCTGTGGAGGTAAGCATTGTGTGTTAAGCACTTCCTGTGTTTCCTTTTATATCATTGTGAACAATCTAGGTTTGTATATTGTTTTTTTTTCTGGTAACATGTTCAGAAATATCTGGTCCTTGTAATATTGTAGTTGGTAATGATGACATTATATGGTGCATTGCAGGTGACTTTTGGCAGAGAACTGCTCCTGAATGGTTGCCCTGTGGAAATGCTCCCTTTTGGGAAAGAGTGGCTGCCTGCAGGCTTGGGTTGTGAAGTGTCCTTGGCAAAGCCTGCGAGTGTAGGGTGGTATTTATCATTCCCTGATATCAGCTGGCAGTTGATGAGCACCACAACCACTTCTTTCATGGCTCCAGGACTGCACTGTGCAGCACCAGCTGAACTGGATGCATGGGCTCAGTGCACAAGAGGATTTTTTTTTAATACAAATTGATAGGAAATGGTACTGGTGGGGGTGGAGATAATGTGAGTATAAGATAGGATTGGGATCGTTATGTAAAGAAGATTTTGATAAATATTTCTAATTTGGAAGTCCAATTCTGATGTTGGCTGTAGAGAAACTACATTGATTTGGAGCAGGTGAAAATCTGCTTCTTGCCACTTAGTTTGAATAGTGATACTTTGGTCTTTACAAAATAGCTGAAGTTGCTTAATGATAATCTGGCCAATTTGTGTTTGTTCAGAACTGCTGATGTGGGAGAGCTTGATGGCAGCTGAGGCTGGGTTGGAATGCTTAAGCAGATCCAGTTGTAAAAAGGCTTTGAAAAACAGTCTTTTCTGATCTGCTTCTCAGATGGTTTTTACCTTTAGACTCTGACAACTCTTCCAGATGACAGAGCAGGTGTATGTGAAACGTGCCAGTAAGGGACAGCAAGGTTACAGAAGGTGACTACCTGATGATGTGAGATTGTCAGCTTGCAAGTGGTGGTTATTTTTTCCATGCCATTTCTTGAGAAGGGAGGGAGAATAGCAGCACAGGGAAGAGAGCATTTTTTTTAGGCCCTCTTCTTCATATTTTATCTTAACTTGGTGGTTCTTAAAGTCGAGAGTGGTTTGTGGTGTTTGTATCATCATCATCACCTTCCTTCTGTGATATTCTCATAGGCACAGATGTTTTCTTTGCTCTTCCAAATACACAAAGCCATGGGCAATGTCAAGTCAGGCATAAAATAATATAGGAGCCAGTACTATTAACCTTGTAGAAACAAAGGACACACGAATAGATTAAGAATACCCAGACACACGTCTCTGTCAGGAAGACGTGATTTGCAAGTATCCTTCCAAAATGGTGTTGAAATATTTATTCCAGGTGCTGCTAATGGCATGGAAAGACAGTGTCTATTCTTGCAGTCAGAGACATTAAGAGTTATGTAAGTCAAGGTGAGCTATAGGTTGGCATGACAGAGCTACTCTGTTAGGGTCGTAAAGATTATTCATGTGTATTTGTTTTACACAGTGGTCACTGCTGTGACAAACAGTAAGCACCTAAATCTTGCAATACCACAGGAAGCATTAACTGGAATGAGCTCTTGCATTCCTCAGCCCTTCCAGTCCTGTTCCTGATGATTGTAGGTCTGAGGAATGAACTTTACATGCATAGTCAGAGAGATGGACCTTGTCAAAGCCCATCACACTGACCCTGTCAGTGTGTGTCTCCAGACACCCGAGCCCAGTTTTTATTAGATTCTGAGAAACTGATGAGGCTACAGATCCAAAAGCAGTGGAAACATAATGAATTCAAAGCTGTGCTTGGGCATTTGCTGTGACAATAGAAATGTATGAAGCTTTTGAGTGAAGCACTACGACATGCTTCCATTACAAAGCCATGAAGTGTTCTGGGGCAGAGACAGGATTGAACGTGAGCGTTGTTCAGAAGATGCTCATTTAAAATGGTGCCATTTTCTGTCACCATGCAGTAGCATCTGCCTGTATCACTAGTGTGGCTGGTGACATTTCCTGTGTATTTTCAGAAAAGGAGTGTCCTTGTCCAGGTGGAACTTGGCTTGTGTATTTGCTAAAATTTGACACTGTTATAAAATGAGGTGGAATTAAACCCAGTGTGAATTAGAGACATGTCAGGGGATTACAAAAGAGATTTTTAAATCAGAATTAGTGTAATGCAGGCAAGATTTCTGTCAAAAGAACTGGGAACAGAACCAAGGTTTCCTCCTCTTCTCCCTGCTCTATATAAAGAACTCACATGTACAGATTATAATTGCTGTGATGAGAGGATGCCAAATTATATAATGCTTCTATCCACATTCTTCTTTCTAATCTCTACTGTTCCCCTTGAGGGAACACAACAAAAAATGAGGGGTTTTACACCTTTTACCCCTTTACACCTTTATGGGTTCTTTCGTAGGGTGGTAATGTAAATCTGTAGATGGGATCAGGCCTTTCCATATTGAATACTGATCAGGGACAAAAGATGGATGTGAATGTGCAAAATGCCTGCAGTACCAAAAATAGATCCATATTTATTCCTGTCATAACTTCACTTAGGTTGATGGAGTTGTGCCAAAGCTGAACATGCCCACAGTCTATAGGACAGCTGGCTGCCTGGCAGTAGTAAAGATTGCTGAGAAGGGTTTTGTGAGTGCAGTTAAACCCTCTGATTTTGACACTACATGGTTGGTGACATTTTAGGAATATTCACATCAGCTTGAAACGATTTTCTGGGGGATGTCAGATACATCCTTAATGCCTAAAAGCTGGGGATAACATTGATCAAGGTGTTTTCAAGCCTTAAGTTTAGTTCCATCAGCAGTTCTGAATCACCAGACCAGCTAATGAGGTGTTCTAATTGATAGCATAATTCTACATAGCTTTTCCACTTACACTAATGTAACGTTTGGCTTCACTGAGGATGAATATTAACCACAAGTTGAAAGGAAGGTCTGATTCTCTGATCCTTTGCTACATTTCATCGAGCTTTTAATTTTACTTGCAATATCCACATGCAATCCATACAGGCATTTTCTTCCCACTTGGGTCTAGAGACCCTCTTCAGTTGTTCATTGGTAGATTATGAGCCGTGGAGGCAGCTTCAATAGTTTTACTGTTCCAGAAACATTCATCTCATTCATAAAGATCATCTGTTCAAGAGCAGTCAACCCTGGGCTTTTGTTCTGTTTACTGGCTTTGTTTTGGGCAATGTGCTGACTTGCCTACAAGCTCTTGAATTACAGAGTATTCAAATAGTTTCCACTGATGTGTTAAGTTCTTCAGTTCACATGAGTCTGCTCACTAAAATTTTGAGAGTATTAAGCCTGTTCTCAACACCAGAGTCTTGGCACTCGAGTTGACACTGTGTGGTGCTAAGTAGCCACAGCCTGAATCCGGAGCAGTGGTACCTTCTGAGCTTCAAAATCAGTTGTATAAGCCCATCACTAGGATTTATGATGGTTTCATTGTGGGTTGTTTTGGGTTTTTTCTAACAGGGAAGTAAAATGTTTGTTTGTAGCGTTTTTCCTTCCATAATTCCCCTACATGTGGAGTGGGTGGATGCTGGCTGGACTACAGGCAGATAAGGGGGGATGCTGTGGTTATTCAGGCAAAGATGCTCATCAGACTTAAGACTGCAAGGGAATTTCCTCTAGTTAGTGGCTAATCTGACATTTGTGGCAGGAAGGAATGAAGCTCTTGCTTTTTGTTTAGATAATTTGCCTGCTTTTTAAGATTACTTACTCCTAGCTTGGACACAAAAATTTGGGCGATTCAAAACAGGGGGAGGGAAAATTGGTTGGGCTTTTCAAAACAGATAAGAAAGGCAGGTTCCCAGATCCCGTTGATTGTCCAAGAGAAGTAGTTTGTTTTAAAATCCCAGACTTAAAGACAGATAAAATCAATTTATTTAAAAAAAACCAGCTAACAAAAAAAAACAAACAAAAACCCCCAAACAAATCACAAATGAGTCACTTCCAAAGATAGACTGAAATTGATGTTGCCCATCTTTGCAGATAAGGCCTGTAATGCGATGTAATTTATGACCTTTTAGTATGACACCACTGCCACTGGATACAGTAGCTTGCATTTCAGTGCCATTTTGCTGTGCTGTTTAGATATATATAGCAAAATTTGTGTAACATTAAAAAAAAGCCCAACAGATATTAGGTGACAAAAAGGATTATTAAATGCAAACTTTTCTCTTAAATAGCTGGTTTTTACTGAATTCATCAGAGAAGCAGTAATTCTAGGTCACTCTTCAAATGTGTTATCAAGAATTTACATTAAGCTTTGGTAAAGATTGTGTCCCTTTTATTGATTTGGCAAAATAACTGTCAGGAGCATAGAGTGAGTTCAGAAGACACCATCTTCACTCCAGAAGAGAGGACCGCACAGTGAGAAATCAGTAAGACTCCCTTAAGTGTCTGAAGGAGCTGTGGAATATTCAATTCACCATCATCGAAGGATCAGATTTTATAATTGTTAAAGGACCAATGAAAGGAACCCTTTCCTTTTGGTCAAATTAACTTTGTGGCTCTTTTGGTATTCTGTAACCCAGCCAGTTTTACAAGATGAAAACAGAACGACAAAAAAAATTGGCAAATTGTGTCCGTCAGGGATTGGTGGCCTGAACCTCATAAAACATGCAAGTGAAGAACAGAGCATAAAGCTGTCAATTAGATCTTCTAATTGCTTTTAAACTTTACTGTATTTTATTACAGACCTAAAATTAGCCTTGTTTTCAGACTTGGATCTTTTTCAAGTTTTTTCATACTTCAGCCCAACCTTCTCTTAGCAAGCAAGGCTGAGTTCTCAGCACTGAATGATGGAGCACTGACACATTTCTGCTCCCACGACTACCAGTCCTTTCAGATGGTAAATTTTACATTCTTTATCAAGTTGTAGGGTTGTGAAATTTTCTACATAGCTGTGTTTAAGCTGACATTGTGCATGGCTATGACAGAACGTTAGAAAATTTGTCTCAGTGGGATCTCAGTGACATGGATGAACAGGGATGTGCAGTTTCCAGTCTGAGATGAGATAAAGAGATCAGGATGAAAGCAGCTGATTATAAAAACAGCTACCAAAAAATTTGCAGTTTTCTAGTTACTACAAAACAGCCTGCAGAACTGGTACATGTGAAAGCAGATGTGCTGAAAAATGCCAGCAACAACCAAAACTCAACATGTGAGCTTTATGTGTACGGTGGGAACTTGAATTACACTTCATATGGCAATGTTGTGGAAGAATTGTACTTTATAATGAGTAGAGCACAATTTCTGACTTTAATTTTCAGTTCTGCCACTTACTCACTATGTAACCTTGGGTAATTATTTCAGTTGACATCTGCAGAAGGATCCAGCAGGCAGGTTTCATCTCATTCCATTTCCTAAAATGCTCTCCTAGTCCTGCTGTCTAATCCTGGAGGCATCTACTATACAATCTAGAAATGCCTCATTTTTCTATCTGAAAGGGTCTCAGATCTAAAAGCCTGGGGTTTGCATATTTAAAACTTTCTAAAAAACTCAAATAGGTGTCCCAGCTCCCCTCGAAATGAGTCACTGAGCATGACTGAGCCTTCCTTCCCTGAGCACTGCTCGCAGCCTGGTTGGGACAGGGCAGTGGGGGCTTCCTCTGTCCTGCTCAGCAGCTCTGTGGGTTGGATGCTCACCCACTGTGTATTTCAGGTATTTTGAGGGTAGGTTCATGGCTTCTCTGGCTGCCCCATCTCTGGAAATGCTCAAGGCCAGGTTGGGACAGGGCTTGGAGAAACCTGGTCTAGTGGAAGTTGTCCCTGCTCATGGCGGGGGAGTTGGAACGAGATGACCCTTCCAACCCAAAGCACTCTATGATTCTCTCTCCTTGCTGGAACTGGTCTTCTCCTTGCCACCCAGGCAGTGGTTCAGGGATTCAGTGCTCAGGCAGTGGATGAGGTGATAATAAGGAGATGAAGGAAGTGCCCCTGTTTGGGCTTGTGATGAGGAAGTGATTTAAATGCACCTTTCTCTTCTGTGTCTCATGTTGGTTTTGAGAATATCATTCTGAGACACCCTCCCCTCCCTGTACATAATCACAGAATTGCTAAGGTTGGAAAATACCTCCAAGATCATTGGGTCCAACTGTTAACCCAGCACTGCCATGTTACCACACCATGCCCCCAAGTGCCACATACGGATGGTTTTTTAACACTTCCCTGGGTACCCAATGCCTGACAATCCTTTCAGTGAAGAAATTTTCCTAATATCCAATCTAAACCTCCCCTGGCACAACTTGAGGCCATTTCCTCTCATCCTATCGCTTGTCACTTGGGAGAAGAGACCAACCCCCACCTGGTCACAGCCTCCTGTCAGGGAGTTCTAGAGAGTGAGAAGGTCCCCCCTGAACCTTCTTTTCTCCAGGCTGAGCCCCCCCCCTGCTCCTTCAGCCTCCCCTCATCACACTTGTGCTCCAGCCCCTTCCCCAGCTCCATTCCCTTCTCTGGACACGCTCCAGCTCCTCAACGTCTTTCTTGTAGTGAGAGGTAAGTCAAAAGCTTTGCCTGCCCTTACAGGCTACCTGAAAAGTGGCCATTGTGCCACTGTATATCCTGGTGCTAAGCCCCCCCATACAGTCTGAAGGCATCTCTTGGTGCCTTGATTTCCACTCTGATAATCCTCTGCTGCCAAGGATGGTTCAGTTGTGGGCAGGAAGGGGGATATGTGCAGCTCTGAAATGTGTCAGGCTGGGCAGGAATGCGGGATCCGGGGGCTGTAACGGGTCCTGGCATCCCCGGAGCAGCGTGAGGAGGAACCTGTGACACTGAAAGCCTCCCCAAAGCCAAGTGTTGCTATAATAGGGCCGGATTACTCATTGTGCTTATTCAAATTCCTGTTGATGCTGGCAGCGGGAGTTTTCCCGAGCAGCCGCGAACAATGAGTCACCTCCAGGTGCTTTGATTTGAATTTTTTTTTTTTTTTTTAAATTTCAAAAAGAAACGGGTCCGCGGCTCGCCGCGGGAGCATCCCTCCAACCCCCCGGAGCATCCCTCCAGCCCCCCGGAGCATCCCTCCAGCCCCCCGGAGCATCCCTCCAGACCCCGCCGCCCCGCGGGTCTCCCTGCCCGCCGCGGGAGCCGAGGCCGCTCCTCCCCTTGCGGAGAGAGGGAGAGATTTATTTTTATTTATTTATTTATTAATTTTTTTGTTCCTGCTCGGAGCGGGCAGGACCAATCCGGGGCCCGCCCTGCCCGCTCCGTGCCGGCAGGGCCGGGCAGCCGCCGCCTCCCTCCCGGCTGGTCCCGGCCCCCCCGGGATGCGCCGAGCAGCGCCGGGCGGGAGCCCGCTCCACTGCGGGAGGGAACATGAGCTGCCTGCTGCTTTCCCTTCCCTCTGCCACCTGAATCGGTGTTTTTTTGTCTTTTTTCTTTTTTTTTTTTTTTTTTTTTTAAATTTTCCTCTCCCCCCCCACCCCGCCCTTTCCAGCTTTTTATGCTCAGCACTGGGGGAGCCGGGAGATCCTGTGGCCGCTGACATATTTTGATTTAAAATCGCTGTCAGTGGACGTTTCTCCTTCTGTTACAGCATCGTTGTCCTGTTCACAGCTATTTAGGCTTAAGAGGCTTGATTCTCTAAGGCTCGTATCCAAGGGCATCAGTCATTAACACACTGAGCTACATCTGCTTCTTGGCTAAGACTGAAGAAAGACATCTTAAGCTGGAAATCCTGCTCACTCACTCTCTAGTGTGTACGGAAGGGGAAGCATATGCAGCAGCAGGTTCCTTTTTTTTTTTTTTCCTGTTCCAAAGGCTACTTCACTTTGGAGATGCAGTGACAAGATAATGGAGTGAAAGTCTCTCATTTCCAGGCAAGAAAATTACAGGAGTCGGACAGAGAAAGGACAGAGCAAGTTAAATAGCAGAAATAGCAAAGAGGACAGTGGTGAAGAACTGAAATTAAAAACAGAGGAAACAGGTGGAAGGCTGGCATAAAGCTGGGAGATATATTAGGCTGAAAGTCGTGTGGTTTCTTTTTTTTTTTTTTTTCCTCTGGTTGATTTTATTGTCGGTTTCAAATTCTAAGCTGGTTTTGGAGATCTCTGCAGTAAACCAGCCTGCCTTAGCATAGAGCAGCTTCCCCAACGTGTCCTTTTCTCTCTCCCTGCCGTTGCTGCTGCTGACAGAAAACGTGTTAGGAAAGCAGAAAGAGAAAATGCCAGCCATCCTGGTAGCCTCCAAAATGAAATCGGGACTACCGAAACCCGTACACAGCGCTGCTCCAATCCTGCATGTCCCAACGGCCAGGACCATCCCACAGCCCTGTTACCTGAAGTTTGGGAACAAGGTGGAGGTGACGAAGCCATTGTATTCCAGCCAGATTCCTCTCAAATCTTCTAATGGACAAGAAAATGCAGGAGATGGACTCCCAGCAAGGAAGAGTAGCACGGTAGAAAATGGATTTGACACCCAGGTTAGAAGGCACCAAATGCTGGGGAGGTGTATGTGAGAATTTATTTCTGTGTCGGAAGTGTGCAGCAGGTTTTCTGGGGTAAATAGCAGTGTGAGAAGGGATGTGAGTGTGTGCTAACATCTGTCTGAAGTGGTGGGATGTTTTATATTCCACATAGTGGCATGTGTAATTTTGTCAGCATGATGGAGCTGATGGTGGGGTGGTCAGGGATGGGGCTGCATGTGCTGCTTGCCTGTGTTGCCTTCTCTGTCACCTTTGCTTGAACTTGGAGGGATTTGCAAAAGGGAGCCGGTAGAGATGTTGTTTATGGGGTGTGTTCTTTTGTGTTCTTTATGTAGATGCTAAGTGTGATGGCTGGGTTGTGTGCCTGGGCTGGGGAAAGATCGCTGAATGTGTTTTGTGTTTGGTCATGTACTGTACCAGAGCACTAGTTGTGTGAACATTTTGTATTTGTAGTTGTGTGGGGAGTGAATGGGAGGCAGTGCTTGGTGCTAAATTACAATATACATGTCATTCAGTGCAGCTAAATTAAACAGATTATGTAGGAAATGGATACTCAAGTGGAATTGCCTGTTATAATGCTATATGTGCACGACACCACAGATGCAGCACATTATCAATACACTTTTTTTTTTTATTTTCCTTTGATCTGTATCAGCTGTGTATTTTTATATATGCTGCTTGTTGCACAGGGAGGAGAAATGTACATTCTGCAGCTCGTTTGGTTTTTGTCACGTAGTAACGTTGCCAGCAGGGCTGGGATCGCCCTGTCCTGCCTGCAGCCCCGGTGCGCTCTGCAGCAGCGTGAGCAGATACGGTGTGTGTGGAGTGTACCACGGTGGGAGCAAAGCAGATGGTGTGCTGCAGCAAGCAGAATTGATCACCATTACACAGAGATCACTGTATTAGCAGCGTGATGTGTTTTGGCAACAGCCACGTACATTACAAGCCGCTGCTACCAATAGCTGAGTCCGGTGGAAGGTGATACCATTATACCGGGGTAGGGAAACGATGCCAGATGAGTTACCTGGTGTTTTTTTTCCTTCCTCGGGGAATAATGGATCATCCCTGCCATCTAGATTTTGAACACCTCTGTCCTCGTAACCCCCTTCTCTTCAGACAAATGTGACTACTGATTGGGCACGTTTGACCGCGTGCCCTGGTTTTAGGATGCGCTGCACTTTCGTTGCCGGTAGACAGGGTGACGTATTGGGCTGCTCAGGCCAGACAAATATGACTGTAGCAGTTCCTGAGGGACTGAGAGCAGGAAAAGGAGACAGCCTAGCATTGGTGGCAGGGTGGTGGCAGCAGACAGACCCACCTGCACATCACATCTTGCCCTTACGAGAGAATCAAGCGCTCACTTGTGCCAGAGTCTGGCCTTGTGATTACGAAACGTCAGCAAAATCTCATTATCTGCTGCTTTTTCTCTCAGACATGCCATGGTTTCTGCATAGAAATCTATATTCCTGCAAAAGTGATTGTTATTTAGAAATGCTTTCTCATGTTGTGACAGATTATGCTCAGAGAGATCCTACCAGTGGGAGCTGTTTGCAGCAGTGGGGGCTACACTCTGGTGGTTTTAACCCTTCTACAGATGTGGAACAAACCCTATTTTTTGTATCCTGATGATGAAAGGGTCTTGGTGCTAACTCATTGTATTTAAACAGGGAGTGATTTTGGCCAAAGAAATGTCAGGTAATTTTACATTTTTTAATTACTTCAGCAGCAGGAGAAATCTTAAGCTTTGCTTTCTCAGTAACCTCCTCTGAGTAGCAGTCTGAGCAGATGACCAGCACCTTTTAAGGTATGAACCGGCAAGAACCAGCATTTTACTATCCATTATCTTGAATAAACACAGTCCTTTTTTGTTGTTCTTATTGATCCAACGTTGATCCTTCTGCCCACATAAGCATGCAGGGTTCTGCTGTTCAAGGTGGTCATTTGGAACAGGAGATTTTTCCACATATGTTTTTATCAAGGACGCTGCTCTTTCCTTTTTCTGCTGTTCCTCCCTCCCAAGGGAGGAGGGGCAAGATGGATGGAGAGCTGCCAGGTGGTATGTCAGCAGCAGAAGCATTTTTATCTTGGAAGCTCAGTTGCATTCAGATATAGAAGTGCTTTCTGCTAATAAGCCCGGTAAGGTTTAGTCTTAAACACTACACCAGGTGTTGAGAATCAGAGACATGTCCTCTCAGGGTGATCACCTGCTTCTCTGCACAGTTCATCTGAAGCACCATTTTACTGTGCAGGCACCTGGCATCACCTGGGAGGGAGGGAAGTTGTACTCTTACAGTGGAATTTTGAGTTGAGATCCACAGTGCTGACTGTTTTGGCACCTGTCTTGTGTAGATCTTGGTCCCTATGTGGAGTTTTAAGCCCATGGGAAGGGACATCGTATCCTCCTGGGTGGGTGGAGGGAAAATTGGAGAGATTGTGTCACTTGGATCAATTCTCTCGGTTCTGGGAGTATTTCAAGGAGTTGCTTTTAATCCCTTTGCACTGCATAACACAGTGGCATGTATAGAATAAGGAGAGAGAGCAACTTGACCTAATGTTTAGGACAGGTGCTCACAGAGAAAGAGATGATTAGGAAGGATAGGCTGCCTTTAATTATTTGTACCTATGAATTTTCCCCTTCCATCGTGACATATATATATACTTCCATTTTGAATTTGTGTTTGTCTTTCTCCCTGTGCTTAGTTGACTGATTATTCTGGAGAAGAGGCTGTGTCTGGTACATTGACCAGAATGTAAGGACACTAGACCATGTTCTAATGCTGTTTTAGCATCTTCCAAGCCACTTACATACCAGTGCTTCATGAGCTTTTTGGGTGCCAGGTAGTACCTTTCTGGAGCCTGATTCTTCAGAGAACTTGAGCAGTGCAGGTGGTGCATTAAAGCACCAATTTTTAAAAAAACTCCTAAGAATCAGGATGTCCCACTTACAAATGTGGTATCAGCGAAAACTTCTAAATGTTTTGCTAATTTTTTTGTTTCTCTTCTTGATACGGTTTTACGTGTGTAAACTGGAATTTATACTAACTAGAAGTTTTCTGCCTTAAGGCCATATATGGGCAATGTGTTATTTAAAATGCTGTGCAATTTATAAAAAGCATTCTTCAGAGTATTTCAGAGGCACTTTCCAAAGAAAGGTCTGAGGGTTTTAGCAATCAAGCCCATTGTAAATGCTAGTCGGAAATCTTAGGTCGATGAATCATGGCAGTATCATTCCTATTTTATTGTTACTGATACACACACTCCATTCATTTTTCCATATTAAAATCCCTGTGTTGTGCACAACAGTATCCGACTGTTGCACTGGTGCTTATTTAGTCTAATTTGAAAACACCGCCAATAAATTGAAGCCATATTTAGAGGGCGTTGTTTTGGAAATATTTAACTTTGTTACCAGAGAAACTTCCGTCAAGTGGATGGCCAAGATAGTGATCTCTCATCTACAAACTGGTATTTATTAGTGAGTCTGAAAAAAGTCGGATGTATTTGGCTACTAAATTTGCGTTAGTTATTTAAGACAGAAGTTGTTGCCAATTAGGAGTCCGTGGCTGTGGTATAATTGTTTGTGCAGATGCAAGAAGGAAGATGCTGTTCCAGGAATACAGTCTGTTGCCATGTTGTTGGGAATGCCACTGAAGGAGATCGTGGATTTAATTACTGTGTTTATTGCTGCTATGTTGTATTCTTGGGCTTCTTGATTTTCTTTCTCTGGAAAGAAATTCTTGAGCTTCTTGATTTTCTTTCTCTGGAAAACCCCAAAAATAATCACTGTATCTTCAGTACCTGAAGCAGCCCTAAAGGCACTGGGCCCTTGTTTAAGTGGTTGGTCCCACCCTTCCACTGAAACACTTCAAGTTAACAGGCTCTGTTTAACCTGATATTAAAGTATGTGTATTCAGCAATTACCTGTAACTGTGCTTAACGTTTGGCAGGGAGGGGTTGGGGTAGAACTTGTTATTTCTTTGCAAACTTCTTTGCAATATTTGTTTGCTGATGACCTGGCAGTCACCCTCTCCTGGTGGACATGGCAGGCAGGTGCTCACTGGGTATTATATTTTCACTCACTTTTTCCCCACACCACTGTTGCGCTCCAAAAACTTTTGTAATACCTATGGAGATTAAAAATGTCCCCGTTGTTTTTTTTCTTCACTACCCATTCTGCAGTCCAAGTAATGACAAGGCTGTGGGATGGAATTGGCAGAGAAGCTCCACTACAGCTCCCTGCAAAAAAATCCACTGGATAGGCATTCCCAGGTTGACAGCACGCTGCTGACACATTTCAGGGAGTTTTTCAGTCAGCTGTGTGCTGCTCTCAAGCTGATTAATTAATGGGTTCTTCCAGTATTTTTCCACACTGCAAATTTAGGCTCACATCAACTGTTTGATGAGCCACACGTGACTCAAGATCTGTTGGCTATCAGGTTTCCTTCTCTGCCTCAATCCCCCTGTTCCCATGCCCTTAGCAATCCAAAGGAAGCCATATAGTTCAGCTATTAGTAATTCCTTTTCTGTATTTTAATTAACTTTACCAGAAGCTGTTTATACCTCCGTGTCACTGTCTTGCTAATGTGAAGCTTCATAGAGAGAAAGATTAATAGGGCACATTGCAGAGAAATTGTGCCTTCCCTTCTCACATGGACTGGCCATTTTTTGGTGTGTGATACTGGGCTTCACAGCTTGACTACTGAAACAGCCTGAGAAGGGACAGGAATCAAACAAATCTTTATCTGGAGCCAGTTTAAAGTCAGATGAACATTGATTGGTTTCAATGCCATCACGTGAGCTGCCTCAGTGGTGTGAAATTTGGTCTTGCTGCTGCTGCTGAGATAATTATAAAAGAAATTATGAGAAATGTGGTCAGTCACACTGATAACTTTAACAGAAAAGATGGCTTTTTGAAATGTTGGAAGAAAAGAACTGAGATCACATCCTTTGTGAACAAAGGATTAATTTTACTGAAATGTTGGGAGAAGCTAAGAAAAACTATGGATTCAGGCTATCAAAATACATATATAAGCACAAAAGAAATTTGAAATTAGTATTAATGAGCTTGTTTATATGATTATAGTTAAGTACCCAAGTACATTTCTACAACAAAGACCTTGCTGTATCTTCCTTTCTGATGTTTTTTTTTTTTGCCACACCATATGTAATCTGAGGCTATTAAGTAGCCAAATTCTTCCTCATTTATGATTACAGTGGTTCTGATGTATTTATAGATACATACTGGTAAATATTAAATTGTTGGGGGGTTTCTCCAGATGAAATGTTACCAGATAGAAAACAATTTCAAAGTTGTTTTATTTTGTGATCATTAACATGGGCTTTTTCAGTGATCTGTCTTTTCATATGAAGAGCTACCCTTTCTAATGCCCTGCATTTGAACAAAAGGTGTAAGATTGTGCCATAAATTCAGAAGGTTCTTTAATCATTGGGTTTTTCATTTAGAATGTGCAAAGGGTCACTTGGACTCAAAGTTCCGTCCAGTTTTTAATTGTACTGGAAGATATTTTTTTGCCCTCTAATTTCAGTCTAATTGTGACAGTTCTTGAGTAAAAGAGCATTTTCTCACTGTGTGCTGTTCCTTCCCAAGTCCAGTACCTTTACTGTAGAATTGCCCAAGATGGGACCTCCAAGGATATTTCCAGTTGAACTAATAATGCTGCTGTTGAATTCAGTCAAGTTTTTATGGTCCATGGCAGTGTTCTTGAAACACTCATTTAATATGTCCTTTTTTCCTGCTTCCAGTTTATTTATTTATTTATGTTATTTCTCTGATCTCTTCTGGTAGGGTATATAGAAATATTTTTATATATACACCTATTATTTATTTACACGCTCACATATATATCAAAGGGGCTTCCAAATTTTAATATACTTAACCTTAGAGCACTCCTCAGAGGTTGGGATATTGTTCTTGTTTTATAAATGGATGGCTGAGGCACAAAGAAACTTAGCCAAGGTCAGACAGTCTGCAGTGCTGTAGAAAATTACAAGCTAGTCCCCTGATATTAGATTATCTTTCTCCTTTGCTGCTACTTGTTAACAGTTCAAAATGCTTATGCATATGGTGTCCATGTGTTCTCCTTCTGTCCTTGGAACTGTTAGTTTACTCCATAAAGCTGAATTTCTCCAGGGAACACTCTCCCCTTTTTTTTTGTCCCTGTTTTAGCAAGTAAGTTTTATCACCTTCTGCTGTGACACTTGATGTACAGCGACACCCAAGAGAGAGGTAGAGGGGTATTAGTAGAGGAGAACAATGGGTATTGATTTTAAAAGCTTCTGGCACTGAACCTGAGCTTTGGTTCTCAAAAAGAAAAAAAAAAATCAAATCAAAATTTTAAAGGGATCTGGTAAACAAACCATGAACCTTTCCCAAGTTTCAATTATCTGAGAAGTACCAAAAAGAAATAAAATTATGAGATCCACACCACTGGTACTCTTTTTGCCTATTCAGAGGATATCAGAAAAGAAAGCCTTTATTCTTTGAGATAGGAAGGGTGGATTCAGTTCTTGGGTTTGGAAATTTGGGGTTGGTGTTGGCTGGTTTTAATTTCCTGTGAAGAGTCCTTTGAGAAACATTGGAATACTCTGGAATTTTACTTTCCAGATTGTCTCACCACTAGATTTAAACGTCTGATTAATTTGTGGATTATTTGCAGTTAATTCATAATTTGTAATGAACTGTAGATTACTTTGTAGACTATTTTAATGCTTCTAGCCTACAAGCCCTCTTTTTCCACCAAGGCAGAAGAAATTAAGGGGTTGCTTAAATCAATAATTATTTTGTTTGAACTTTACAAATTTGCAGCAGAGTAAGTATTTTAAGTGCTGTTTAAGAAGATACAGTTATGAATGAAGTGATAGCTGGGCCTTTAATGAAAGGATGCTTTTTGCTTATTTAAGCTTTGGGGCTAAACCTTCTACTTTTATTCTGATCTCAGTCAAGAGATGCTCTTAAAATTTTAACCCATTGATCTATTTTTTTTCCTCGCAGCAAACCGTAGAATTTCATTCTCCTGAGAAATTCACCTGGCTAAAAATACCCTGCTTTAATAGTATTTTTAGATACCTCTATATTTGAAGTATATAAATGGTTAGTTATTATGTGTATTATTAGACGTGAACTGTTGGTACATTTTGTAACAGGAAGCTGCTGGTTTTCCATTCACCAAGAACTGGAATTCAGTCAAACACTTGGCACTTAGTTGTATGCCTCTAATTTTATCTGTAAATTGTTTTTTTCTGAAATAGTTTGTGGAAACAGTTCCAGTTTCTTCAGTTTTGCAAGGCATAGGCATGGAAATAACTGCTAAAGCTTTAAACAAATAAACCACCTATTAAAATAAATGAGAAAACAGGTCACTTCTTATTTTGAAACAGGCTGAGATCTGAAGTTTTATTCTGATTCAACCTTTTTTTCCTTTTTTTTTTGCCTCTTGAAAGTATTTTTAGGTGTGTTATACTTGGATTATTTTTCGTTTTAATTTTGGGTTATTTTAGAATTGGAAGCAATGTGTGGGAAAACAATGCACGAAGGGAAAAAATATCCAACTTCTGTATTTGAAAATACACTTTTACCAGGACCCTTTCCCCCATGCATGTTCAGTTTTGGACTGTAATATCATCATATCTTCACAGTGTCTTGTTTACTTGCTTTTTAGACTGTGTTAATCCCTTGTCTTGAAGGTCTCCCTAAGTCCTTTCCTCATGTGTTTTTTTTTCCTCTGCACCAATGGCTACAAGTTGCCTTATCCTCTCTTTCACAAGTTGGAAGGGGTCCCTAACTGTCCTTATTTTACCTGTCCTGTCACTAACATTGACCCATTTCTTCTCTCCTGTCCTTTTGGTAATGACCACTGTGGTATAATCCAAAAGTGTCCTGTGAGTTCATGTCTATGGTGTAGGTACAGACGATGGTAAGGCTGATTTGGAGTAGCTAGCAGCTGTAAAAGGGAGTTTGGGAGCCACTTCCCAACAGTAATTGTTGAGGTTTTATTTTACACAAGCAAGAAGGGGAACTTGTGGGCTGTAAAGACCAAGTAACTAAGAATTGGCAGGTGTTGGTTTGGTAGCAATAGCGCTTTGCTTGGCAAGAAAACGTGGCCAGGTCTGTGAAACATCAATTCTTGGGCAGTAAATTGGTGGATTCATCAGTGTTTTCTTTGAAAGTGGTAATTTCTGCCTGTTCAAGAATTCTAAATACTGCTAGACCTTCCTTCGAGCTCCAGGAGCTCACGGGAGTGGAGGCCAAAGTGCTTGAGGTGCTGTTCCCTCCATGCCCTGAGAGAGGGAAGGTTGGGTACTAAGGCACGATGGTCCCAGAGGACCATAATGAAGTGAGTCTTCCCTGATAGGATTGGCTATTTTCTACTGGAAATGCTGACCAGAAACTATTACACTGTATTTTTTTGCCATCTGGTAATTCTATATACTTGTCCATTGGCAGAACAAAATTAATACCCCAGTAGGATTTCATGTTGCTGATGTAGCTTGTGTGACATTTTATGGTGAACATGGATACTGAGATTTTGTTGTACTTGTATATGTTGTAACAAACATTTAGAAGCATATTCCTTTTATTTTAGCCATCTCCACTTGAGCCATGTCCACTGATAGAGAATGCAGGTACCTTCAGTGCCAAAAAGCTAAATACTGCTTTTGCACAAGTATTTTTAAAACACTAACAGCTGTCTCTCCAGGTCACATCTATTTTGGCTGTTTCTCAGATTATGACATTAATTACCAGGAAGTCAATTCTAATCAACTTGTACAAGGGCTCTAACAAATTTGCTTCCTGTGGCAGATAGGCAGCTATGAGGCAGGGTGTTGGATGATCAAGCAGGTACAAAGATTTGCTGTCATGTCTTTTGGAGTCAGAAGTCACTCTTAAGTCAATATAGCATGATGCAAAGTTGCATTAATTCTCCCAGAATTTAGTCTTTGAACAATATCTGTCTGTCTGGTCAGAGGTTTGAGACCTGGAACAGATGTAGAGGACACACTTGCCTCCACAAAGATCAGCGTGCAACTTTGATTGTAGCTGGAGGAGACACTAATTAATGAATCAGTCTGGGAGGACGAATTTGATTCTGTGTTAAATTATTCTTCATTTGCAAGAGTCCTACGGATATTTAAGTCTTCAAAACTAATTTAAAAAATGTCACGTGTGTTTCGTGATCAAATTTGCATTTGAAGCAACGGCTTAGAAATGGGTTTCTCTCTGCTTGCTCAATAGCCACAGGTCAGTCTGCTTCTCAGGACAGCCATACGTATTCCAGACTTGTCTGGGGCTTAACTTGGACAGATTATTTTGGGAAGGAGTATTTTTGGCGTTGCTGTGTCTTACTCCTCCGGGATGGGCCCTGGAGCACACAGGAGTCTGATCCTCCATGGCAATGTGCCAGATGGGCACTGCCAAAGAAAGCTGGCAGAAAGGTGCCTGTCCTCTAGTGTGGAGCATCCTGTTTATCCCTACACAACCTCTCCAGAGAAATTGTATGAATTTGCCTTATTTCACTGAGCCAAACCACTTTCTGCTCTTCAAGAGGGAAGAGCAGTGGTTGCCTAGGATCCCGTTTCCAAGCAGTCAGAGACCAACTTCCCACACTGCAGCAGTGAAGATTTTCCTTTCCTGCCTGTAAGATGCCTTTTGGCCTTTTCCCTGGTAGGGTTTGGGCCACATGGAGTGATCTGTGTTGCATATGCAGTGTTGTGCAGTGGGGTGTAGTGCCCCTGGGTCGTGTCCACTGGAGGTTTAGTTGATCAGGTTGGATAGCAAGGCAGCTGTATCTCATTTTTAACACTAGAATTAATTCCACCTTCCCCTTGTTGAGCAGGTTACCTCAACAAGGAACCTGAAATAATGATAATAAATTAAAAAGCCTGTGAAGCTCCTAGACTTGTTAGTAGCAACTTAATTTCTTGGCCACAGCAATGTGAAATAGATAAGATTTAGCCCTCTTTACTGCCTCCTGAGCAAATCCTCTCAGATTCAGTAGAAGACAGGTTTGTGTTGAACAAACACAGATTTTCCACCTGTTCCCTTCACAGTCTGAGAGCTGTCCACTGGTGTTGGAGGTGATGGTGGGGACTGATGACACCCTTGGCTCCCTGTAGGCTGCTGTGTCAGCGTTTCTGAGCCGATGACCTGTCAGATCCACTCAGTGTTTATTGTGCAGCATTAAGAGACTTGAAATTTCAGTGTTCCACTGGCAAATCGTTTCATTTCAGATAATTTTGCAGTGGTTCTTAGTAGCTTCTATAAATGGGTTTTCAACAAAGAAAAGCCTGAGGCTTTCCATGCACATGGGCACGTTTCAGTCGTGCAAACAATACCTGTGGTGGAAGGAGGCTCTTGTAAACCATCTTGTGAATAGCTGCAGCATCACTCAGAGCAGTTCCTCCCCCTCCCTCCTCCTTTCCTCTCTGACAGCAGCTGAAATGGCAGGGTTTGGTTTGGCCAGTACTTTGCGTCATTTACAGCAACTGCTGTTAAATGCTGGGCTGAAATGGATGGGAGCTCAGCTAATTTGCATGATTTAAAATGCCAGCTCGGTTTAATGTAGAGCAGCTGGTATATACTTAACTCCTTCAGGAGAAAACTTAATACCAGCAGATCGCATTATCCAGGGCTACACGACACTTATTTATTTATTTACTCATTCCTTCTCCTCTCTGCTTCCCAGAGCCTTTGTAAAGATCATTTATCTGTCGCCAGTGAAGAGCTCTGCTCTCTGTTGAGGGGTTCACAAAGCAAATACTTGTTGCAACTCCTGAGCACCTACTTCCACACTGACCTTAGCAGATAGGGCTCTAAATTAAGATGTGTCACGATGAAGGATAGCGAGATTAGTTGGAAGAGGGACAGGTGTAGAGGCCTGGATTATGTGGATTACTGCATACTCAATTTCTTAGGGTTAAATTTCAAGGTTGAAAATGGCTAATTCCACAGTTATGGAATTAGGATAGGCTGTGCTGTCCCTTTGGGTGCTGTGCCAGCAGCCAGAGTCACCTTGTGAGGGAAGGAGGACTTGGAGGATCAAAGAATTCCTTTGCTCCCCTGTAATAATTAGCATAACCTCAGTGAGAGGATGGAGGGAGCATAATCTTTTAATACCAACCTTTCTCAAAATTGACCTTGTCACAGGCAGATTCAGCTTCTCACAGAGAAACAGATGTGTGGTAGAGTCACTCTTACTGCGTCAGAAATGCTGGCACAGTATCTCATCCTCTGCCAAAATTCTCTTGCCTTTCCCTGGGCGATCAGCCCCTTATGCCAAATTGCTCTGCACATGCCTTTGGATGAGCTGTGGGATATTGTTGGACTTTACAGAGCCAGGGCTTCCTCAAGGCACTTAAAATGAGGCTTTCTCTTCCTCTGAAAATTTTTTATTCTGTCAAGCTCGAGCTGAATTTTCTCATGAAACAACAAACGGTCACTTTTGAAGACCTTTATTAGTTCCAAGCACAACCCATTAAGCTGGAGGTAAAACATATTTTAGGTTCTTTTGACATGAGTAAGTCCTCCAGTGTTCATCTGAGGTTTGAGCATTTCTATTACCCATTGTAAACCTTTGTGTTAGACCATATCATGTGGCTACTTGGTTGATATCAGTGCTGTGTTTGGTCTGTGGGATGGGAAAGTCACGTTGGTACAAGAGAAAGGACAAGTCTTCCCTAATGAAAACTGATTATTGTCTTTTTTTTTGTTGTGAAATGGAAACCACTAAGAAGATGACCTCCTGTAATCTTCTTTCATGAATGTAGACAAGACAAATTGCCCTTGGTGATGGAATACTTCATTCTTTCATCTCCTGTTGCCCATTTGTAAGATCATTAGCGTGCCTACATGCTGTGGAAGATTACAGCCCTGCATTATAAAGGCAGATTATTTATGTTGTAGTGTATGTATGCCGTAACTAGGTTGAACATCTGAATGTTTTTGATGTATAATGTTCAAATAATTTCAGCCATTTGAGGAAAAGCCTTGCTAAGGGTTGTGCTTGAAGGCATATAAAATAGAGTTAAGCAACACACATCCATCCTTTAAATAGACAGAAACCATTTTGTGAGGCAGTTTGGAAGGTTCCATTCTAGCAGAGGTAGAGCAGTGTGGTTTAGTAACTGGTTGTCAGGCACCAGGTCAAAACTTCCAACAAACGATGCTATTTATGTTTATCAAGTCTAACTCCAGGCTTCTGGAAGAGGAGCAAATTAGCCAGCTTTTCATTTATGCTGTGTGAGAGCTGCCTGTGAGTTAGTAAATCCTCATCAACCATGGCACTTGGGTGTCTTAAGTATTGTTTGTTTTCTTTTTTTATAACTAAGGGATAAGTTTATTTCTTTTAATGCTTTTCCATTGGTTAATACAAACTTTTCAAGGATCCAGGCTTGACCCCTAATGCTTATTATTTCATTCCTTGCTATTTTCCACCACAGATATTTTTATCTTGCTGTTTTTAGGACTTTCCCAAGTGGTCAGAAGGTTAGGAAAGCCAGTTCCACCAGACTGGACATGCTGTGAAAAAGCTTGAAGGAATGATAAGAGTAGTTTTTATGGCACCTTCATTTGAGCTGCGCCTTTCTGCCAGGAGGAGTTTCAGTCCTAAAGGGCAGGGAGGATGCAGTGGTGAGTCTGTGAGCCATGGGCATCATTGTCACCTCCTTCTTGCCTGCTGCAGTTTATCACCAGCAACTCCCTTATCTCACAGGTGTTCTGCAGAGATAAATCCATTATAATTCCAAGCAGCTCAGGTAAAGTGATACCTGGAGCCGTGAAATCACCTTAAGTAGCTAACAAGAGGACTTCTAAACCTTCATGAGTCAGTGATCTGGTTTTTTCTTACTGACTTTTTTTTCTTAAGGCAATACTTGAATCAAAGCAAGAGATACTTGATATAAAGTCCTTTCCATTAATGATTTATGCATTTTAATAAAACTTGTGAAGATAGAAGTCACATTGTTAGGAGAAGGTTCTTAGCTATAAACAGGTATCACTACTTTTGGCTGTGCCTTCTGAAAACACCAGTTTATCCTTTTATTGCTGAAAATAATTTAAGGAGAAGATAAGAATTGAAGAGCTGTGTATGCTATTTCGAATTATAATGAGGAGTTTGTGGGCTGTGGGTTTCCATCTGCACTCCACTTTTCCTTGCCATCTGCCCACAAGGAGAAAATATTCATCCAAGAAAATAGTAGGATGTCCTGCAATTCTGCAGCCACAGAACCACCAGTTACACACAAAACCTTGTGAGATTTGTAAGGAAGCCTAAGCCTGTGATAGTACAGCTCTGAAAAGGAAAAGGGGAGTGTAAAAAAGGGCCGAGATTTTGGAGGATGGAAAGAGGGGATTTTAAGCCCCATGAATTGCATGATTGACCACTTAGTAGAAGCAAGGAGTCTGCAGAGTGTTAATTTGTCATATGTAACACAGCTGAGAACTATATGTGAAGGCTGAGATTATGCTAATTTATGCAGTTCACATTGCTACTGCAGTTTAAAAATAGCTTCTTTTCTAGGGATCTGGATCTACTGCGGGTTGGCTTTGCATTTAACTCTGCAAATGTTACCAGTTTGAACACAGAGCAAGCCTTGACCTGAGAGGCCTTTTTATCACAGAATCACGGAATAGTTAAGGTTGGCAGGGAAATAATCCAGTGCAAGGTCACCTGAAGCAGGTGACACAGGAACAAGTCCAGGTGGATTTGCAATGTCTCCAGAGAGGGAGACTCCACCACCTCCTTGGGAAGCTGTTCCAGTTCTCCTTGTCATGCTCTCTGGTAGCAGGCAGTGTTTGCTACTGTTCCTCTTTTTGTAGGGGTCTGGCTGGTTCTACCACATTGCATCGCTTCCATTCCAGAGGCTGAAAGGAAAATATAAGTCCTTTGTCTTAGGAATGGCACAGAAGTGTTAGTGGATGTTGTGAACAGCTGCAGTGTTAGGCTTGAGGCTGAATGCCCAAAAGAATAGTTCAGATTAAAGCATGTTTTGGGTTTCTTGGCATCTTGTTTTGCTTTGCAGAGCTTGACACCTGTTGCTCAGGTGTGCGGCAGTGGAGTACTTGGCACATCATCCCTCACTCTACATGTCATTGTTTTGGGTACTTACGGATTGTAAAGAATAAAAAGAGAGGAGAAAACCTCCGCTTATTAGTTGTGATTAAAACCAATTTTCAGGTTGTCATGTTTGAGCTGAATTTCCAATGAGTGCGAGTTAAAACATGAAATAAGAAACATATTGCGGCTGGAGTCAGTGGATAATTTCATATCCCGATTTTGTATTTGAATTCTGAACGGGCTAGAATGTATTTTGCAGTTCAAGTCATAATTTAGCTGTATGAATAGAATCACACACAGTACTGGAACTGATTTTAAAGACCAAAGCAACTCGGGACAAAAAGTCCTGGCGCGTAACTTGCATTGGAGCAGCTGTTCCTGTGACGAGAAGATAGCAATGGGTTTTGCCTACCAGAAGATAAATCTGTCCTAAGCATGAACACACTCAGTTTTAGAAGCCCACAGTGATGGGTGGAAACCAAGAAGATATAATTCCCTTTCCTCTTTTCCTTCTACCACCTTCGGTCAGGTTTCCTTTCGAAGTCTTGGGATGAGACTTGTGATGGAGTGTTAATGCCCCGGCCCTTCCCCTCATCAGTGGACGGGCCTTATTAACCTTTTGCAGCTGGTTTCTTCTCTTTCCCAGCTGAATTAATTCAGCTCCTCCTGGTTAAACTGGGTGGGACTGGCTGCTAATGAGCCTTAAGAAGCTGCACATGGGAGCTGGGTGCCTTCCTTCTCCTTCCCGAGGCATCCCTATGGCAGGGAGAGTCTGTGTGGATCATGGGCTTGCAGTGGGGAGAAGCAGGAGGCTTCAGGTAGGTGTTCCTTCCAGAGGGGGAACCAAGGGCTGATTTCTCTTCTAGATCATTGTGCTGTATAGAACTGGCAGGGTTTGTGGTTTTTCATGTGCATTGAAATGGGTTGATATCTTGTAGGTAAAACAACACGTGGGAGAGAGATTGGTAATGTCAGATAGCTGCTTTAAAATAATGACTTGCTGTGTTTGTTCAAACCCTTTTTCTAGCTCAGTTCAGGAAGGGCTGATAACCCCTGATGGAGACCTGGATGTTTGTGCCATCTTTTCAGTAATTGCTGTGGAAAAAACTCATTTAACAGAAAAATTCTCATAGAGAACAGTGGTTACAATGGAAATTATTGAAGGTTTTACTTTTTTAACATCATATAAAATGGTTTTTGACTGGGTCAGAGGGTTAATCCATGAAAGCTGGCAGGGAGGGAATGCAGTGTTGATCTTTGTGGTGCTGGAGGTGGAAGTTACTGGTGGTCTGGAGTCATTCAGCACTCGGGACTGTAAGTCAGTCTGAAAAGCAGGTGTAGATCAGTGACTCATTTTTGCCTATCTCGTTGTAATTCCAGATGGGATATTGGTGAGGTCAGAGCAGAGATGTAACCTTATATGTGAATTTACCTATGAATGTGTTCTTTCTACTGTTCAGTTTTGAAAAACAACTCAGATTTGTTTACTAAACTTAGGAGAAGTTTAGAAACTGTAGTCCTGGATGAGGCCAGTTTTATTTTGGATTTACAGCATCATCCTACAGTATAATGCCTGCAATTAGACTTGTGTTTGTATTGGGAATTAACTCCCATATGCCAAGCTACCTCTTCCCCTTGTGGCCTAACTCCTTGAAGTCTGAGAAATAGAAGCCCCTCTTAGAAGTAGCTTTCTGTTCCAACACAGGCCTGGTGTATTTCTTTCACTCTCAGGTTATCAAAAAATATCTTTTTTTTTTTTTTTTTTTTTTTTTTTTTTTTTTTTTTTTTTTTTTTTTTTTTTCATATATCACGTGGTTGGGGTCACATATGCAGTGTTTGGATAGGGAATCATGGTCTGAGTGTGTGTAGTAACTGCATTCCATAAGGATTCTCCTTGAAGTTAAAACACAGAAGTAATAGTGTCCTGTGGTAGCAAAAAATTAAATGACACAGGTAATGACACAGGACCACATCTTCCCCCCTCTAAGCCAAAATACACCGAAGGGGGGGTCAGTTTGCAGAAATCAGTGAATGTGATGGATAGCTGCATGAGATAACTACGCCTTTTGCACAGGAAGACAGGATTTGCCAGATTGGAAGTGTCAGTCGTGGGTAGCTCTTGGGAGCTTCTTAGGTTGGACCCCAGTCTTTGGACTGTCTCAGTGGGTTAGAGTAGCTGTGGGCATTCCTTTTATTATAGATGGTTGGCTTGACACTGAGTTTCAGTTAAAAAAAATAAGGGGTAAGGCTGAGTGAAAGGAAAAAGGGGAATGGAATAGAATAAGCAGTTCCTGCAGCTGGCTCGCTGTGGGATGGGTTAGCTGTGCTGCTATTGCCACCTGGTGGTGTTGGACAGAACCGAAGCAGACCTCATTTTCCTTTGGTTTCCCAGATGAGTTGCATGGGATTAAGTAGCTATTGTGTATCGATAAGGTTTATTAATGATACCCTTGTATTATAGATGATTCTTTCAACAATATAAAAAAAATCTGCAGTATTTTCTGCCCATCGTTTATTTTGGTCACAGTGTTTTAAAAATAGAAAACTTGATTTCTTTGAAAGTTGTCAGATCCTGAATTAGCAGCAAGTTTTGGGGGAGCTGGTTGTGATGTGTGAGAGGTGGTTGGTGTGGGAAGACCTTTGGAGAAGGAGGAAAAAAAGCAGCTGGAAGGACCTGAGCTGCCCACGAGGGTATTTGGTGGAGGAAGCTCTGCCTTGTTTGTGTGGAGACACATCCTGTGGAATCCACAGAATGGCAGGCATAGCTGCCATCACCCCGGTGCAGCTGAGGCACTTATGGAAGTGGAACAGCAGGTGATGTGATGTCCTCCCAGCCTCGGAGCACCTCCATCAGAGACACGCTGTGATTTGGTGGCAGATGGACACACAGTTAATGAACGTCTCTGAATTGCTGCAGCATGGTCCAGTCACTGCATTAGCAGGGCAAATTTGATTACCATAAGTGATTAGTGTCTTATCTTGCTGAAATTAGTGGATCATTATCAAATGACGACTTTTTTTGCACGTAATGTGACTTAATTGTCCTTTCGCTACGTAGAGTTTCATTGCAATCCTTTTAGCAGGGGAATACAGATTAAGTTGTAGTTACAAAGGAAACAGGAGATCTCTGTTCAGCCCCTCCTGTTCAGTGACAGAGCCACACTCTGTAGTTTAATCTGTAGATTCTCTGTCTCTATGAAACATCGGCATTTGGAGTATTTCAGAGCTTCATAATGTCTTCCAGTGAAGCACTGGCATAGGTTATTTGCTATGAACTTTTCAGGCAGCACTTAGGGGCTGCAATCAGCTTTGCTGTGTGTTGACATTTGATCTGACCTGTGGTAGGGGTCTGACCTAAATGTCTCTTTCCTTCTGTTGCAGCTGCCACGAACAAAAATCTGTATTTTTTGGGGAAAAAAATGTAAATCCATTAAAGTCACAAGCATTTGCTTGGAATTAGGGATGAGAAATTTAATGTGTTGTCAGGTTTTCCCTGGAAGCGCTCTAGGCCAGGTCGGATTGGGCTTGGAGCAACCAGTTCTAGTGGCAGGTGTCCCTGCCCATTAACAAAGTCCTTTCCCCGTTTGTTTTTATCAATACAGTTAATAAGGCAGTGTGAGCCAGTTTTAACAGGACCTGAAATATGTCTAAATAAATAAATCATATACAAAGTCCTTTCCCTCATGAATATCAAATGCTGATTTCACTTGGCTCTTTCAAGCCACCTTTGTGCTGTATTTTTGGCTGCAGGAGACCATTCTGACCAGAAAGCATAGTTGTTTTGTGACTTGCTGTTCTGTATTGTTATTAAGGCTTATTATATTTCTAGGCTTATTAGCAGTAATCATAATTTTGCCCAGAAGCAGTTAAACTAGCGGGAAGCCGACCATGGTTTTTTTCAGTCAGTTGTTAACAATTTCAGTTATTAATATTCCCTGAAATGGGAGCCAGACCTTATTTCTCATGTGTGATGGCTGGTTTTTTTTCTTTCTTTCTTTCTGGTTCATATGTGCTTAATCCTCACAGTATTTGAAAAATGAATTGGGTCACAGTGGTACAAATGCTGCTTACAGTGATCCCACATGCAGTGAAAAGGGATGAAAAGAAATATATATATATTAAGAAAAGACTTTGTAATTAAATGTTTCTAGTCTCTTCTGTGGTTCTCCCAGCACACCAGAAGGTCTTCGAAGAGCAACTGTCCTTCCCAGTCCTCCTGTGGACACCACCCTGCTCTCCTTCACCTCAGGTTCTGCTCCCTGGATGCAGCAGGCAGAAGGTGGTGGCACAAAGGTGGTCACTGGAGCTGGGTGCAGGATGGGGTTTTAGGTGAGTGTTACTGCCCTGGTGAGTTCCTTGTCAGCTGGAAGGTGGGCAGTGAGTGGAGTAGGGACACCCCCAGCACAAGGAAGAGTCATCCTGGTGCTGCAAGATGAAGGGTTTAGCTGAGCTGTCTGTGATAGGTAAAAGCAGATTGAAACGGACTTATCTGAGGACACTTTTGTTGTGCTTGCCCCTTAGATTTAGTGAACCTTCATAAGGGAACAGTATCAGACTGAATGTTTCAGATGTAGACAAAGGTTCAGTTCCCCAGCCTGTACAATCTTACCTGCACTGTTCGATATAGTCAAAGAAGTCCCTCACTTTTTATTGTTCAGGGATGTTCTGTGTCTATACACATATAATATGCACATAATTTTTGGAAGGCAACCTGAGGCAGATATCCCTTTTTACCAAGCTCTCTTCCCTCTTCCTCTCATTCCCATTCTTGGGACTTAGAGGAACCAAGTCTCAAAGCTTCCCAGTCCTTGGTAATGCTGTGGTGGAGTTTCCAGGAATGCTTCCCACACAGCTCTGGCTTTGGGAGAGCTGTGCTGTGTCCCACTGCAATGGTTACATCAGTTTAGATTGGATTTCAGGACAAGGTTCTTCCCCCAGAGGGTGGTTGGCACTGAACAGGCTCCCCAGGGCAGTGGGCACAGCCCCAAGGCTGCCAGAGCTCAAGAAGCATTTGGATGGCACTCTCAGGAACATGGTGTGACCCTTCAGGATGGTCCTGTGCAGGCCTAAGGGTTGGATTTGATGATCCTTGTGGGCCCCTTCCAGCTCAGCACACGCTGTGATTCTGTGAATGGTCTCTGTGCTGGTGGTTTGCGTGGCGGAGCAAAGGTCAGTGGAATGCTGCTCCTTTTGGGCCAAGTGCTTGGGAGAGCAAACCAAGCAACATTAATAATATTTATCTGCAGAGAAAAACTAATAATAGCTTGTTCTCAGATCTATTTATTTTTAATACTCACACCAGTGAAATGCTGTAACAGTAGCAGCAGCAAGTCTTCTTTTTTGGTTTTTTTTTTTGTTTTTTTTTCCCTGGTCTGTGATTTGAACTCTGTGTAGCAGGACTAGGGCTTGGAAACTAACCTTGTTTTCAGAGGCTGGTTGCCTCTGAAAATAACATTATGCTCACAACTAGCACATTTTAGGATATTTGAAGCATAGTTTGACGCTATTTTAAAATCTGTTAATTAGCTTAAAAGTGGTATTAGAATCTCCTCTTTGGGGGCATGGCCTGACAGCAGTGAAAGAATGCTTAATCAGAATAAGAAATGTTTAATTTCATGTAAGAAATGGGTATGATTCTTTTATACCTTGCAGCTTATGTTGTTCTAGTTACACAAGTTGAATATGTAGGTGAAATGCTGAATTGCATGGTCAAACTGCCATAGGATCTGACACTTCTTTGCCTGTATTTTAAATTGGGTTTTTCCTTTTTTTTTAGCCATGTGATGGCTAAAAGGTACATTGAGAACAGACCAGCAATAATTTTTAGTACTAATATATAAGCTAATTAGACACACAGGTAATGTGAAATGGTGCAGTTGGGGGGGGAAGGTTGCCTTGTATTCTAATATGACTTTATAACTGAAAACCAATGAACTGTTTAAGTGAATCCCAGACAAAATGCTGATGTTATGTTCTTAGAGAGGCATCTCAAATTGGTGTTGGTAACTAAGTTATCTTAGTAAAGACTAATTATTGTGCTCAAATCAGACTGGGCTGCAGGACGTAGTCTAAATTTGGCCAATGTGGGAAGCAAATTAGAACAACCTGCCACCATCATGAAAATACAGAACAGCTCCTCTTAGAGTGATTTGAATTGCAGTGAGACTGGTTTTGACATTCATGGGATCAGGATGTGCTCTGTTCATTGGTGCAATATGAAGTGAAATCAGCAAAATACTTATGGTTGTTTATAATGCTGTAGCTTCTTTCTGTTTATTCACTTCATCATATTTTGAGATACAAAAAAATAATGCCAGCCACTAAGCCATGGAAGTAATCCTTAATGATGATAATATATGGAAGAATAAGATTAAATTAAAAACCTATATTCGTAGCTCTGTGCTATTTTACTAATCCATCAAAAACATAAACCAAGTTTGTAGTAGAGTTTTTTGTGTTTATTTTCAAGCAAGTGATAATCCCTTTAGAAGACCAGAAGCATTAATTAGGTATCAACTCCAGGGACTAGAAGAGCTTTTCTTAGATAAAACTAGTTTTCAGGACCCCAACCTAGGCAGCTCATCCTTCCTTTATCCTGTGGAGAAATCTCTCTTTTAAAGTAGGAGGAATATGTTGAGATTTGGCTGAATGCATCCAGCATCATGAAGAAGAATTTGCATTTCTATTTCATACAGCCTAGAGCACTCTTTCATGATAAATATCAGCATCTTCATGTCTTTCATTGTCATTAACATTTCTGTTTCAGTGGGGGGGGGACAGAGCAGCTGAGGAACCTCTTTAGTTGACTTCTAGTCTGCTGCAAACTCTTTTGAGCTTGAATGGATCTTCCTTCCCCCCTCCCCCAATTGATAAGATTGGTGGTATGACAGGATGAGAATTGAGGTAGAAGTTGAAAGCAAGTGGCAAGGGTAATTTCAAATATATTAAAGGAAAAAAAAAGGATAAAAGCAGGCAAATTTTTAGTAAAATTTGCTTTCCAGTCAATGGACTTAATTTATGATTTATTAATTATTTTTTCCCCCAAAAAATGACCTTGAAGAGCAGGGAAATACATGGAATTAGTACTAATTCCTTGTTACTTCTGCTATTACCAAACAGTAGTACAGCAGAGGAGGTGAGAGGAAAGCAGCTGGAAGGGAGACACAAAAGGGTAGAAGTAGCCCAGACAACTAGAGATGTTTTTTCTTCAGCAGGCTAATCTTTTAAGATATTAAAGGCCCATGGAATGGTGCAGTGCAGTGTGCTTCAGTGTGCTTTGAAACTGTTATTGCACATCTTGTATGCACGTTTCAACCCCGCTTTTATCTTTAGAGTTCAAGAGATTATCAAAGGAGACATGCATTGTGCTCTGTCATTAAGGCTCTAATTATTTAATTCCTTGTATCTTTGTTTTGTAATGTCAAAATTAGCACTATTCTGGCTTCAGTCTGCCATTCCCCCGTGACATGCACAAGTATTGCTCTGTGAAAAGAGGAAGAATCGGTGCATTCAACTCTGAAGACTCTGTGTGTGCAGAAGAAGAAGAAAAAATAATTTCTGCTATGTATGATCATGCCAAGGAATAGTGTTTTTCACAACAGTATTCCCTGTATTAAAACAAACAAACAAAACCCCCAAAACACACAAACCAAACAACAAACGAGTGTTTCTCAGTTTCTCACTGTAGTAGAATTTTTTAGGCTCAGGTTAAAGGTTCACTGAGGGTACAGAACACTTGTGGGAACTTCTAAAAATCCTTTTTGGCTGGGCTACTCAATGAAGTGTACATTTATTGAGGAGAGCCTCGTTACCAATTTGAGCATCCCTAGCACAGGACCAGGGTTTTTCCTCTGTTTCCACATGTCCAGTTATTTCTGATGTGTGGGCTTTCAATACCAACTGTTGGGCAGCAGCTGGGAATGTGCCTTTCTCTACTCACAAGCCTGCACTAAGAGCTTTTCTTCACCATTTGACTTGACATCTTGGGTAAGAGATGAGATCTACCCCAACCCTCCCATCCTTGGCAGCTTTCAAAGATGGCACTCTAATAAAACAACCAAAAACTAATGGGATGATCCCTGTTAATCCATTAACATTGTCCCACGTCATTGTCAACAAGCTTGGAACAAGCCTGGGCATTTTACTTACTTGTTTAGAGTTGAAGATGCAAGGTCAAAAGTCAGTGCTGGAAACTTCACTGTGAAGAGAACAGCCCCATCCAGAAGCTTCTGTGGACACTGGAAATGTATCTTTGAAATCAAAATAGTTGGGAAGGCTGTGATTATGGCACTCCCATCAATAGTAAGTTAACCACAACTTTTACAGGCAAAGTACTCTATGGAATCAATTCTACATAGAATCATAGGATGGGCTGTGTTGGAAGGGACCTTTAAGATCATCCAGTTCCAACCCCCCTGCTGTGGTCAGGGACACCTTTCACTAGATCAGGTTGCTCAAAGCTCCATCCAGCCCAGCCTTGAACACTTCCAGGAATGGGGCATCCATCACTTCTCTGGGCAACCTGTTGCAGTGCCTCAGCCCCCTTGCAGTAAATAATTTCTTCATAGTATCTGATCTAAACCTACTCTCTTTTCAGTTTGAATCCATTCCCCCTTGTCCTGTCACTTCATGTTCTTGTAAAAACTCCCCCTCTATCTTTCTTGTAGGCTCCCTTCAGGTCCTGGAAGGCCCCAATTAAGTCACCCCTAATAAATGCAGCTTTTTAGACTTTGCAAGTCATTATATATTTAAGTATTTCTATATATGTATACATACATAATTTCATGATATAAATTTCAACTGGAATCTGCTGTATAGACTGTTTGGTTCCCAGAATTTTGTGCTCTGGAGTTAGCAACCACTTCATTTAAATTGAGGGTGAAATATAAAGGGAAAGATTTTGGCAAGAAGGACTGGTGGATACCAGTTATTATCAAGTGTTCCAGGTACCTAGTCAAGGCTAGGAATAACAGCTATTTTTAATTAAATCTTAATGTGCATTCTTTCACAGGACAGGTTTCAGAAGTTATTTGTTAGTACAGAGCAGCTTTATCTACAGACTCTAATTGAATCACTTTTTCATACTGTTGTGCATCTGCTTAAGGAGGATTGCTTAGTTAATTATAAATTATTGTTGGTGTTAAGGGCACTTGGCAAAGACTCAGCAGAAACAGAGCAAATAACACTTTCTGTATTTTAGTCTGCCTATTAATATGAATCAAGAATTAGTCTCAAATATAGTAAGTCAATGTATTTTTGTTTGATGTCAATATTATTTTTTTTTCTTTTAGAAAGAAGCGCTTCTAAAGAAAGCTTTCTTTAAGAAGTGCTTACCAATAGTTTTTAGACTTTAAAAGGGGATGTTTCCATCCAAGTTTTATTGAGTGTTATCTCCTGGGGCAAAAAGCTGGATTGAAGAGGGTTCTTAGTTGCTAAATGACTTTCTGTGCACAGCAGCATTCCATGGTGTGTATATCTATAGCTGTTGGTTGTATACAGAATGATCTGTCATGGACATGTAAATTAGGAGATGTAAACATCTTTGGTGCCTTATATTGCCTGTAGAACAATGTCTTTAGAGGAGCTGCCTTCAATACTGTGCCTCAGCATCCTATTCCTTCAATTGTTGAAAGCTCACCAAACTTGGTAATTATTCTGTGCTTTTGCATGTTGGGAAACTGGGTGCAGGGCATGTCAGGTCACAGGGCTGGGAGTGTGGGCTGGGATTACCTTCAGAAAGTCCATAATCCAAAGACAACACTGCCCTCTATGATTTTTGGAGGAGGATCCATAGGTTTCCCTGGCAAAGCTGAACCCTGGATTATTGTCCTTTTCAGATCTTTCTGAGATCAGTTTCTAATAATTTCATTTTTCATGACAAAAGCTAGCAAGAAAGCTACTTTTAATAATTTCTCACTTCGTTTTTTATCATTTGCTGTAGTGAGGAAACACAGTTAACTGCCCTGATTTAAAGGGTGTAATGGATGAATAGAGAGTGGTATTGAAGAACAGCGTAACATGTTTGGTGATATTAGTGCTTGAGTAAGGAGGTTTCTCCTTTGTTCTCACATACCTGGCAACAGTGAGTAAAAATGAATTGCTTTTTTACATCCCCAGCTCAGACAGGGCCCCAGTGGGATATATCACTGAGATATAATTGCATGAGTGGTATTACAGTGTGTATGTTTTGAACAAAATATTCTGTCTGGAAACTTCTACAAGTCCACAGTTCCTGTTGTAAGCCATGTCTTTGCTCGTGCTCTTGGGCAGTGAGCTGAAGAGAGGGAGTGTTGCAAGCCAGGGCTGTGGGGTGAGGGTGGTTGGAAGAGGCTCCTTTAGTGACCACTTGGGCACTCAGGTCCCTCAGACCACAGTGGGAATTTACTGCTCTCCACAGAATGGGTGGCCTAATTAATAATGTCAGCATTGCTTAACCAGTGGATAGGCAGCGTACTGTTATTTTTGTTACTTTATTAACGGCTTTTTTCCCCCCAACACATTGTGTTCTGAATCAAGAAATTAATATTTCAAAAAAATCCCCCAGGCCCCACCTATTTCAACGTGCGCTTCTGAGTACAAGCAGGCTGGAATGGAGAACAGGAAGCTTTCCACTACTTTTCTATTCCTTTGAAGAAGGATATATCTGAAGAGTGTTGTATGTTGCATTGGGTTGGTGGCAGGAGCCAAGTGATAGTATAGATTCGAGGTTGGCAGGAACAGATCTGTAGCTGACTGATACACTTCCATGGGGAACTTAGAAACAGCCTTTGATGATAAAGTGAGACAACAATAAATGTGATAATTTACTCTGCTTCCTCCATAAAGCAGTCCACATGACTTCTGCTGAACTGCTTTCATTTTTTAATTAGTTCATGTTATGATCTCATCATATTTGCCCTTACTCTCTTCTGACAAATGAAATGGAGCTTTTCGAGTTGTCTTGTGATCTGCATTTTTCAGTCCATAAGTCATTCTCGCTGCTCTTCTCTGAAGCCTCTCCAAAGGTTAAACCCATTGAACTATTGTACACCAACAGCATTAAAGCCAGCAGGTGATAAATCCTACTCTTATTTGATAACCACCTGTTCCTGTGTACAAGTATTGCAACACCCCTCTAACCGTAGCACAAGCCCCAGCAACCTGATGGCACGTCGTGTCTGTGATTCTCCTTCCAGATGCCCCAAATCCATGGAGAGTCCTTTGCTCTGTGGCCTTCTTAGTTGCTTTTGTTACAAGATTGTTTTGGAGCATCTTTTCATGGTTCTCGTCAGCACATACGAGTTTCTTTAACTCATTGATCTTATTCTTTTTCATCAGTTACTTCTCCCATTACTGATGTGCCACCAGCAGATTTCGCGGCTGCTTCACGTCCCCTTCTAGGGCTTGCTCAGAAAAGTAGGGCTGACAATGATTCCTGTGAAACACAGTCAAGCTGCTTATTTTCTTACTGCCAATTTCCCAGTTATCCCTGTATTTTTATACCAGCTAACTCCTCTTCAATCCACCTGATGTTTACCAGGTTGATTTGTCAAGAGCCTCCTCACAGAACGCACATCTGCGTTATCGCTTTCACAAGCTTCTGTGAACTCAGCAGAAAATCCAGTTTAACAAGGCATGTTTTCCAGAGAAGGATGCTTATTTGCCAGTCATAATACTATCTGCCTCAGCTCTTGGTTAACTGAGTTTCTGTCTCTCATTTTGTGCTTCTCTCTGGGACTGGTGGGAGGTTTTGTCTGTGACTGTCAAGGCCGTCTCTTTTTCTTGGAACTGATACTCAGCACAAGCTGTCTCTGTCCTCCAGAACCTCCCAGCCACTGCTGACAATCAAGATTAACCTGTGGCAGCTCTTTCATTGGGTCCCTAACACTGCTCAATACATCAAGGCATCTTATCTGCTGGTTTAGAAAACGCTGAATTGAAATGTTGCTGTTCAACACCACTTTGAGGGCTTTTTTGGAATGAAAGTTGTTGTTTGGCATCTGTTATGATTCTGTGAGCTAGTCTCCTCTTCTCTCCCACTCAGTGCTTAGCAAAATATTGTTATTGACAGCTTCAGGATTTCTAAGAATTCGAGATTTTAAATGGTAGATATTTTGATTTTTGTAAAGCATGAAAGGAAGACCTATGCAGTTATTGGCATATAGTAAAAATAAATAAAAATCCAGCTTTCAGAGAACAGAAAATTTAGTCTTTTTGAGCAAAATGCATTGAGAAGCAGTAATAAAATTTTCTAATATGCTTTCTTTTCCAAATAAAAAACCATAACAAAATGTGCATTAAAAAGCAAAAGTAATGGGTAAGTACAAGAGCGTGACTTTGTTTAATGACTGTGGAGCGAGCTGTTAGCACACGTATTTTTCATAGGCAAACAATGAATTATTAGTGAACGGATTTCCCCAAGCTTTCTTTATAGTAAATGTTGCACAGACAATGACTGTGTGCACTGAGTTCATTCATAATGTCTCCAACACCTGTTTCCTCCTGTTTTTCAAACAGTTTTATTTGGTAAGCGTTGGCAACTGGAATGGTGTCTTGTTAGAGCATGGGCTTTGCTTGGGAAGCATGTTTCTCTGTCATTGAAGACTCACTGGTGAATAACAAGCATATTGTTCAGCACTTTAATAGGGAAGTTTAGATGCCCATTAGGGCTGTAAATAATGTCCTTTCCTGAAGGTTCAACTTAATATTGACCCCATGTCATCATGTACATGCTGTTGAAATTCATAATAAAGCCTTAGAGAGCTTGGATGCTTTATCGTTAAGGAATTCAAATACAAGCAAGTATCTAGTCCTTGTTCCCTTTTGAAATTGGGCATTGTATGGGAAAGGCATCTCCTGGATCTGTCAGCGCAGCAGTTGCGGAGGAACTCCCGCCGCGATGCTGCCGGGGGGCAAGAGGTCATGCAGGGATTTTACCAGCTTCAATCCCAATCTTATCTCTTTCACTGTGTTGTGGGAGCCTAAAAGAGAGATAGGAGGATGAAAGGCAGCTCCAAAGTCTTGCTTTTTAATGGAAGAAATAAATTCTGGTTATACCTGGCAACGCTATCAGAACTTGGGGGATCTTCGTCCCAAACCAAGGCTGGCTTAGGAAAATCCATTAAATAAAAGTGTCTAAAAGCAACACAGATTTTAGTTAAGGATATTAATTAGCTTAAAAAGTGACTGGGAGGCACAGAGCTTATGCTTTAACCTCAGGAGCTTTGCTTTTTTAGTATTTCAGGCTGATTACATGTCCATGTTCAGCGCGCTCAGCTGGCCCATAAAGGATAAAATGAGGAAAATACTCAGATCTGAGCCACACTTCAGTTAATGTAAAAACAGACCTCAAACTGTATTCAAAGAAACGAGACTCTTTGGCTGAAGAGTCCTTCTATGCTTGTCTGGTCTTTTAATCTGCCTGTTTGTAGTGGGGGCAATTTTGCTCTACCCTGTTCCCTGGGCCCCAAAAATGGAGTTTTCCTTGTCGTGGTAGACAAGAACCTGCCATTTTCTGAGACCTCTCCTTTGTTTCTTGCAATCCCTGTTCTTGGCACCAGGTTGAGCGTTGAAAACATTTGGCAGCTCAAACTGGCAGAGCAGATCATCATCAACAACCTTTTAAGAAGCTTAGGAGGTGTCTGAGGCGACGCTGACTTGTGCTGTGGGTTGCCTTGGCCCTTTGTACGGGCCGTAATCCTGCAAGTGTAAAGCTTCCCTGTGTCTCAGCTCCCTTGGTTTTTTGGTGTTTTTTTTTTTTGCCTGAAGTTGGTGTGTTTCTTGGAAGCAGAACACAATCTTTGAGTCAGGATATTTAGCCAGATGCCAGCAGGTCGATGGGAAGCCCTTGTGGTGCTCCCACCCCCGTCAGCAGCAGGGAAGGGACAAACTTAAGCGAGGAACGTGCACTGCAGGCACTGGCGGCTCCTCCAAGGTGCTGAAAAGATGCTCTTAGAAAATCCTTCTGGCGTCACACCCAGGCTTCCCCCTCCCAGTGCACGCATTCATTCACCCATTCACCAGTCTGTCAGCAGGTTATTGTCTCAGCCTGTGACCCTCCTGAGGACCATACATCTTATGTTCAAGCCCTCAAATGGGCTGTGACCTTCTCCTCCTTTGAATGTTGCAGGAGTGACCTTTCAGCAGGGTACTTGCTTACGTAGAGGGCTGACTGGGAAGATTTGGCTGTGCTAGGGCTTTGGTCCACGTTGGTCTGAAGGGAAAGAACAAGAGTTCTTTATTCTCAGGAAGGGATTCAGATTTTATTTCTGTGGTTCAAAGGTAACCTGTATGCATAAAGTCTTGAAATGCTTTCAGCGTTGCAGCTCTTTCTCTGTGTGTAGCTATTCAAGCTGCCAAAACTGCTAGGGAAATTCTTTTTACAGTGAAGAAATATGATTGTTTGTTTCAATAATTATTCCTTATTGTTTACCACTTAAAATAATAAATTAGAACAGGAGAACAATGACAGACTCAAGGGATGAAATCCAAGTCATAGAAGCATAACTGTTAGGGAAGAGACTTCGGTGAGAAGATACATGTGGGATTTTTTTATCAAAAATGGGTATATGCAGAATTTCAAATGCTTATTTACTGATTTATTCTAGTATTTCTTCAACGTCATGCTGAATGGATACATGAAACAGCCAGTAAAATCAAACAATAGGGCAATTTTTAGCTAAGAAAGGGATCAGTTTGGGTAAAATTTGGTCTTTTTAAAATGCTTCAGTATCTCTTTACTGGATTATTGAAGGATTTAACAATTAGAAAATAATGTCAAGCTGCTCGTGGGTTCCAGGTCTGTTAGCCATGAGTTATGCCTGTGGTCATTTCTTGCCTCCCCTCCTGCAGCCAGCAAAGTTATCTTTACGTGACTCAAAATTTATATGTGGAGAGAGGGTGTGAAAAGAGCGGCCTGGGGAATTCCTTTAAATTTGTTTTAATTCCCCATGTTTCCCTGGCCTGGCAAAACCAAAGCCGCCAAAGAAGCCGCCCCCCAAGCCCAGGCTTGGAGAGCTGCTGGGGTGCATGGAGGTGCTGCTGGAGCTGCTGTGGCCTCCTTGTCCCCTGTGGGGGGGGCCCTCATTTATCAGCTATAGCATCTTCTCCAGAGCAGAAGGGTGAGGAGCAACAGCCAAGTGCATGTGGCTCCCACTGGTGATTTCATAGGACCTCGGGCAAGAGCAGGCATGAATCTTCCCACAGCTGAGTGTCTCGTCTAGACTGCTATGCTGGGCAAGGAGCTTCAGAGCAAGAGAGGAGAGATTCCAGAAGGAAGCAAGAGAGCAGCAATGGAATAGTCTGGCATTTTACAAAGATATTTAATATCTGTACCTTAAATACAATGCGGCAAACTGTGATATTGATTGCCATTGAGTACTGCACTTCTGGATATAAAAAAATACTCTTACTAATTATTATAAACACTCTTACTATTCTCTTGTTTATTGTCATTAAGCTGAACCTGTGATGTTCCACCTGTTGAATCATTTTTAAGGCAGAATATTCTCCCCTTTCACTGGGGGCAAGCCTAGTTCTTTCCCACCTTAGCAGGCTCAAGTATAAACCCAATATGAGTGGGAGCAGCCCAGATCGCACCAAATAAAAAACGATAGCAATAAGGAAAGAAATATAAAACAAGGCAGCTTTAGAACCCTGAGCTTTTAACAGAGTCAGCTTGTCAAAACGGGGAGCAGTTTCCAGTTCTGCTTTTAAGATGTGCCTGATACCCTTAAGTATCATCCCCAAACTCGGGCTGGCGCTCGGTCCATTTCCAAATGTTTCTTGGCGATGTTTTCCCTTAATCCCCCTCTATCCCCGTTTTCCCGCTGTTGGGGGGGGGGGGGAAACACGGACGAACACCCTCCTCCCCGAAGGGGTTAAGAGGATCCTCCCCCGAGCGGGGGCGGAGGGACCGCCCGGCCCCGCCGTGCCGTGCCCGGCCCCGCTCCGCTCCCGGAGCCCTCCCGGGCAGAGCCCCCGGGATGGCCGGACCCCGGGACACCGCGGGGTAGCCCCGGGACACGGCGGGGCAGCCCCCTGGCTGCGGCAGGTGCCGGCCGGACCATGAGCGTGATGCTGTGGCGCTGGGAGCAGAACAACAGCACCATGAAGCTGGTAAGGACCTCGGGAATAAACCCGCTGGCTGGGGAAGGTTTATCCTTGCCGCGGGTCGCCGTTAGCAAACGGGAGCTTTGGTCCGGAGGAGGTGAATAAATACCTGGGCTGGCAGGGGCTGATGCTGGACCGATGTGCTCTGCAAGCGGATGCTGTTTTACTACACAGTCGCAGCTGGATTTGTTACTCACTGATTCATCTTTTGGACTGTTTTAGGTCAGTTTGCGTGTTGTTTGATCTCTGTAGTTAAGCTCGTTTAAAAGTAAGAACAGAAACATCGGTTACGTGCGTAGCTCTCTCCCCACACCTTTCTTTATTTGTTGTCTTTCTGCACGTTTTCTCCTTCTTGGAAGCAGTTTTCTCTCAGTTTTGCTGGGATAATTTTGTCGGCTGGCATTTTGTTTGCTCAACAGCTTTTGTTTTTAAATTACGCTTCCCCCCGCCCCCCTTTCTTGCTTCCCCCTTTCCTTTCCTGAAAAGTAAAAAACCCCACTGCACCCTCTAAGTATAAAGTGTGTGGCTGCTCTATTCCTCCAGCATAAATGAGCTCAGAAAACCCACATATCTGCCTGTCTGATTGAATTACTGCCCGTGCCAAGATATAAACTCTGATCAAAACTTAGAGAGACTTCTCATCAGCTTTTTTTTTTTTTTAAGCTATTTGATGTAAAGAATCTAAAGGCAGTGGCTTTCTGAGATAGCTTTAAATGTGTTTTCTCTGTCTCTCTGGCAGATTATTTAAACAGAGAAAATTACATTTCTATGCAGTTTTTAGAGGAAAGATTTATTTTCCTGAAAAATTCATAATAAAAACTAAGGATTTGCCTCAGGTCTAATCCTTTAGCCTTTATGTGTGAAAACTCTGTTGAAATCCATGTGGGAGTTAAAGGTTCCCAGCATCTCTTCCTATCAAGCTCTGCAATCAATGAAATTTATAGTGCGACTGGTAATGTAACAATCTCTGTTTTTACATACTTCCCTTGGAAGGAATGAGGTGATAAACACGTGTTAGTGAAGGAGTATTCAGTTCTGGGTACAACGGCAGCCCTTCACGTGGGATCAGACAGTTTCGGATATTTCACGCATGAGTAGCCCCTGCAATAATGAATTTGTGAGCTGGCAGTGGAAGTTGGCAGCTCTGCGTGGGGGTTGCCCAAGCCTGGTTCCAGCTGAAGCCGAGTATTTTGGGAGGGAGGTTAAAGTGAGTCCTTTCTCCCTTTTCATATGCAAAGAGCCCTCGAGGAAGCAGAAAGAGCTTATGTACACAGGTGTATTGCAAAGTCTTTGTACGGGCATCGGCTTTCAAACTCAGCCCCCAGTGGACTTTGCAAGAAGTGATCACCTGCAAGAACTGAGCATGTGAAATCAAGCAGAGCAAAGGAGATGTGAGAGGAGAAATCAAATAGCTGGTGGTGTCCAAGGAACAAAAAAATCCAAGTAATGCTCAGAGTGGAAGAAAACTCTTGTGGAGTGGATTCACCCACTCCTTGGGCAGGAGGAGAAAAGGATGAAATCCTTCACCCCATACTTTACTCCTTGCCCCCCTCTGCCTGTCAACCCGCAGATATTTATATATTGCCTCTTGCAATTAGGGAATCACAGAGATCACCCTTGTGGGGCTTCCTCCTGCCTGCTGTGGTTTGCTGGGTGCTGGGACAGGGGGAGCTGTGGGTGCTCCTCAGGCTCAGGGGGCCTGGCAGGGCTCTGCCTAAAACCCTCAGATGAGCTCAGCTTTGTGCAGAGCTCTTCCTTAGGCCTTGGCTAGTCTGTAGTGAAAAAGAAAGCTTTATAATATACAGATATATAAATAATAATTTTAAAAGAATCTACAGCTGAGCGTCACATTAAATATATCAGATGTTGCCCTTCTGTTTTCCCTCCTTCTCTTTCTCTTGGTCCAGTGATGTTTCTGTGGAAGAAAGAAAAGGAAAATACTTTCCAGCAATAGCTTAAGGTGAGCTGATCATGGCTAAGCATGCCAAAAATAGCCAAATACATTCTGTGGAGAGTTTTGGATGGTGATGGCAAGATTCACTTTGTGGTTGAAAGCATAAGATTCAGAGTGTGGAAGCTTAGTTTTTTTTTCAGGTTTGTAATATAGGGCTTTTCAGGCCACCAGGGATAAATCCCTTTGCCCCCCCAAATATCAGATCCTGCAAGACTTACTCAGTTAAGTTTGTAAAAGTTGTGATGTTGCCATAAGAATGCAGTGTAGAAATCAATACCTAACTGCTGAAACTCAGTCGTGGTAACTCCTCTTTCAAAATATTGCCCTTGAGTAATTTTGGGGGATGGTAGCCTAATTTTTATCACATACCACTATACAGTCCGTTCAGATGCCAGCTTGTCATCTTGAATTACCTGCAAGGTTGCTTTTATTATTGCCATATTTCCTGGGAAGCCATGACAGGCTTCTTGCCAGCCTCTCTGGAGCATATTGATGTTATTGTTGGGCATTCAGAGGAGCACTCAGACAGCAACCAAGATAGCAGGCCCAGCAAAAAAATAAAAAAGCAGCTTTCTAAGGTATTGCCAACTCTTGGAAGAAAAAGAATGAATTGTTAGCTTGTTCCTGTTCATGTTGAGTTACTTGTGCACGCCTGATAACCCACTTCTTTTGACTCCAGAGTTCCTTATTCCTGGGCTTTTAAAAACTAACGTTTATTTCTGATTTTCTTTCTGTTTTACGTGTGAGACCAGCAAAAACAAAATTTCAACATAGAATGTAAATCCTCCCTCTCTTTTTTTGTTTTGTTATGAGTCAGCTGCACACCTTATGCAAACACCTTTTTTTAAATGTAATCAAAACAAGGATCGTTCCTACTCAGTGTTTTATGGCTTGGAGAATTCACAAGGGGTAAGGTATTGTTTCTGTGATGATTGAAGGTTGTAAAAAGCATGTGGCCCTTTTTCTTTATGCCAGGTTTGAATCCTGTACACATCCTACAAGCCCCCAGCCTCTTAGAGTGTGTATACAACGGGTGAACTCTGAGAATGTTTCAGCCTTTTACAAGGTTTTTCCTACTATTGTATCAGTAGAAACATGTTAGCTACCCTATCTGTATGTAACTGGTAGTAGATAACCTTTCCAGGGTGGGTTTTTCTTTTGTGGTGTTTTTTTTTTAGGGTTTCTTTTTTTTTTTTTGAGCCTGCAAGCAACTAATGAATGAAAATGTACATATGCCTTCTCAAGAAGAAACATTCTGGGTCTGACATGGAGTAATAAATGACCCCAGGATAAGGCTATATTCAAAGTTTTGTTTCTTCAGGTGGAGTAAAAGAAACTTGACTGCAGAGCCACAGTAGTGTCAGCAGGAGCTGTAGCATTTTATTATGAAATGTACTATAAACAGTGTTGGTGTTTTGAAAACCAGTTTTCAGATACACAAATTGTTAGGATTTTATTTAAGGTAGTTTATTTGTTTATTTGTAGCTTTTTTTTTTTTTTTAGGAAGAGAGTAGCTTTTGTCTTTTCTCATTTGGGGTTAGACTTATGGGTTGGAGAAAACTGAACTGAAGGCTGCTTAGCTTCCCCTGTTACCTTTATTCTTTCTCTTTTCAGTTTACAAACTTTGAATGGTGCTTACTATTAAGCAGATACAATTCTGTTTTTGACTTTTGTCTCCCTATAATTATTTTCTGTTTTGATTTTAACATGTTGAATAACACGAGAGAAAAGCAGTGTGCATGTCTTTGCATGAGCACTTTGTGTATAGACACCTGTAACTTGTGAGCAGGACCAGATCCTCGTTTCCATGGCAGCAGATAGATTCTTGTTGAGGATGTACCTTCATCTACATCCAGCCAGAATCTCATCCTGATTGTGAGGAGTATTTGCTCAAGCATGAGGGCTGAGAGGGGTGGAAGTTTCAAGCAGGGATGGCGTTCCCATCCTTGCCCTGCTCCATCGAAGACTCTGAGATGCAAGGGGTGGGGAAACTTGCTCCTGCTGAAGGTCAGGAGGTGCAGGGCCATGTCTTCATCCCATGCCCTCATGGGCAGTGGAAGATGCTATTCCATATGGGCTGGGAAAGAAGAGATGCCTCCTGCTCAGCACCACCCTGAGTGTGTCCCAGGAGGTGAATGGTGCCAACTAGCCGAGTACCAAAACCAGAGTTTTGCAGAAGTTAATGGGCCATAAGTTGAGTAAAGCATTGGATTTTTAAAAAATATTCTGACCAAAGGAAAAAAAAAAAGGTTGTAAAACGGTGATTTAATTCAAAATGTTCCCTGTGAAGAGAGCGTTAAAAGGTTTATCACCATGTATAAAATTTCTGTCCTGGTTTACACATGACTTCTCCTTCTATTAAACATTTCCCTTTAATGCTCTTATCTCTATGTGCCTTCTGGGCTGATGTGTAGCATACAGCAAAGGGAACACACTTATTTGGAAGAAACACTTCATTCTGGAAGAGATTTTCAAGAGCTTAACTTAAAAACTGCGACAGAAGAATTGACTGGGCTGATAAGAGATTTGCAAAAAGTTATGATTTGATAGGCCTATTTTTGCTAGCTGACTTAGCAATACTTTTCTTTAAGTAAGGGAAAGAATTCCTGCAGTTCCCTAAGCTTTTGCCATCTATATTAGTGACTTTATAAGCAGTTTATCTGAGTCGTCATAGCATTATCTTGCAGCTGATAATTGCCTTGATGTTGGAACCGGATCATAGCCTGTTACTGAGCTTTTCCAAGCCAAAAAGTGTGGAACCTCAGCCAGCTGTTAGATGTCTAGATGAAGGCTTAGTTGCTGGCACTCTACAAAGATTAAAAGAAATAGCAAAGTACAATTCTGTGTTTCATGGGTTAGGATATGTCTGACAAACTCTATTGCATATAATCAGACATTTCCCACACTTCTGTTTAATCATAGTTAGGGAAATGTTCTTTTGACACAGAAGCCTGTGCAGGGTGTTAAAAGGGCACACACATCTTTTTTTTTCTGAGGATCAGTCAAGAGAGGACAACAGGACTGTGAACTGCAGCTCACAAGGCTGTGCAGAAGGCAAACTTACTCCTGACAGATATTCAGTAGAGATAAGGAGGTGTGAAAGTGGTGAAGCTACCAGAAGGCAGGAGAAGCCTCATCCAGAATGTTGTACACAGTCATGGTATCACCTATGAAAGATCAGTGCAAAAGAAACAAAGGCTGTTGGGTTGACCAAGAGAAAGAAAAATCTGTTTCCTTGACATCCTAACCAGAAAAATAAGGGTAATGTGGGCGTGTGAGTATTCTCAGTAAAGACATCAAAATGCAACAGTTCTTTGTTTTAAGTAAGGAGTTGATGTCATTACAGAAATCAAATGAAATAGTAAACAATTTTAATCACATTAACATGATTTACAGTGCATATTCAGGTATTTATATCTCAAGCTAAATGAACACGTTATAACAGTCTTGTTACAAACTATATGTGTCACGTTTCAGTGCAGATGTAAGGAAAAAATCCTTACGTAAGGAGCTTCGGAAATGCAAATCTGAAGATGTATGTTCATACTATATGTTGCTTGCGTTAGGCTGTCTGAAATATTCCAGATTTATCTGGCTTGTCTGCCTTAATTTAGAATTCAGGTGTAGAGATTTGAGCCTCATTTAATTCTGTTCTGTGATTATGGCAATAAACAGACTGGAGAGGGATTTGAGGTAGGTGATCCTTCAAAAAGCATTCCTGTTCTGGTACAAGGATGAGTTTTGGGAGTGCAACTTGATTTTAGTTTATTTACTTCCTTCCCTCACAGGACATTGAGGGAAGATGAAAAATTATCTACAGTGTTCTAAAAGCCTTATTATTTCTTTTACTCCCAATGGTATATGGTTTTGTGCTGACTCTTGCTCTTATTGTAGATCATGGAGGGACAGATGCGAATGGTGGGTATTTAATAGTGTGTGTGAGATAGATGGTTTATATTTTTTTAATCAATGTCAGACTTGACTGTTTCAATGTACTGATTCAGTGTAACAGTTTCATCATTTTCTTGAATATAAAATCTTAAAACTAATTGGCTTGTGCTCTCCTGTTCTTCGTGGAAAGCTGCCTCCAAATTTTCCTCCAGCCTCATCTGCTCTGATACACACACAGCCTGTCCATGTGCACTTGGGGGTTTGTTGCCAACATGTCTGTCAGCTGTTCTGCTCCTCTTCCCTGGTGTTCCTGGGCAAAGAATGTCTTACTCTGAAGTTTATATAAACCTAATTCTTAAGAGTTTTCTTTCACAGGGCTTTTTCTTAATTTTTCCGGGTCCTTTCCTTCTAGTCTGAATTCCTCCTCCTTGAACGCGGGTGGCAAGAACCATATGGAATGTTTCAGGTGAAGTCTTACCAGGGCATTGTCTTAATTCTAATTTAAAAATTTGACATGTGAGTAAAAGTTACTCAGTCAACCAGTACTTGCCTTTTTTCTTTCTTTAGCAGGTAAGGTCATGATTAGGGCCATCAAGGTGAGGGTGTGACTGCTCAGATGTTTTCTGTGTTACGTTTCTGTCTGAAAAGTCTCACTTCAACTATGTTTATTATCATAATGGATCTGCTTTTTCGTTTTAAAATGACACACATAAATTCCTTATAGATTATCTGGGCAGTTACTAATTTTATTATAATGATCCTAATCTTGTTGTCTAAGGATCATGACCTTACATAACTTCTGTTAAATTTTTCTTCGGAGTAGTTTCTGTGTAAGTGGAGGAGGGAAAATGATTTTGGTGTGGACGGGTGTTGTACTTCAATGAGGCTTCTGAACTAAGCAGTAATTGTCCCTTTTTTATCAGTATCTTTTACAATCAAGTACTAGAGAACTTCTAGAGCACTCCTGAGTATCTGGTTTCAATTAGTGGAGTGGTGTCACTGTGCTGGCACCTCACCTTTGTGCCTACCTTGGGATGTGACTGATGATGGCCTGTGAAACAGCTGGGCACTGGAAAGCAAGTTGATTTTTCTTCCCTTCTGTGCTTTGCCGTCAGGGTTTTGACATAAGGGCTATTTCCTTTTGTAAGAAATCTTCGGAGGTTTTCTTTTTAACGACCTGGTAAATAACTTTGGCTGAGAATTCAACACCATTGGATTCAGTACAGGGCATGTAAGGGACCAGCTTAACCTGAATTCTGTCTTGATTTTGGTAGAGGTTTCCAAAACCACACAGGTGCTACCTTATTCTCTTGAGCTCTGTGAAATGTGCTTTAGAATTCAGAAGGTAGAAATATTTGTTGTTTCATTTTGGTTTAAGTCACTGCAGTGGAAAATTTACATTAGGAGAGGATGTACACTACAGGATACCAGGATTTCTATGGATGAGATGCCTGGGGAAGACTTGGTCTGTTCTGACCTACTGTAGAACCATTTTATTTTCATGACTAAATGTGGATTTAGGAGGAAAATTTATGTCCTTTGAAAAACGTTATTTAAATCTTGAGCGGATTGCCTGGATTAATTTGCTGAGATCACAACCCTGTTGTATGAGGTGCTGCTGAAACATAAAGTGGCAGCTCTTGTCCTCGAGGTGTGTAGTATAAACATGTCTAAGAGTTATTATCTAAATAAGACAAGGTGTGGGAGGAGTGACAGGCATAGAGAGAAGTAACAAGACTTACTCAGTGCTGAAAAAGTTCTTTTCAAGGAATAAGAGGAAACACACCTGCCATTCTAGGCACCTTAGACTCTTGTAAATATGGTTCTTTTCCTGACCTTTCAACACCCTGGGTTTAAAATATTGCAAATATTGCCTGGTTGCCTTTTTCCTTTGTTCAGAAAGAATAGATATGTTTAATTAGGAACCCTGCCCTCAAGTCCACATCCAGCTCTATCGCTATCCCCAGATAACCTGCCCTTAACTGATTAACAGCACAGAATGGCCTTTGCTGTGAGGAGAGAAAGCCATTGGGCCTCTCACTTTCTTTAATGCATTTAAATTGCATGGTATGTGTTTTTTGTGTTCTGGAGTCATCAGTTGCTGGGCCCAGTCCTGTTTCTACTCAGGTCCACAGCAAGGCTGAAGAAGGCTTGTGATCCTGTGGTGAAATGGGCGCTGATGGGACAATCTGAAATCGTTGTTTTGGGAGAGGCAAGAGTGAAAGTGCTGTAATCAGTGGGTCATTTTGGGACCTACCTGTACTGCTAAGGCCAGGCAGTCTTCACATGAGAGTTGTGGGACCTTAGGAGACTTGTGACCTGGTACCTGAGATCCCATCCTGCCTTGTGGTCTCCAAGGTGTTACTGGGGGGGGATGTGTGTGGTGACTCTCAGCCCTTGAGTGATTTGGAGCTGTAGCTTCTCAGGTGAGGAACGGTGGCCGCTTCAACATTAGAATGTCTGTTTAAGGTGGTACCTTCAGCTGTTGTTTCATAGATGTGTGTTTGAAAATCTGTTTTGAAGCCTGGAGTTCGTGAGAGGATAACACTGTACCACTGTAAACGTCACTACTTTCCTCATGCAGAGAACCAACCTGGCTCTACAAAGCAAGCAAGAAATTTAGTACGGACTTGAGTGGGTGCTTGGGAGGCCTTTTTGTAAGATGATGCATTTTGTATGCAGATAAAAGTACACAGAAATGTTTTGAGGGTCACTTTGAGCTAAAGAGAAAATGCTTAATAAATTTAGTTTTTACTCAGAGGTAAAATAGTACCTTTAATCCAAACTGCATGAAAGCAATAGGTAATTTTTTATAAAGGTCCTTAATGTTAGGCTGACTATCCATTTGCAAGCAAACATTTTTGTTTATATAAAATAAAGATCCTTTAATGTAATTTTGAAAGCAGAGTGATTGGCTATGTGTGTTTAACAATAATGTGAATGGGGCCATGTGCTGGGTTCAATTTGGTGTCAGCTGTTCATTGCTGATCTTTGACTGGTTAATTTAATGGTCTCTGACATTTGCTCAACCAGCTTTTTTGTTGTGTTGGTTTTTTGTTGTTGTTGTTTTTTTCTTTTCTTTGCTGACAAGTGATTGCCAATGAATTGACTGATTAGAGAATAAGGGAGTCTCGAGGTGGTGTAAAGCAGCATCTGATACATTTGGGAGCCATGGATCATTTGCTAAATGTAGGAAAGGAGAGGGAAATTTTTAACCCCATGTGAAAGTTATGGTTTATTACTGTGTTAGACATCTGCTTTACTGATGCTAATTGTGATTAATCCTTCCTGGGGGTGGAGAACTGTCTCAGGGCTAGTCAGTACTTTTATGAGGTCTGCCAGTCTTAGCTGTGCTTATGGAAATATCAGGCTGCTAATCTGATCTTTGGGATATTTGCTTTTTGAGACAAGCGTCTGCATAGAGCTGGGAAAATAAAATGTCCTCAGAGTGAAGCAGGTGTCCATGAAGAATGTGCAGAGCCCTCCCTTATCCTTATCCCTTACCAAAACATCACAGTTTATAAAGAGTAGACATAAAGGATCACACTGCAAAGACTGACTCATTTAGACTGTCAGAACAATGTGCTATTTACTACTAGTTATACTAAAAAAAAGGAAAAATCGATAACGTAGAAATACAGAAACAGATGTGCTAAATATAGATATATTATCTGTAAATGTTTAGTTCAGAATGTATTGTCAAGAGCTTATTTTCTGCATTATTGGTTTGCCAAACACTGGACAGAGGTCAACATAAAAAACTGCACAGATATTGCCCCTTATACAGCAGGCAAGTGCTAAAAGCATCTTCTTTGGACTGTGGCTTGGCTTTACAAGCTCATGAGTCTATGGGGAAGGGTTAAGTCTGATTTAAGGTACCACACATCAGCAGTATTCCATGCCCATGCCATGTTGCATACCACACAGACTCTTGGGGTTTTTTTTCATTCTGCTTACTATCTCAGTATCTAAGATTGATCATTTTTCAAGTAATCCAAATTTTTACCAGTTATTGCTTAAGACAGTTCATACTCAATCGTTATTTCTTTAGTTAACTGTGTTGTTGTAGTAGTAAATTTTTCCCTTATGCACTAATAGAATTATGTTTGAGGATGTAATGGCACATGCCAAAACATGCATTCATCCCTTCAAATACTCTAGGAACTTCTGAATCATAATAAAGAGATCTGTTTCTTTTGAAGGCACTACTGTACCAGCTTACCAGGAAATGTTAGTTCCTGGTGTTTCTGCATGCTCTTAAAGAACTACCTCTGCATGGCTCTTCTGCATGAGCCTGTGGACTTCTTCTCATGTTCAAAAAATTAATGTGTGGTCTGATTCACTTAGTTGCTTCTTTGGATCTCCTCGATGGCACTGGGGCCAGAGTGGATGAACTGACACTAATTTCTGTAAGGATCCGTGTTTCCCAACGCCTACTGTAGACATTAATTTGCCCTGTGGAGCAGAGCAGCTGCTGCCTTTGTCAGCTCCTGTATAGTTCAGGAGGATTCTTTTTCTTTATTGCCCTTTGTGTCAGAATTGCTCTGATAGGGACAAGCCTGCCCTCCCTTAGTGCATGCCTAGAATGTCACTCACCTCCCTAAAACGATGTCCACAGCCGAGCTGCGGTGGAACTGGCCCAGAAACACACACTAATTGTCAGTTGCCTGGATCTGTCCTTCTGATTCTCACAGGGTGTCACCAGCCTGGTATTCCTTGGAATGATCTGTCATTTTGCTGAGGCTGCCATAAGTTCTCTAGTGCCAGATGCAATCACGAGTGAAAGGCTAATGGCAAGCAGTCTTGCTCTTCAGGAACCCAACAGAGATGGCTCAGGAGAAAACCTGCAGGAGATAACTGGGAAGTTACTTGTAGGGTCAAAAATGAGTAATTCATGACATCCTAATCGTTGTGAGATTGCATAAACAAAGTTTGCAACGAAATCGTTGCCAAAGGTGTTAAAAACAAACACTGCAAAAATGACACTACTGGGAAATTCAGCAGTAGAATCACAAAACAAAAAACCAAAACACAAACAAATAAAAAACCCCAAAGAAACAAACAAACAAATAAACCCCGCAAATCCAAACGGTGAGCTGCCTTTTTATTTTAGATTGTTTTAATAGTAATTTTAATTTTAATTCACAATTCAGCCATCTGCCTGGAGCTTAATTAATTTGGAACAATTCCAAGTTTTAGATGGTATTCTTAGCCTGCCTGTTGCAAAAAAAGTGGCCTGTAACCTAAAATCTCAGCATAGTGCTGTAACAGCTATTGCAGCTTTCTTTTTTTTCCTTTTCTAATTTTTTTTTCCTATTTTTAAAGCTTTAAGATTATGCAGGTTGAACTGTAGTTGACAAAGAACTGGACAAGTAATGCTATAAATATTAGTTGTGTTTGAGCAGGAAAACAGGCCTGATAGCTCTTTTTTCATTTTTATCCCCCCTCCCAGTATTAGTATCTCTGTGGTTAATTTCTGAATCAAAAATTTATATGTATGCATAAACCACTTTTATTCTTCCTTTTTTTTTTTAAACTGGCAACATGCTCTTTGGTCTACATTCCTCCAACCCTTGCTCCAGGCAAAAAAGAATAACTGATTTTGCTGATGTCCCTAAGCCTTGTTTCTGTAGATTCTGTCCTCCTGAATGATTACCAGTAAATTGCTCTGATTTTTATCTGCAGCTAAGCCACTGCTCTTATCTGATGTTACTTTAAACCATGCTTAGTTTCATGCGTAGATGGGCTTTCATCTACATCCTGTGGGAACATTTGACCACATCTGTAGCGTGGATCAAAGTGAATGTTCTTGTCTGAAGGAAAACCAAGAGTTTACAGAGTTTTTTTTTTAAAAAAAAGAAGTCAAATGTTTGATATCTGTGGGCCCCAGTAAAATGACCACAAAGATTAGTTACGAGAGTTTATTGCCTGTCGATTCCATGCATTTTTTCTTCTCTTTAAACCTTTTACTCATTTACTAATTTAAGCAATGTAGGTGTGCTGGGGTTACACTTTCCTAGGTGTAGGTGTTCAGGACTAAGTGGGAAACCAAATGCAGGATATCAAACAGAGAATGGGATTATGTCAGTGTGCATAGAATTACATTGAAATTGGAGTGATGGAGGCCCCTGTGAGGATATTCTACTGTCATTGCCTTGTGCTTTCTGAATTTCCCAGAGCTTGCAGGTCTTTTGATCAACCTTCTTGCTGCCATATAATTGTTAAAGCATTGTTAATAACAATAGAAATATTTCAACCATCTGCATTTTGAAAAGGGATGAATCAACAGAGATCATAAGGAACTGATAACAGAGATTTAGCCCAGTAGGTCATGCAGTTCAGGACTTGGAAATTCCCATTAAAAATCGTTGTGTTAAAACTCTTTCTGCTGTAAATTGATGAAATCTACAGTTTACCTGCCTCATGACGGTTCTATTAAAGGATTGTGCTATATATATATAAATACTTCTGAAGGAAGCTTCAGGAGCAGTGCAAAAATTATTTCTTCTGCTTGAATGGTTTTTCCAGGAAGGTACAGGAGGCCTTTCAAGTGGCCGATGGCTACACGAGGAAGCTCCCAAACCGCCTGTGCCTGTGGGAGTTGTGCCTGCACTGTCATTTCTTCATCAACCATAAAATATAGTTTAAAATTATTAATTCCAGTCTGCTGTAAGTTTTACTTTGCTGGATTTTTTTTTTTTTTTTTTTTGGTAGAAGGTTATGTTAAAAGTTCAGTGTCAGAATTTCTAGTAAAACCCTACAGCGTTGATTTTAATTGCCAGATCAATGAAAACATAGGCTGGTGTCACTTTAGTGAACCTCTCTAATTAGGAGCATAGGATTTGCCCTTGCAGATCAGGCTGATGGTTTACTGAGTCTATGAGCATCCTGCCTCCAGCAGCGCCCACACCAGCTGGCTTTGATGGAAGTAGCATCCCCCTTCCTCCTTCCCCAGCAAGGCATAAGGTCAGTGGGAAATGAAGGAGCAGAATTTTCCTCTCATATCGTGCAGAGGATCATTCTTCATCCCAAAGACAGTGAATTGGTAACTGGGGTCTTCACCAGCATGTCTGTAAATGGCTTTTAGGGATAAAAATAATGGTTTGGGGTTTTTTTTATATGTGTCTATATATACTGCTAAACTAAACTTAGGTACAGAGGGTCACTCTTTCCCATTGGGAGGAGTATTTTTTAAATTATAAATATACGAGTACATTTGGTTGAAAAGGTCTCTGTGATGTAGACTGTACTGGAGAAAGGGGAACTGAAGTTTTTGCTATAACAACTGTGCTCTAGAACTTTTTTGCTGTATTCCCTTAGGCTGCCCTTCTCTGCCCCTTTAAGTTTGATCTGGTGCCAAGTGTGTAGCTTCAACTATTACCAGTTGTCTTCTATCTAATTGGTATATAGATCATGATATAGAAAGCACTCCCAACCCTTGAAATGGAAGCAGGAGGAACTAAGCTGGAAGCAGGGGTCAGCATTGACAATTTAATTTAATTTAGAAAGTTATCAGTCAGTAGAAGATTCAGTTAGATTTGTATCTGTGAAACAGATGGCCAACTGCAGGACCATTAGATTAGGTTTGTTATGTTTGTGGAAATTAATTCAGCACTTTATTTTTTTTTTTTTTTGTTTGGGGGAAAATAAAGAAAAAACAACTTATTTGGTAAGTGCTTAGCAGGAACAATTTATAAAGATGACCTTATTTCCTGTAAAATATGGTGAACCCCTGGTGATCCCAGGGTATGCAGAAAGCTTTTAGCTGTAGCCTGATTTCTGGGCTACGTAGGAATATACTGAATGACAAAACAAAACCAAAAATGCTGCCACCTGTGCTTAAAGGGGTTTTAGTATTTTCAAATGCAAGAAATTTGTCTCAAGATCTCGTTAGCAAGACTTGTAGAACCAGATACCTGTGTGGGCTGCATCCCCCCATCTGTATGTTGATGCAAATATATATGAGTATCTTCCTTTCTCCCCCACTGAAAATTGGGGACGAGTTTTAAAAATGCTGGAGATCTAGCACTTGTTCAGTTTTTTTAAAAGTATCTGAAGTTTTCTGAAAAATCAGTTGTTTATTGTGATGGCTACATGGAAGTTGAGCTCCTTTGATAATCTGGATCTGATGGGATGCTGGACCCTAAGAGATTCTTAGTCTTTTTGTGCATCTTTGGGATGGAGACTTTGCCACACAAATTAATGCTCAGCTGTCACAAGTTATTTATCACCATCTTAAAAATGCAGCTTAAAATAAAAATAGGCCTTTCAAAAGTAGGTCACACCTAAGATTTGTCTAGCCAACTGTCCCATTTCTGACAGTGCCCGAGAGCAGGAGGAACATCAGAAGAGCATTAGAAATAGAAGCATGGGTAGAATATACAAAAACCTTTTGTAAAGGTAGTTGGCTCCTTCTCATTCTTACTCTTGCCATCAATAAACTTTAGAAATAACGAAATTAACATGTAATTCTTTAATTACCAACCTCAGAACAGCATTCCTGTTCACAAGAGTTAAATGTGTGCTAAATAATTGAGAGTTGAATACATTGAAGTAATCGTGTAGTCAAGTCCTTCCTCGAGTTTGGTTCTTGTTTCCTCCTCCTTTAGTTCCTTCCATCTCCAGATTTTGTGTTGGCAGATAAAGTGAGGAATAAATTGCTGGCCTTCGTGACTCAGTGGCAGTGATTTCTCATCCATGTGTTGGTTGCAAGTTGCTTTATGTCCTTCCAAGTGTTAGCGAGCGCTGCTTCTTGCCAGCTTCTGGCAGCTTCAGAGACACTGCTGCTCGTGAGAAACCTTGGACACTGAACTAAAGTTACATTTTACAGAGTGAGAAAGGTAGTGCAGATGACTTAATGTTTTTTGAGTGGCATTAGGCATTCTGTTCATGGCAGAGGAGGGTATTTGGTGTTGATATGGACTGAACCCACCCAGCCCCTGGTTTTGAAGTCTCATTTTTGTCAATCAAGCCCTAAGCAGACCCAAAAGGGAATGTTGGCTGGACCTTCTTGGCTAGAAGAGGGCTAGGATTTGGTCTTTCAGGCAAGATCAAGGCCAATTTCTGTAATTCCCTAATCCCCACAGCAAACTGATTTTGTTGAAAATCAGGAAAAGCCTTTGCAATGTTTCTGGCCTCAGTATTTGGACCAGATAACTTTCATCTTCGTACATTGCTAGGAGTTGAAAGGGTTTAGCATCACGTGCCTTAGAAACCAATTGTACTTTCACTTGGAGTTGCTTCACAGCTGTGAATCTTGTTTTGATTAATTAATCCTCTAAGCAATCAAGAGAAAATGGAATAAAGGAGTGAGTTTGTGCTTAAAATGCTACATGGCAAATTGGGTTCCATGTCCAGCCCTATTCACATTATACTCCAAGATTATCTCTTGGAATCTTTTCCTTACCCTGCGTTTCTCAGAGTCCAATCCAGCAGTGATAGTTCATCTGTTTTGATCCCTCCTGTGGCCATGGCTTTCTGCCCAGAGGAGATGATACTGCAAACATACAGATTTGTGACCCCAGGTGAAAAATACCAATGAAATTACAGCAGCTGTTTGGAACAGTCTCCCACACCTCTTCCAAATAGAGAAAATGAGCCTGTCTTCATTAGAAAAGTTTTAGAAGCCTTTTATTTTTTTTACTGTCACAGGCCAAGTGTGCCAAGAGTTCATCAAAACTCACCACATTGAGTATTGGATGCTTACAGCAGAAGCCCTATTTAAGTTTGTAGCAGCCTGAAGTTAGATTTCTCTCTCATCTTCAGGGGTTTTGGGGGAGCACTGCAAGCTTCCCCCGTTCTCACACTCCATCTGGTGCCTGTCTGCGTGAGCAGGGCTGTTGCTCAGAGCGCAGTGCTGAGCACATCAGAGGCCCAGCACTCAGAGCTGTTTGGGCAAACTTCAAACTCCATCAAAGCCCCGTTCTCGCCCCCAACCTCCCCAAAACAAACAGCCCCCTCGGCCGCGGTGAGTGGGCTTTGCTGGGGGGAGAGCTCCTGTGGAGACAGCGCGGCTCCCGAGCTGTTTGCTTTTCGTGGAGCAGTTTAAAGAGCAGCTCGGATTTTTTGCTCTGGCAGGAGTGTGTGCCTTTTTGAAAAATCAACAGCTAAAATGTCAGACATCCATCCTTCAGCTTGGCAAGAGGGGAGGTGAAGCAGTCATTGCTTCTCACCTTGGCAACACTGGCTGTGGTGCGCTTTTTTGGTGTTTTTTTTTTTTTTTTATATACAAAATTCCAGCCAAGTGTTGTACAAGTGCCAGTGCTTTGTGTTTTTAAGGAATGCCAGCAGCGTGGTCAGGCTATGGGATTAGGGCTGACTTGCACATGGTGGGGTCCTGCCAGAGGGCAGGCAGCACTTGCTATACCAGGTTATGTGTGTGCACTCCAGGTCCAATTCAGCCTGGTGCTTTTTAGCTTGCATTTGTGATAGATAAAACCTTCAAACATTGATTGATATTGTGAATGCTTCGAAGTTCAAAAAATATATCTGGATTTTTTTTGTCATGTGAAATTTTGGATTTTCATTCAGAGAAGAAATTTCCACTGACATTGGGAGCATTTAGGTGAAGGGGGTTGTCTCTATAATAAGTAGAAAGTGATTTTGTAAACACCCCCCCCCCAACAACAACAGAACAAAACAATCAAACAAAACCCCAACAATTTCCTTAATAGTTGTCTTTCAATACTTACAGTCTCTAACAAGAAAGACCTGCCAAACTTTATGCTTGCTGTGAGTGGCTTGTTTATAAAATATATTGATCCTGTTTGAAACTGATGTCAAACATTGAAACTCCCTGTTACAGACCGTAGTAAGAGAAGGGAGTGTTGGGGGTGTAAGGGAAGAGCCGCAGGAGGGGTGGGAATTGTAAAATGTGACAGTGTAAGAAATCTGAGCACTGTGCATGTGTGACTTCAGCTAAAATTAACCACCCAAGTTTCGCATGCCAGCATATATATAATCATTTAACTATAGACCCCTTGAGAAGGAAGAGCAAGCTGGACTCGAGGAGTATATATTCACCTTAAATATGCCAATAAGTAGCATGACCTTCCAGGTCCCTGTTCGTGGGAGAAGTAAATTTTCCTGTGACCATTATAAAACAGTAAGCAGCTCTTGGCTCCTCGATCATGGCAGCGGTGCTGTTGAGCAGTGACTAACTGCAGCCTTAGAAGGGACTTTTTTTTATTTATTTCTTTTCCCCTTTCTTCTGCAGCTTCTTAAGATTTTCTGTGGTTTTTCTTCGGAGTAGATATGTATCACCTTTTCAGATAAGCCCTTTTCTGTCGCTGTTTGTGTGTGGTAGTAGATGTAAATGGGTTTATTTCGTGCATGAGAATTGTCATACTTGAAAATGATTTGCTGTGCACTTCAGGTGACTTTTTAGAAAACATGGAAAACTAATAGTGCATTTGCTTCTTTTGGTCTCTGTGGTAAATTATAATTTGCTGGCATGAGATCAAATTGGTTGTTTCTCTGCGGCCAAATGTGCCTTGGAATGGGTTTTTCCGATCAGCTCAGCAAACTAAACTCTGTTTCTCTTTGGGATGTGCGAAGGAACTGATGCAGGTGTGAATGTAATCTCATTTCTATTCAGGACTTAATGTTTTCTGCAAGGGGGAGTAAGAGAGCGACCACCTGCTTGGCGTGGTGTGTGGCTCCAGCTTGCCAGGGATTTGTATATGGCAGACAGGGATAATGGGAGCATTGAGAGCGGAGCGTGCCGGATGCCGGCACAGACACCGTCCTTGCTTCACCTTCTAGCTGGTGCTTGGTGAGAAATATTTATCCCTCTGTGTAGGCAGCACCTGTCAGTAACGGGGTTCAGAAACTGTACAGTTGGAGGGGGGGTGGGAATAAAGAAAATATCTCTTTTCCCCTGTTTTATATTGAATATAGGAAAATATTCAGTAGGGTGAGAAGGGTGCCAGCTAGGCAATTGAAAGCAATGTTGCTTGTTTAGTGTCCACCAAAGATTTGCTCTAAAACTCAGAGAGAGCAGTGCCTGCCCTGAAGTGTGGGTAGTCCCTGGCTCTGTTCCTGGGAAAGGCAGCAAGCATGCTAAAATTGACACATATGCCTGGCTCTGTGTGCTGTGAGTCAGCCCATTGCTTTTGAATAGTAGTCATATGCATGAGAATAGCCCTCCTCAGTCGGGAATAAGGCTTTAAGGAGAGAAAAATGAGTAGTCCCAGGGGTGTTTAAATTACCCATTTATCTATGTAACTTCGAAAGGGTAATTAATGTACATAAGTGTCCAGTAAAACGTAATATTCAGCAGAATACCTCCCACCAACTGGGTAATAATTCAAGCAGTTCCAACCAACACTTTCACATCTGAGACAATAAATCATTTAGTTTATTTCCCTTAAGAAATTTAAAAAAAGAAGCAGAGTCACCCCTGTCTCCCCAGAAAAGTGGGAACCTCAGTTGGTTACAGCTGCAGTCTCAGTAGTTGATAACTCAAAAGTTCCAACACTTTAGGTAATTGAGAGTATTTTTCTGGCATCCTGAGAGATACTAATTAATTAGTAGTACTAATTAATATATGTGTGTGTGACAGCTATTTTTAGGGGATTGCAAATCCTAGAACCACAGAGTGGTGTGGATTGGAAGGGACCCTAAAGACCATCTTGTTCCAACGAGATACCTTCCCCTAGACCAATTTGCTCAAAGCCTAATCCAACCTGACCTGTTGTATGGATTCCTTGCGGGAAGATCACTTTTCTGTCTCACCTGCCTACTGGAAGGAGTCCACCTGCAGTTCAGTCCATCATCACCTCAGACTTGGAGTTTCTGGTGGTTTCTTCCCTTTTTTTAGCTGGTATTGATGCCAGGGTACTGGTAGGATGCAGTAGACTAATCTCCAGTCTCCCACCCTGGTTTTCCAGGTGTTACCAGTGTCTCAGAGGAGAGAGGGGAAGCCATTCACTGCCTACCTCATGTGTCCACCTCTCCCTCTGAGCTGGGGTCACAGGGGACTCATGGGCAAAAATGGATTCTTGCTTCATATCCTTCATGTCCACATACCCTTGGCTGTATCCTTAAAGAAAAGGAGTAGACAGAACTTATGTCCTGCTTTTTCAACTCCTTGTTTTGTTTGTTGGGTTTTTTGTTTGTTTGTTTTTTGTCTTGCAAGAACTTGCACTGGGAAAAAAAAAACCCATGCAACAATCTTCTGGGATAGCAGTGCAAAGCTTCATTCATTCTAGAAGAGTCAGCATTATCCTTTTAGTGGGATTTGTGTCATGGTACAGATGTACAGATGCGGATTTCTACAGGATTTAAGAAACGTGGGGGCCACACATTGTAAGACCTGAAAAAGGTCTGTGACAAATGCTGTAAAACTTGATTTTTTCACCTTTTTTTTTTTTGCCACATGCTTCTTCGTTGTCCTTGTGCCAGTAACTCAGCAATATACCAGCCATATTATTGTCAGGGTCGTAATCTCTATGCACTTTCAAAATAGCCTTTATCCATACTGTGCCCCCTTGGAGCCAGAGGTGCTTCAGAGGGATCGAGGTTTTCAGCTAAACCTCTGGCTTTAGCTATTTAGCTCTGGGCTTTGCAGTGTGATATCTGTTAATGAGATCATTGTGTTGGACTGCAGCATGGATCAGCATGAGACTGCAATCAGTGTTAACCAGTCAAACATTGGGATTTCGTGACTCTCCATGTGTAAGCCCTGTTACGTGGGGCAGCAATGAGGATCTGATGGGCTTCTCCCCCCATTACATTGTCACGACTGCAGGCATTCCTGTTAGGATCATCTCAATATGTTGTGTCTATTTTTAGGGTTTGGGGTTTTTTTTTTTCCCTCCCTGTGAACTTCAGCAGGCAGAGTGGTTTGGTTAGCAGCAACACAGGCGCTGCATTGTAGTGGGTGTTCTGGAATGGGAGTTCATCGATGTGACTAACCCTGCTATTCAATCATGGAAAAAGCCTTGCTCTGCTCTAATTGTGCTACATGATGTCAAAAAGATATTCTTCAGCTGTTACCAGATTCACGAGAGCCTGAATCATGATAATTATTGGAAGAAAACAATCGGAGTCTGATTAGTAAGGAACTGACACGGCAAAGGGAAGGAAAGAAAGGTTTGAAAATTTACTTGGGCGTTTATTATAATTAGATTTGTGTGTGTGCGTGGAAATGAGTAACAAGGAAAAGATTCAGGCATATTTTCTACTTAGTTGCATAGAAAAGAGACATTCTTTTCAAGTAGATTCATATGAACCCTTTCCTTTTCATGAGTGTATTTCAGAATACCAGTGCAGAGGCAAAAACATTGGGTAGTTCTTACCTTCCCATGTAGAACTGTATCCCATTTAAAGGAGACTCTGGAGTATATAATACCTGACACCCTAACCTAATTGCAGCCCCATGGATATACTGGGTCCCCTCTAATGTCTCTAAAGGGTTCTCCTGGATTCATTCCTCTCGTGAGTTATCCATGCTCTGTATCCTGGGTTTGAGTGGCTGTGGGAACAGAGGGATATAGTCCTACAGGTGCTGTGTTTGGCCTTACCTACCAGCAGATCAAGAAGAAACACCCAGGTATCAGCCTGCTCTCTCAAATGGTATATGGAGAGAGGAATACTGTGATTTGAGATGCCAACTTCAGGCTCTTATGGCTGGCCAGGCAAGCTCTAGTTTATTTGGCTTTTTCCTTGTTGTTTTTTTTTTTTTTTTCCCAAGGCTAAAAATACCTGTATGAATTACTTTAAAGTGGACAGAAGCTTCAGAGTTTTTGCTTTTTGCCAGTCAGCTTTGTTCCTCAGCCTTCCCTGAGTGCTTAGTGGGGGCTGTGTGGGCTTGAACAACTGACCAGTTCTGCAAAAGGCACCTCTTGTGCTGGTTCAGTGTTCAGATACAGGGCAGGTGGTCTGAGGTGAGCTTGGCTGTGCTGGATGTGCTCTCTCACTGCAGCCAGAAATGTTACACGAGGCTTGAAGTGCCAGGAAATTTCAGGGATCTCCTAACTGGAAAGCAAAATTTCTCTCTTATCTGAAACCCACTTTAAAACAAGCAGGTGTGAGGCTAAGGAAAGGGAAGCAAGGAGAAACACAACTAAATTTCTAAATTCTTCAATCTTATTAATGGAAGACAGCATTCAGGTCTTTTTCTTTACAGACAGCTTTCAAAAGCTTTAGAATTTGGCCTTTTTTTTTGCTCAAAACCCAGCTACTTTTTTCACTAGTGTTTTAGCTCTGACTCATAATGTACTGAATATTTGCAAAATCAGTGCTTAACTGTAACACTCCTAATTCAAATCTGATGGATTGAAGGGAAAAGAAAGAAGTCTTTCACATTTGTTTTTAATTTGTTCCCAGATAATTGGATTCCAAAGAGAGGAAAAAAAAAAGGCTACCAAACAGCTGAGTCCACCTTTAAAAAAAGCTAGAACTTAAATCTGAGTTAAACATTAAACTGACTTGGACACAAAGACCTGCTTATAGTGATTAATGCCCGAATCATGATGTTCATTTGATTCTTGTAACTAAAATAATGAAGCTGCTTTTACTGTGTAAAATCACTGAAAAGTTTTAAAAGCCCATACTGGTATATGTAATTAGACAATATCTCTTGGGTCAAATATTCCATATCACAAGTTTTTTTGTGTTTTTTAATTAGACAACTGTTCAGGTGATTTTCATGTGAATATTCAAATGTGACTTTGTAGCCCATTTGCTGAAAATGCCTGAGGAACACTCAGAATTCACGTGCAGAGATAGGAAAATGGAAAGTTTCTCAACAGTGATTTCCTACTTCTTTTATTATTGTTTTCCCATTTATTTGCCTGGTTTTGAACATTGGAAAACACTGTGTGCTTTGAAACATATTTTATGTGTCTAGAAATAGCAGCCATTGTACGATTATATTTTTTCACTTGTTTGTATGGAAAAGGAAAAGAAACATTAGGAATCGTATTTGTTTAGTACATTACAAAGACTTGCAACAAACAGGTTTTGAAAACATCCTGGAAAGTTTCCATGATTAGCTTAATATATGCCATAAAAATCAGCAGCAACCACAAAGAGCTATTGCAATAAACCTGGATAGGGCTTGTAAATATGTGGCCCAGGCAGTTAAAAAACAGCAGTAATTTGCATGTTATGCATGTTGCAAAATAATGTTGTATAATAACACTTTTAAGAGAAGGACAGATTTATCGTGTCTGTATTTTCCTGCACAAGGCTTTCCTAATCAACTAGAGTTGTGAAATAATGTTCTATACCCTTAAATACCCCAGAAACAAATATTTCCTCTGTACTGGTGTGCATTTAATGGAATATTTTGTAATAAACATAAAAGCTCTGCTTGTAGTTCAGATACCAAACACAGACTGACTTCAGCACCAAAGTGGGGTTTACAAGAATAATTTGCCGTTAGAGGGAGTTTCTTTGTGTTATCATGGACAGTGAATCAGACAGTGGGTATTTGGTTTCTTTCAAGCTGTCTCCTTTACCAGGAGCATTTAAGGGAGTTAGGGATTTCTTTGATGCAGTGTTTATTTACGGGGTATGAATATAAGTTCTGCTGTTCCTGAATGCAACAGGAATTAGGGCAGTAGGGAACAAGTACAGCATAGCAGTTTTGCAATGCCAGCCATGCATTCTCACGTTGTTATTTGACTTAAAAATCAATCCTAACCAGCTCTCAAGGTCTTGCCATTGCTGTGGTTTCAGGCTCTGCCAGGAGGGGTCTGCTCCTGTTTTAACTCTGGGGCTGATCCAGGGATTTGTCTGACTGCAGGATGATCTGCATCATGGAAGTGATCCAGGATGGAACTGATGCATCAAAATATAATCTTAAATTTGCTGAAAGTCATTCTGGGATAAATTAGGACATTGACTGCAGCCCTCTCATTAAAGGAAACATGATTATTGTGTTTGATAAGTTCCTTGTCAGCTAAATTGCAGGAGCAGTGTAGGGGTGTGTGTGGAACCTTGCACTTGCAAAGTAAGTAGTTTACAACCTGTTTCCTTATATGTTTTTACTTGTAGATAAGCAAGCTAAAACCACGTGGCAGAAAAGTAGGTTAAGTCAATCCTAGTTCCTTGAAGTCGTTGGATCTTTTAAAGTATCTTCCTGTTATGGAAAATGTTTTCTTGTAAAAGGGGCTAAGGAACACAATGCCTGGTTTGTGCACTGACGTTTTCTTGCCTCTTTTATTGGTCAGCTGGGGAAATCACTCATGTACTCAGCCTTTATTTCATTGAGGTGTTTTTCAGCCCTGTTTTTATCAAAGAGGTGTTCCAGTGTGTTTTTCTGTTTAAGTCCATGATGCTGTTGGCATGGAAATGCATATCCCGCTGCTCTGAAGAGGAAAGTAAAGGATGAATGGTGGAAAACAGGGACATATTTTTCAGATGTTAAGTGATTTGTTCATGGCTGCTACCAGTAGCGTTTCAGAGGTTTTTAAAAAGACAAATGAAGACTTTATAACCAAAAACTCCAGTCAAAATCTCTGCTGTTCATTTGATCATGTTAGCATTGAATCAGAAAGAGGAGTGTGAAGTTACAATCCTTGTGTTATGTCCAGGTTCCTCCATCTCATGACAAATACTTGACCCTTAGACTTGGCAGTTGGCTTTTGACTCCCATGAAGGAGGACATGATCATTACATTGAGAAAGCAAGGCTTAAGATGCTCAGCATATCAGTCAGCAATTTAGGGGATCTGCTTTGATCAGCTCTGGGACCCCCAGCACAAGAAGGATGTGGACCTACTGGAGTGATTGCAAGAGGAGGTCCATGAAGATGATCAGAGAGCTGGAGCACCTCTCCTAAAGTTGGGGTTGTTCAGCTTGGAGAAGTCTCTGGGGAGACCTTCTAGCACGTCCCAGTACACAAGTGGGCCCCAAGGGAGCTGGAGAGGGATTTTGGGCAAGGGCCTGGAGTCATAGGATGAGGGGGAATGGCTTTAAACTGAAAAGAGAGCAAGTTAAATTAGACATAGGGAAGAAATTCTTCCCTGTGAGGGTGCTGAGGTCCTGGCACAGGTGGCCCAGAGAAGCTGTGGCTGCCCCATCCCTGGAAGTGTCCAAGGCCAGGTTGGATGGGACTTGGAGCAACCTGATCTAGTGGAAGGTGTCCCTGCCCATGGCAGGGGATTGGAACTGAATGATCTTTAAGGTCCCTTCTAACCCAAACCATTCTGTGAATCTGTGATGTGGGGAGTTGCACAGCTCAGGAGTGGGATGATGGAAGAGGGGTGACTGAACCCATGTTTTTTTTCCAACAGTGTTTTGCCAGCAGACAGAACCTGATTTTAGTGGCCATCATTTCCATCTGCTTCCTTAAAGGCTTGGGATAGAACTCTTCAAAGCCTGGTGATCAGAGACCTGAGAGTTCAGGCCCTTCTCCTTGAGCTCTCTTCTTTCCAACGGTAGTAGTGAAGGAAAACAATAAATCCTGGCAGTGCACAGGGAGGGCTTTCCCTGGGCTTCTGGGGACTGAATGCTGCTGTGTGGACATCTTCCTCCAGGCCAGTGACTCGCACCTGGTGTGAGGCATTTGTCACCAGCATAGTGGTTTATAGGGTCTGTGGAGTGTTGGAATGGGTTATGCTGTAGAAAGCACGGTGAACCTACACTTGCTTACTGATAGATCAAATGGGGATGAATGTATTTCTTCAGAGTAGGAGTGAACCTTGATATTTAGGTATTTGAAAGGTAAAATGCTGATATTTAACTGTGTTTACATTGTTTCTTTGGAATGTAAGTAGATCACATAAAAAAAGTCTTAAATTTTAAATTTTGTCCTATATGAAGAACACAGGAAACATTACTCAGTTCATAAGTAGAAATCCCTAATCAAGTGATTTGTCTTCTTTTCGTTAACCTAGCATGAAAAGTTTTTTAAGTTTCCTGGTGATCTGGAATCAGTTGTGCTAGCATGTGATGAGCAGTACTTAATGCAAATTAGAGAGATTTTTCACTGCTTTGTGTGCTTAATTTTCAGATAATACATTTTGAAATAAATCCCAACAGTTAGAAGTTTGCACAAGAGATTAAAAGCAATTTAATAGGCCTGTTCAACCCGTGAGATGGAATTTATTAGAATTGGTGGATTTTTAGGGCCTTGAAAGGTTTTTTTGGTAATATTAACAAAGGAGTTTCCTCACAATGAAGTTGCTATGTGGCTGATACCTACTAGCAGTGTTTTTTGGAAAAAAATCTTTAAACTTCCTCAATAGCAGCTGTCAAGAAAAAATGTCAATGGGAAAATGCAAAAAAACAGAGGTGGAAATTGAAATGTCTTCTACACAGTCACTGCAGCTGTAGAATATTCCATTGACCTCCTGATGATCCATTCAAGCTGTAACATGTTCAGGAGTTTGCCATCATCTTCCACAAGCTTTGATGTCAGATTGCTGAATAGGAAAATCCACACTACAGTGAGCTGAACACTTGATCTGCACAATGCCTTGAATTTTAATGCTGTTGACTTGTCTCAAAGAGGAAAAAAAGCAGTGAAGTTCTATCAGCCTTTTGCCTACTGAGAGAAACAAAGAACTCTCATTTTTAAGGTTGTGTTATGAGTAACAATTTATTTTTGTTTATCTTTCTCCTAACAGATTTATACAGATTGGGCTAATCATTATCTGGCAAAATCTGGTCACAAGAGATTGATAAAGGATTTACAGCAAGATGTGACTGATGGAGTCCTGTTAGCTGAAATAATCCAGGTTGTAGGTGAGTGACTCTATGTGTTTGTACCAGGTATCCACCAGCTGGCTCGGACTATCACTGTCTTTATCTTCTACATAAACACAGTGTGGGGGGGAAATCGATCCAACTGCATGGATGTAGATAACGTAGATAATTTTCCTTCAGAGACTTTGCTAATTAATTTGAAAAAACCTCGTCTTAAAGTATAGTGGAAAAATATTGGTTGTTGCTGAAATGATCTCCTGACACAGCAATATTATTCCACATGGCTGAATGTTAAAAAAACAACTCACGAGGTATTTTTTTTCTGCTAGGATGCTGTTAGCCTTCACTATCTCTATTTCTGATATCTTTAGGGTACTGGCCTGAGTATAATTCACAATTATACGGGCCTCCTGTGTTGAACCTCCTGTCTCCAACTGGATTTGGAAAATCCATATATACAGCTGGGAAAGAAGGAGTGCAACTTTTATGTGACAGAAAAAGAAATCTTTGCAGTTTTCAGATGAGGAAAATCATTTGTCATTAGGACGTATCTCAACTGCATGCTCAGTTATGCGAAGTTCTCTTAGTTTGCACTAATGTTTGTAGATAATGAAAGTTCCAAGCCATTTTCTCCATGTAAAGCTACATATTGTCCCCCTTCCCTTGGGCCTGGATCCTTCATTAGTTCCTTCAGAGGCTCATCCATCTGGTACTTGGGATGCCACAAAACTCGTGCATGGGCCATTGGAGATGGATGGAATCGGAAAGCCTGCTAATGGGAATTAGGACAACTATTGTTAGGAGCAAACTGACAGAGTTGAGATGCAAATTAAGAAGCCAGCAGTGAACTAACACATCAGTTCGTGCATATTTATGTGTGGTTGAGATGCTGTAAACGAGCTAGTTCCTCGATTTAAGGTACAAATCCACAAGCCCTGTTTTGGGATGACATTGGGAAGCATCTTCCAATGACTTTGCTGGAACATGTTAAAAGGATTTTATCTCTGTGTAGAGCATCATTATATCTCAGTAGTGTTGTAGACCTGCTGTGCAGGTACAGAGGTGTAAAAACAGGCCATAAATTAATTTTTGACCCTTTTGGGTGTTGACAGGTATTCACTGTGCTTCATCCTATGTCTGTTTCCTTTAATTGGAGAGATTTTTGGAAACCCAGGAGCAGTTAGGTGTTGATTGTTTTCATGCCTATCTGGCTCCCGTGCCTTAGCACTGTTGTGGGAAACTTCTGCATGAGAACACTGTGCAAGAACACAACCATCAGAATGTGAACTTGCTTCTACCAAACGGAGCTGTTGGATTATTGCCTTGTGAAAACTCTCATGAAATTCAAATTATTCCCTCTAAAATACACAGAAACAGTTATTCTTTTGATAACCTTTGCCTTTTTTTTTTTTCTTGTCATTTTAAGAGCTGCCTTTTGGCTAATATTTAAGATAAGGTCTGCAAGGTGTCAGAAGTTAAAAGTACGAGGGGAAGGATTTCTTTTTCACAGAATGTTTTCCCATATGACAGAAAGGTCATATTTAAACATGCTCAGTTTAATCCTCCAAATTAACAGTGAAGAAAAGCAATTTGTATCTGCTCTGTATGGCCTTAGGCAGCTGCATCTCATTGTCACAAAGATGGAGAGAACTTTCACACCTAGAAGCAGCTTTATCTGTAGCCTGGAAAATCCAAGCTTTTTTTCTAACTGTATAGTAGGAAAGCTTCTATATGCAGTGCAGGAGAGGGTTTTTTTGTCATATTAGGGTGTGTTATGTGTAAAAGCAGCCATGAAGATCCTTCCTCCTCTTTGTATGTGCCTGGAGTATCTGGAGATTATCCGAAGTTTTGAAATTAATTCAGGTTTAGTTATTAGTGGTGCAGCTTTTCTTGAGTCATCATCTGAGATTTACATCACAGATGTAAGAAGAAGACTCCATGAGAGCTAATGGTTACATAAAGACAGTGATGGCAATCCCCTGTGCTTGCCTTTCTGAAGTGAAATAGGTGCATTTAGGAGAAAGGAATTTTAAAGTTAATAGCATCTAGGTAGTTCTTTTACCAGAGCATCCAAACGAGGGGCAAATCTATAAAGAGGTGAAACCAAACATCACTGCATTTGACTTCCGAGATAATCTTCAGACTTCAAAACTGCTAATGATAATATAGAAGCATGATGACAGGTTTTTTTTCTAATTTGCAAGTCAATTAACTGAATTCCTGGCATTCTGGGTTATTTCAGTTTAAAATTCATGAGCCTATAAAAGAATGTGTAAGTAATATATGCCTTAGTAATGCCATATAAACATAGTAGCTGTATTTAAATTCATGAATGCAGATACTCTGGGTCTGACCTGTGTTATTAGTGGTATCTCTGTATGCTTGTCCCAAACAAGAGAAAGGTCACTCACAAGTTCATTAGTCTCCTTTCAAGTAATAATTATTCATGGTGCCAGTTTATAGGAAGATAGCTGTAAATTTTCCAAAGTATTATAAATGTAGTTGATAGAGGTATTGCATGATGCTAAACTGAGAGATTGTAACTCTTCCATGATGGGTGCACAGGACTTGGAAAATGGGATTTAACAAGTTTGTTTCTGAATGACCAAACCCCAGATGGCATTCCTGAAAGCAGGGTATGCTCTTGGTGTGTAAGGGCTGGTAGACCACTCTGGGGACCACACAGTGGATTTGGCTGCAGTCTTTTTCATATTAACATCAATTCTTAAAGGCATTGGTGTGGGAAAAAGGTGTACTGTGACATGGATGTGTTAAAAGGAACTACCGTGCCAGAGTGAAGTTGTGTTACTGCTTTGTCATCGCTATGACTGCTACTGGAATACTGTGCAAAATTTGATCCTCTTAGATGAAGAAAGCCATGAAATGAGGTGGAGTTCTGTCTGATGTCTTGGGAATATGTAGGAGTGGTAGAAAATACAGCTTTTAATATGTGAATCAAATGGGATGCGAATGCCTGTCTTTATTGCACTGAAAGAACTGTGGGAAACTGAACTTTGGGGAAACTGAACTTTGGTTATAACTGGTTCTTCAGACTAGCACTGAAATAATTTCAGGATTCAAGCCTGAAAGGTGAAACAAAGCAGAGGAAGACTCTAAGGCAAACATTCACCTCCTCAGGGATTTCATTGTTTCACTTGTGTCTTTAAAGATGGAAACTGTATTTTTCTGCAGGCAGGGTTGCACGTAAACTGCGGGCCAAGAAGCTTGAAAAGTTCTTTCATGATTTGTGCTTAAAAAAAAAATAAAAAAAGAGTTAGAGATCATAAATTTCCTGCCTGGATTTAAAAACCTATATTAACCCTACAAGCAAAGAATTCCCTGTCACTGTACGAGATGTTGTCAGACCAGTTGGCTTCTGCCCCCAGCTGTCTCTGGAGGAATGACCCACTAGGAAACTCCAGCTGCTTTTTTTTTTTTTTTTGGTGGCTCTCAGTGTTTCACACGTTCACTTTGACTGGACAGCTAGTCTGAAACCCTTTTATTCAGCTGGCAGCAAGTGCTCCGGAAATCACTGGAATAAATGTCCTTGCTTTAGTTTTTTTGCTTTATTCCCTCTTTTTTTTTTTTGCTTTTCAGCAAATGAAAAGATTGAAGACATCAATGGCTGCCCAAAAAATAGGTCTCAAATGGTAAGTAATAAAATGGTCTGTTGTTTGTGTGTGCGTGGTTGAGTGATAATGTGTGACTTTGAGACTTTTAATAACAATTTTTAATTAATTTTTCACAGTAGTGAGACCAAAGGTATAATCTGCAGAACATTAATATGACAGTTTTTGCCCTGTTGTGCTCCACAGTAGTTGAATTAGGCCTTATAATTTATCACATATTTACAATCAAGATTGTTCTTACATTGCTCTTTTATATTTTTGGAATATTACATTAACAGGAATGTATAAAAATAAAACTTTGTTCCTCTATATAGACAGTAGTATTGAGAAAGGAGAATTAGATATTTAAAGTTGGATTAAGAGTTCCTATTCCTTTGAAATGAAGCAAAATAAATGAGCAATATGCACTAAATAAAAAAATTCCAATAGCAAAATTAAAGATGCAACTTGTTGACAGATAAGAAGCTGGTTAATAAGAAACTGATTTTTTAAATGCATCCTAGGAGTTCAGGATTTAAAATTCGTGATACTTTAAAGAAGGTTATTTCCTTTTGTATCTTGAGGAAAAAAGTTATTTTACAACATAAATCTTACTGCTTACTTTGGGATACTTGGATATTTGTTCTGTGCATGAAGCTCTTCTAATGCCTTTTGTTTTTATGACTCTGTTCCCAACTACCTCCACAACTGCATCGTGAGCACAACCACTCACACAGTTAAACGAAATATTAAAGATTTAAGGAGAGTTTGTCATCTTAAGTCAAAATCCGCACTCGGTTCTGCTCTTCTATTTTGGCTTTTTGTTGTTTCTTGGAAGTTATCAATCTTGTTTAAACCATGGAGCGAGTGCTCTGTGAAAGGAAAGCCATCAAAAAGATTTATCATTGCTACTTCTTACTGCTTTGAAGAGGTTGGTTGCTATTCTTGCTGTAGCCACAGCAGCTGTCTAGAGTATAAATAATGAGGAAATTTTGACAATTACCATAATTTAATGTTCCACAAGTGTGTCATAAGAACTGAATTTCATTCAGGACTGGAGTCTATAAACAATTCTAGGATGTTGGTGTTAAAAGTCACTTGAAGTCTTTATTCTCAATGAAGAAAGAGTGTTTTTCTGTTGGATAGTGGGATGCATGCAGTGGGCTGCTGATGGAATCTGGATCAGGTTATAACCAGAGGCATGTAGGGGGCATGTGATGGGTCAGGAATGCTTAAGAGTGCTGGGAAGACATGTTTGCTCTGCACTGTCTCCTCTGAAGTTATTCCACTTGCTTGCTCAGGAGGGTGCAGTGGGTGGGACTGGGTCCCCCACTCATGAGATACTGTCATAGCAGGGCATCCCCAGCCGTTTTTCCCATGTGAGAAAAATGAGAATTTCGCTTATGGCTTGCTTTTATTAAGTGCACATGCTTACAGAGCCCTTTATCATCTTACAATATAGACACTGTTGTTGCCCAGAGAAACTGTGGCTGCCCCATCCCTGGAAGTGGCCAGGTTGGATGGGGCTTAGAGCAACCTGGTCTGGCGGAAGGTGTCCCTACCCGTGGCAGTGGGAGATCTAGGTGATTTTTAAGGTCCCTTCCAACCTGTATCATTCTATCATTCCATGATTCTATTCTGATTCTGCTGAGGCAAGAACCTTTGGCAGGTCTCCTGTGTTCCAGGACAAATACTTGTTTAGATACAGCAGCCTTCATCCTTGGCCTTTCAGTGCCTTCTCCTCTTAATATGGCTTACAAAGTCCTGTAGAGTGTGAGGACTGTTGTTTGTGTCTGATAACTGTGGTTCAGAGAGGTGACAGAGGGAAGGCCACCCAGTCAATTCAGACACTCAACCAGGCAATGCCCAGTCTGGTTTTCAGATGAATCAGTTACAAGTGTCCATATCCATATCGTAGATCCTGTAAGGTGAGCACCACAGATGGGCAGATTTGGGGGGTAAAAAATAAAAAAAAAAAGGCATCATAAATGAAGATTTAACTTTGCTAATTATATAGAAATCCAGCAGATCTCAGAGGGAAGCCTTCTGGCCCAAACTGAGCAGTGGAGACAGCTTGGGTCTGTCAGGCTCAAAGCCAGTGCTAATAAGTCTTGTCAGGTTAAGTTTAGTACTGCAGAACCATGTGGGACCATCAGTGCTTATCAACCTAGTCCCGATGCCAAAAGTGACATGACAGGGACCCCACTGGCTCTATGAAAAATCACTTAGGTGAGAACCTATCCTCCCATCATCATCTTGTCTGGGCTGTTCTGCTGCGGGGAGGATCCCTGTCTTCCTTTGCTCCAGATAAGAGTTGGCTGGCTTTTGTATAATCTATTATAGGCTATTCTATAGCTTGTCCTCTGCATGAGATCCATTTCAGGGGTTTTTTTCCCCAAACCTCTATATTTTTGTACTGTAGATATTTGTCTAAACAAAAGCCTGTAATTTTGCTGATTAGTTCCAGCTGGATGCAGAAAATACTGTGGGTAATAGAGGATATAGTTGCGTGGAGCACAGGCTCAGAGACCAAGAAGATTTGGAGACCATTTAAAAACCGTTTTGGTTTTTAAAATAAAACCCCAGAAAACGTTGGCATGGTTCTTCATAACTGGGTGAAGGACAGTACAACAAGGCCAGTTTCCTCTGCTTCACACTTCACTTAGGTCAATAAACCTGAGTAGGGCTGTCTGCTAATATTGTTTTCCTCTTGTTTAGGGGGTGATATTAGAGCTCAACACTTAGCATATTGCAGATTATGGACTATATAGGAGGTACTGGTTACTACCTGTCCTTCTCGGTGCTATAGACTGGTATTGATGTGGGTACCTTTGCAAGGGCTGAGTGTTACCTGTTGTCAAAGGGCTCATAGCACTTACATTTGTAAAATGATAAAGTAAAGTAAAAATACAGTGCCTGAGTTGTCTGTGCTGTTTGTTGTATATGAAGTCTGGCTGTAATGGCAACCTTTAGATGTCTTGCTCTAAAGGGGCTGTGTTCTGTCTGTGAGGAAATATGTTGTGTAAAATGCTCACAGGTTTTGAAGGAAGTTCCACTGAGGTATTTTAGCGTGGTGTGACAGCTGAGCATTTTATCACCTTGTGTAATATAGCACGGCCAGGAGGGAGAGAGAGGGAGGTGGTTGTGTTACCTATTACATGCAAGTGATAAATCCCAACACATGAGGTAATGATACAGCTTAGATGGTACAAGAAAAGGCAAAGGACAGGATGTTTGAAAGAACAGAGAATTAAAGTGGAGAGCGAAGTGAAGGAAAGAGACTGGAAGGGACTGGAGAGAGAGACAACTAAAGAAGGTATGACAAGAGACAAATGAGAAAATACCTTTTTTTTTTTTTTCCAAGGCTGAAAATAAAATTAAAAATCACAGGTGATGATACTCTAGAAGAACTAAAATGTCAGATGTGAAAGTCTGAGAAGTGATGGTGTGTTACCCATGTTACTGAAGCCTGAAGGGGTGGAGTGGTAGCAAAGCTGTCGGTGCTTAAAAGAAGAGGATTAGGGAATCTGTGGGGTGGATACACCAGACTTTCATCTCTCCATGCTAAGTCTGGGGAAGTTGTGGGACACCCAAGACAAGAATTTGGAGCAACAGAAAGGCACGTAGGTTTAACAAAAACACCACAGCACCTCCTATAAATAGATGAGGAAATTACTGTGGTTCTCCTGTGGGTTTGTGTTTGGGCCTTGTTATTTCTCAGGATCACTTTGTGTGTATATAAGTATCTGTTCTCAAGTAGCAAAAGGGAGGGGTTGTTTTTTCATGTGTTGACAGGAAGTTTTTCAAAAATCATCTCTTTCTGGTGCAGATATCAAGCTGTAGTAGTAAAGTAATACTGCTCACTCTTCCTTTTGTCTTGCAAACAAAGAATCTTGTACTGCAGGATGGGTCAGAGACAGCCTTTCTTTCCAAGGACTCTATGGAAGTCAAGATGAAGGCTGTGTTTTCAGTACAATAACTCCATTTTCAAGGAAGCTTTACTTCCAGTGATGGCAATTTGACTGCTATTTTAATATTTGACTGATTTCTTGTATTCTGAAAATGAGCTGTTTTGTAATTTATGTGACACCCAAAGAACAGTTTGTATGGAAATTCTCCAGCCTGGTGGAAACCCTGTTTCGAATCGAGCAGTGCTGGGAATCTTAATTCAGTTGTTGGAGCCAGTTACCCACTTCACTTCTCATATCCAGTTCCCTCCTCAGTGTGACTCTTGCCAGCTCCATGAATTATTTTTTTTTAATTGGCAAAGGGGCAGGAGATGTTGAAATGTTCGTTACTGGTTGTGTGTATGGCACATGCTATCCATGTTTCTGTGTTCTTTTTTTCCAAAGAACACTTAAATGAATTGATGTGATGAATGTGAGCGTGACGTGGCCCATACTTGTAGGGGAGAGCTAGGTTCCCATTAAGGAGTTGGTTGGTGGGAATAATATGAGCTGAAACCATCTGCGTCACCTGAGCATCTATCTGTGTGTGTAATATCCACAGAGTGAGTGAGCCTGCTGTGTTACGTACAAATCACTAAAAACAGCTACTGTGTAAGAAAAAAAAATAATTCTTAGTTGCTTGTGGTTTTTTCTCATGGAAAATAACCCTGTCTCTGCTCTTTGAGAGCAGGTATCTTCTTTAACCTGCTCATCTGAACGCTTTGAGCAATTTGTGCACCCGTGTTGTCCAAATGTTGCCATAACTAAGTGCAATAAATCTGCCAGGCTGTTGCTCCAGGCCCCCCCCACCCCGAGTTGGTGGGGCTGCAGTCGGGTCCCAAAGCCGAGGAGGGCTCTGCTGCCGGGGCATGTGCTGCTAATTCAGGGGAGCAGCTCTGCTGGAAGATCAAAAGCATCACAAGCATGCTTTTCCTCTGCAAATTCCTAGCGTAGGATTTTTGGAATCATATCCCAGGGGTTAAATATAGCCACGTATTTTCAAGTAATCCTACTCCAAGGTTGAGCAAATGTAGTCAGCGGAACCTTCCCATCCTCTGGTGAGCCTACCCCTGCTTTGCTGGGGGAGTTTGTAACTTTACTGGCAGCATATGTTCAGAAATCTAATCTGGTTTAATGTTGCTATGGTAACAAGTGGGTGTCTTTTGGCCCTAACCTGAGGTACAGTTCCTCACAGCTGAAGGGGAAGACATCCCCCAGAGCTGTGCCAGCCTGGCCAGTGACAGACACCAGCTTAACTTGTGCGACTGCGGGGGGAGTGACGTGGCCAAATACCAAGTTTAGGAACCCTGAAAGCTTTTTCTCTAAGCTTCTTGAGTTTCTGTTGATCATGTATGATCATGTGTTGTCATGTGGACAAAAATGATTTTCTACAGAGGTGATCTGCCAGGTTGCTTGTACTTAGCTGTCCTTCTGCCTCAACTTACATAATGACTCTTGCTCCAAGATTGGTTTTACTGTCTCTCTTTTTTTCCCCAGGTATCCACACTGCTCTTCTGCTGCCATGCTTACCATTTGTGCACTGTCATCAGTGAGACAGACATGGTCAGATCAGAGTTGCAGTCTAAATAAAACCCCCCTCACCCTCACCATCATCCTACATAGAAAATAACAGGATACATAGAGCTAGACTGGATTGGGAAAGGCTGATACGTACATCTCCCTGCTCTGTCCATGGGATGGGTGTAAAGGGTACCTCTGGAAACATTGCTGCTGACAGTGCTATGTCATTCCCATAAGGGATCACCTTCATGGTCCCCAAAGAGCTGCTCTTAATTCTTCATCCTATACAGTGATGCAAGAACTTATACATCATCCACCTCTGAAACAGTGTGAGGTTCAATAAACAGTGACAAAGTAACTTTTATGGGGAAAAAATGGAATATGTGAGCTTAACTGTAAAGACAGAATTAGATTCTATTTGATCATTTATTTCACTGTTAAGTAGCATTTTGAGTACCTGTGGTTCTACCCCCGTAAGGACTAAATACCCGAAACAGCAAATGCATTGAGGGGCCAGGCTCGTTCCACATATGTACATGGAGATCTCTATGGCTTTCACTTATATATTTACACCTACACAAAAGTCTAGAAGCATAATTCTTTTTTGCCATGCCTATTATTGATGTAAAATTATTACATAAATATACCTTTTATGCAATACTTTGCAAACACGCAGCTTCTTGCTATGCTTTGCATAAATGGGGAAAACTGGGAGGTCGTGGATGAGAGTCTTCTCTAACTAAGGAGAAAAGGTGATGAGGTTGATTTGAAGACAGGTGGAAGTAGAAATTGTTTTGTTATTCTCCTTCAGCTTGGTGATGTAAGAGTTAAAGCTGTTTATATGGAAATTTCTTCTGATGCCTGAGTGTTTCTTTTTACAGGAGATGTAGTGATAAGCTCTTCACTCTGGAATCTCTGAAACAGATCATAGCTGTTACAAAGCATGATGCAGCCCAGAGAAATAAACTTTTTTGTCTGTCTTGTTGGAAATCTTCCATTTCCAGCCATTGCTTACACACTGGAACTATGTGATAATGGTTATTTTGATGAGAAAATATCCAGAAAATGTTATTCCTCTGCTCTTCCGTAGAACCGCTTTCATATATTTAAGTGGTATCGCGCTTGGTCTAAGCAGTTACGCAGGAGAATTTCAGTGGGAGATGTTATCCAGGATCCAGGTGCAAGGAAGGAGGGGGCACATGTGTCAGTGCCCTTCCAGCCACTGGAGTAAATCCGTTGGGAACAGATGAAGCTGTGACCCTGAGGTGTCGAGACACAAGTATGTGTGTCAGGCAGGCAGAGGGGGAACGCTGTGCTGGGAACGGGCTGTGGTCAGAGCTCCCTTCCCAGGGGACCTTTTTTAGAAATGAACAACTGTCAGTGACTGCACTGCAGGAGGCTCTTTCAAGTTTTGTTAAATTCTGGGTTCCTGCTGCAGACTCAAGTTAATGATACACAGAGCCTTCAGCACTAGAGCTGGTGCTTGAGGGGATAAAAACAAAATCCAGCGCCTCCTGCATTGAGTGGTTTTGGTGTCAGTCCTTCCCTTTTAAGCATTTTATGCACTTTGAAAAACAGTGGTTGATGTAGAAGTCAAGGGTGTTTTGGAAAGACAACCGTCTTCACTGGGTATGGATGATATTTTACATTTAATCATAGAATGATGGAATGATTTGGGTTGGAAGGAACCTTAATGCCCATCTAGTTCCACTAGACCAGGTTTTTCCAAGCCCCATCCAACCCAGCCCTAAACACTTCCAGGGATGGAGCATCCGCAGCTTTTCTGGGAAACCTGTGCCAGGGCCTCACCACCTTCACAAGGAAGAATTTCTTCGCTATTTCTAATCTAAACCTGCCCTCTGTCAGTTTAAAGCCATTCCCCCTTTTCCCTACATAAGTTCCAGATAGAAAAGGGTCTTCCATGAGCAGCCAGGGAAGGTGGAAATAACGCTTATTCTCCTTATTATGGGTTTACTGAGCACAGCCATGGCTTCTCCCCATCTTTTCCTGTTTTCAGTTACACATAAGGAGAGATTTAGTGCCAATAATGTGTGCTAAAATCTAGTGAAGTGTCTCTTGACGCCAGCAAAGAGTTTCATCTGTATCCTAAATTAATGGTTCTCCAGAGGCAGGATTCTTTGTTGATACTTGTTTTGCAAAGTTAAGCTTGTTGTTGCTTAACTAATCATAATTTAGAACATCTCAAGATTTCAAATTACTTACAAATTATCCACTTCACCTTTTCAAGTATATCGAAGGCCTGATCCTGAAGAGCTAATCCAAAGATTTTTTTTCCAGGGATATTCTTCAAAGAAATGACTCTTTACTTTTGTTTTTAGCCATAGGAAAGTTTCAGTTTTAAATAAATAAACCTGAAAAGAAAAAAAAAAAACAAACCTGAAAGAAAGCTGAATTTCAAGATAAACTAGGAACATTTCTACAACCCCTTCCATCTGCCTCTTCCTGAGCAGATTAGCTTTGGCAAACCTTGGTACTCACCCAGGATTGCCTGAATCCATTCACAATATGAGTGTGCCCTTTGGATGCTCCTTGTTATCATTAGAAATTTTGGCCACTGTGAATCACAGTTTTCTCTGTGATGCTTATTGCCCTCATTTCTATTCAAACTGGGCATGTTGGGAGTGAATGTTGAGTATTTGTCCCATTATTTCCAGAGGAAGAGCTGAAATAGCAAAGGTTTTACCAGGGTCAAGTGGAAGAGAATGCACAAGATGAGCTTTAGGCTGGTTCTCTAGCTTTAGGTTAGTTAAAATTCTCCTTGTCTTTAAAAGCCCAAAGTAACACAATTTTAACAGAAGAGTCAACTCTTCACATAAATGTAAAAACAGTGTGCCCATAAGAATAGGTTTTTGTTTCTATGGCTAGATCTGTCACAGCCTGTCTTCAGAATATGAATTAGCTTCATTTGCCCTTATGTTACATCTGCTATTTTTTTCCTAAATGCTGTCAAAATCCTGAAACTTAATTTTGGGAGACGTTTTTATCCAAGTAGTCAGAAGCAGCATATGAACACTTGGAGCAATGTATTGTTGTCTTTAAAAAAAATACATTTTGATGGGGATAACTACTAATGAAGATTTATTTTAAACTGAGCAATAAGTTAGTATTTATGTCCTTCTGGGACAAATGGAATTTGCAGTTCTGCCTTGGTATTTCTTATATATATAGTTATGTTTAGGAAATAGAGCAAACGAGATGTTATTGGAAGGGAGAACCCTCTCTCCCCCAAAACTCCAAGGTTTTAAGGATTGTCAATGTAATGACTTGAGATTTTAAGGCTCTTTCTAAACTTTAGGGTATGAAAATACGAATGTAGAAGCTTTATTCAAAAATACAGGCAAAAAATAGATTTTGCCTTAAGAAACAGCTTGTGGTAGGCTCTTTCCTTGTTTCTGCGTTGTATGTGAAGTCTGCTGGAATATTGCATAAAGGTTTGCGAGACTTTAAAAACTTCCACATGAAATCAATCATTTTGCTTTTGAAAATTAATATGCTACACGTAACATGGAGCCTTAAGTTAAATGGAAAGCACTGGTTTCAATATAAGTAGAGGGCTTTCTGGTTAAGCTCATAGAAACTGCACATTTATCACTGTAAAAGAAGGGGGCAGAGGTCTTGCATCATAACGTGAGAAACTTCCCATGGTTTCTAAGTAAAGGAACCTCAAATAAGCTTAATTCTGATTTTTGTTTGAGAAAAACTTGTGTCTTCCACAAGGGCAGCACTGGTTATAGTTTACCCTGTGTATTTGACTTGGCAGAGTTGGACAGGCAGCTTTGGCTGTAGGAAGTTTCCACGTTCAAGTGTTTGTCTGATATGGTCAATGTTCAACATGTATTAGTGCCCACCTGTGAGTCTCCATTTACAAGTTACAGGATGGGGATATTTTTGGTAGTTCTTTTTTTGTTTGCTTTAGTTTCTGGCATATCCTATTCTACTTACACAGGCCAGGGCATGTCTTCTCTCTAGCACTGGCAAGAATAGAAATTGAAATTGCTGTTAAGTGACAAACTCAAAAACTCAGGTGGGTCTGGTGGCCCCTGCGGTCAGAATTGTATAATTGCTGTAGGGTATTTTAGAGAATAGAGGAAAATTTGAATGATACACCTGTGAAAAGCAGAGTGAAGTGGATGTATTCTGATCCACACATAGGAATTCAGGGAAGCTGTTAAATTTTACGTGTACCCGAGTTCCGTGTTGTGGGAGCTGGGAAGGAACAAGGAGTGTGCGGGTCTGGTGGGACTGAAAACGATGATGTGCAGTGATGACCTCCACAGAAGTACTTAGAAATCTGTAGATACTTGAGACCACTAGTGAGGCTGATAGGCTTGACTGGTGTAACAAAGCAACTGCTGATGATCTGGTCTGTGTCAGTTATCCATGTACAACACTTAGCTGTGATGCCTTCTGCCCGCTTCTTGCCAGGTGATTCATGGCAAGAGAAGGTTTTCAGATAGCTGGCTGAAACATGCCTTTTCCTTCTGTGAGTAGGAGAATGAGAGTGGTGGCACTTGATATGTTATGTGTGGACAGAAATTTAATTCTACAGGGCTGGGTTTTTTGTTTTTGTTTTTTTTTTTTCTCCTCATAATCTCCTAATTGTAGGAAAAGAGGAGGAGCCCTGGGGATTGGCAATCCCTCAGGTCTGGGCTCAGCAGTCCTTGGTTGGCATTTAGGGACATTTCAGAATAAATACCCATTGTATAGCGTGTGGGACTGATAACACATTCTGATAGTTGACTACATCTGAAATAGTTTAAATTTGGCAATCCAAAATTGCAAACTTATTTGATGCCTTTGGCCGAGGATTTTAATAAGGCTCCGTTTTGGAGACTCCTGGTAATGTTCCCAAGTGAGATAATCACTGTGCATGGCTGTCCTTGGTTTTCCTTCTTCTTTTGCACAGCTTTCCCATTTTGGATAGGCAGGAAATGAGAGCATCCAACTGCCATCTTTCCTGCTTTGCTTCTGCTGTGTTAAATGTTGCTGACAAAGCAAATGAGAAATCAGAATTGTCAGCCAAAAACACAATTGTAGCTCACAGTGAAAGAGAAAATATCCACTCCCCTTTGGCAAATCCAGTCTTCTCACATCTGCTTAAAGCATTTAAGCAATATGTGGACTTGGCCAAGAAAGGGCCCATAGAGTGTTGGTGATGATTTGCTGCTGAATGCTGCAACTATAAGGAGGCAACTGTTCTTTGTGTTGGAAGCCACCATGATGCAGGTCATTAGGTTTTTGCTTAGAGCCATAGAATCCTAGAATGATTTGGGTTGTAAGGGATCTTAAAGATTATCTTGTTCCAACTCCCTGCCGTGGGCAGGGACACCTTCCACTAGCCCAGGTTGCTCCAAGCCCAATACAGCAGGGGCCAGAGGCAGAATCCATCCTTGGAGATTTCCTCAAATTCCTTTCTATTTTCCTTTTTGAGCTCTATTTTTTTCTTTCAAAATCAACTAATTGCTCACATTTCTGCCATTGCTGCCCTGTAATGTTGTTAATATCACATATACTGTGTAAATGTTAGCATTTGTGTCACTGATATGTTTATATCCTTCACTTTTATTCTATTAGTGAATTCCTTGTATGTGCAGTGCTGTACATCCCCATAGGATTTTATTATAGTTCTTTACTTTCTGAACATAAAGGGTTTACTTTTGCATACCCCTCTTACTCCCACTTTATGTCATCATGTCTGATTTTAAGTACTGAAATTAGGGTATTTTCCTGCTTCTATAATATTTTAATTCTTATAATTTCTTGTCTGTAATGCAAGTCATAGATTTTTTATTTCTATGCCTTGTATATTTTTTCTGCATTTTGTATTACTCTATTTTTTCCCCCCCCTCATTACTTTTCCATACCAGTACAGCATCAAGAGCCCCTGTTTCTCAAAGCTTTTAGCTGGACATTAGGACTGGTGTGTCAAACCTGCCTGACCTTTTATGCAACAGCAAGGTCCAGGTTGCTCAATCTGTGTTCCAAATACAGACCTGTGATGGGAGTCATCCATCAATCTGTGGGTGCTGTATCTTAATCCAGTGGCTCAAATGCTCAGTCAAAACTGGGGGTTTGTCCCAGGAACTAGAATGATTTTAAAGGGGGCTCTTTGAATCTCAATAGGATCTGCAGTGAGATTAGGAGGTCAGCAAGGATTGCTGTGTAGAACTAAGAGTGAGGATGTGGATGAAGAACTCAATACCTAGATGTAAATCTTAATCCTGTGCTCACTCAGTCCTAAAGGGAAGTTTGAGCAAAGATGAGGGACCTGGGAAGAGAAGCAAGCAGAGCAGGACTGAAAGAGCTACTGCAAATCTGGAGATGAGATATTGCTTATCTTTACCCATTAAACTGGTTACTGAGAGAGGAGCCCTCTACCCACAGCTGTGGGAGGCTGGAAATGTTCTTGGAATGATGCAGCTTGTCAAGTGCAGGTAGCAGAAATGGTTTGATTCTTTTATGTGGCGTTTATTCTTGGAAAGGTGAACTTTGGTTTTCCAGCAAAGTCCCAAATCACCTCAATAAAAAGAGCCATGTTGAAAACTTGAAAGGGTTGTTGAGTACTGAGGAAGGAAATGGGTTGAGATTGACAGATTATACTGAACTGTGGATAAATGAACCTTTGAACTGCACCCTGCTCCGAGCATTACAGGAAATGTGTTCTTTGGTGTCGCCCTGGGTTTTGCAGTATATCATTTACTCAAAGTACTTTGTGTACTTTTTAGTGTATCTCAAAGTATAGTGAGGTTGATAAAAGTTGTGAGTGTATCAGTGTTTATAATTGTTGAAATCACAGTGCAGCAATGCCAATAACTTCCCCCCCAACAATATAAGAAAATGTTTTATTGTTATGACAGTAAATGAAAGCACCTTGATAGAAGGTAGGCGTGGAAGGTTTTCTGGCAGCTTCCCTTCTACTTTTTTTATTACTTTGAGAAGGATGGGGAGCTCAGGTCAGGTGCTGGGAGCTCAGGCTCAAAAATGCCACCCAGCCCTCACTTGTGTGTTTTTTTGAGGGCAAAACACCTCAGGAGCTCACAGGGCAACTGGATTTTTCATGTGTCCGTACTGCACAGAATAAGGGTAGTTATACAAGAGCAAGTGTGGACTTTGGTGTCTGTCTCCTTCCTTTATCCAAACAGTTTGGTTGCAATGTTTTGGGAATTAATGAATTAGTGCTTGAGAGAGATTCAAACACAGAGACTCTGTTTTATCACTTGTTGATTACCATGGTTGAATAAGAAACCACACACAAAACATCACATTTCCTAAAATGTTGTTCCTTGCAGCTCCTCAAGGTGTCAAAGCTTAGGCTTTTGCATGGGAGTGTTTTGGTTTGGGGTGGGGGCTGGCATCTCTCTGCATCTTCTAATTATGACAGAAGAGCTTCAGTGGGAACTTGGTGGGAAACTAAGTGTGAGGCTACTGCAAGATTCCTGTTGTGATGTTGAGATACCCTGGAAAATGTGCCTGACTCATCCAGCCTCTCTGGAGTTCACTTTCTTAGGTAGGATTTGATTCCTGTCTGTATATAGAGGCCCTACCTGATCAAAATTGATTTTATCCCACGCATCATATTCCCATTGTAGCCTCTCTCTGAGGGGCAGGATGTGCCCTCAGTGTTCCCTGTCCTCTCTGACACGCAGGGAATGTCGTGAGCGAACGTTTTTTGGATTCCAGCTGGGGATTCCAGTTACAGCTTTAATATTCAACTGTTTGTGGGGCTGGAAACTTTTGCCAGCTGTCAACTTCAGAGCAAGTGGCCATCTGCCTTCTCAAACAAATGTGACCTCCATGTTTATTTTCAGTTTCATGTTTGTTATACTTACTGTAGGTTAAGGATCCTGGCACATAACATCCTTGACCCTCTAGTGGGATGTGTAGTGATTGCCTGTTTTGGGTAGAGCATTAACTAACCTGCTTCTTGCAAATAACAGGAAGCCTTGTCCCATGGAATAATCAATTTACAATCAATGTAATAATCCATTTAGGACTTAGGGGGTTTCCTACCATGGTTTCCACATAAGGAGCAAAGGGACTTTCTATGGGATGCAAAGACTAAGTGTGCTCAAGCGTGGCGGGAGATGAAAGTAAATAATCATTACAATGCACTTTCTTTTTGTGTTTCCTTTTTTGTTTGTTTGTTCTTGAACAGATTGAAAACATAGATGCCTGCCTGAGTTTCTTGGCTGCTAAGGGGATTAACATCCAGGGGCTGTCAGCAGAAGGTGAGTGCACTGGTTGTTTAAAATTTGATTTTAAATAAGGAACCTCAATTACTACTTGTAAATGCAACCACAGCATGAAGTGTAAATTAAATTTTTGACAGTCTTTGCTTCTTTTTCCCCCATCACAGCATGAGAGGTAAGTAAAATATATATCTAATATCTACACAGCTGACTTGTAAAAATAATCAACGAGACCAAATTAGAATTCAGTCACTTTTTTGTTTCTTTCTGTTGAAAACCAGAAATTTCTTATCTCAGTTCTATAATTAACACACTGATCAGTGTATGTTTTACAGTTATGAGTGAACTGCTGGCAGTTGCTTGCCTGTTGAGAAAGAAACTTATTTCCTTTTTCTTGAATTATTCTTACCCAAACATCTTTCTTCTCTTTTTTAAAGAAAGGTTATTTTTTAAAAAAAATTTGCTTTCAAATGCACGAAACAATAAAATCCAAATGTTTTGAACCAAAATGAAACAGATGACATTTTGACTTCTAATTAATCATTCTGCTTTTGAAGAGCACCAGAATTTTTCTGAAACCCAAACATGACTCAGTTTGCTATATTCCTTTATGCCAGTGCATGATACCTGCCAGCGGTACCTGCTGGCTCAGAAGCTGTTTCACTATTATCTTATTAAGAGATCAAACAGATTTCTGTCGTCCTCAGCACCAGCTTTCACTTGTATTTTTTTATTTAAATATGCTGGAAAAGCAACTGGGTTCAGTAGCTGAATATATTATATGACATCAGTGCTTCACAGAACAAATATGTGGTGTCAGGTGAGATTTCAAGTTACATTTGATGACTGAGTCTCTTCCTGAGCTCAGTTTGGAGGAGGAGGAGGAGGTTACAGGATCAAATCATGCACTTGTGTGCCATTAACTGGAGTGCCTGTATGTTTAAAGCCATGGTTTTTTAACTCTGAAGGAATCCTACAGCTCAAATGAGGAAGGCAGGAAGGGATGTGTAGGTGTGCTGGGCTGACCTGGGCTGCCACCTGAGCACCACATGGCTGCTGGCTCAGTCCTGGCAGGATGGGGAGAGAACAGAAAGAGCAGAAGTGACAAAACACGTGGATCAAAGTAAAGGTGGTCTCATGACTGAGGGAAAGAGGAAGAAAAACACAAAACAAGGGATGCTGAGGCAATCACTCACCATCTCCCACAAGCAGACAGACGCCCTACCAGGAAACACCCTGAATACCCTCCCAACCACCCACCTACCTGAATGTTTATGGCTGAATGTGATGTCACATGGTGTGGGATATCCCTTGGGTGTCAGCTGTCCTGGCTGTGCCCCCTTCCAGCCTCTTGCCCACCTCCAGCTTACGCCCCAGGAAAGGGCAGTGTTGGATGAAGGCAAAGCCTTGACACTGTGCATGTGCTGCTCAGCAACAGCCAGAGCTGCTGCCTTGTCAACACTGCTTTAGTCACAAATCCAAAACATTCCTTATGAGCATGGTTTGAAGTCTTGGCTGAAACACACTTTTCCTTACTGATGAAAAGTGATGTTAATGGAATGTGTGCCAGATAATCACTGTGAATGTCCCTGATGGTGAGGCCATCATGTACACAGCTTTTACGTATGTACCTACGTGTAAAAAAACCCATAAAAGTAGAAAAAAAAAAGATATAAAATTACTGGAAAATTAAAGCTACTATTTAAAAAACAAATCATTAAAAATTATAGTTTAAAATTACATGCTGACAGTTTAGCAAATAGCTTAAAACATTCCTTGCTGTCCTCCAAGGGAACTCTCCTACCTCATCCTAGTCTGTGAGATCTTACAAGTCACTTTAAAATGTGTATTTGAAATGCAGTGTCACTAACTTTGAGGTGGTTTGTAAGTGTGGGAAGCAGAATAGCACATATTTAGTACACATTGTTCTAACCTGAATATACCACAACTAATAGAAGAGGAGGCTGAATGTTGGGTGTATCCTTAGGCTGGTTTAGAACAGCAACAACAAGTATTTTTCTCCAAAGAGAAGCTCTACTTAGCTCTGCCTGAGTGCAGCATTAAATGCCTTGATTACTCAGTTATAATCAGGAGGATTCTCATGTCAAGAAAAGAAAGTATGAGCTAAAACTTCAAACAGCAGAAAGTTTATTTACCAGGAAACGATGAAAAAGAAAATGCCACAGAGTCTGTTGTAAAAGCCAGTTTTGACCTTGGCGTGATTACGTAAATATTGTAAAGACACAATAAATTTCCCATTATTTACCTGGCTTGATACAAGGCAAAATCCATGTGAAATAGCAGAGCAGTTGACAAGAAAACTGTCTGGGTGTACAAAGTTGGCAGCACAGCGTTGCTCACACTGGGGAAGGGACAGAATGATTAATGTTCGTGGCGCTCCTGCCAAGTCTCAAGTCAGACCCAGCAGGATCCATGTTATCCCGTGGCTTCCCTGATTTGGTATTTCTTCCTTTCTTTCACACTGTCTAGGAATTAGTGTATTAAATCACACGGAAGCAAGAAAGGACCTGTAACGTTTGCTGCCAACACACAGATGAGAACATTTACTGGCTCCACCACTAACACCGAAGGAAGAGAGTGACAACTAGAGAGGGGAGGGAAGGAAGGAGCTTTTTTTTATAAAATAAAAGACTTTGAATGCAACAATAAATTTCTTTTTTACTCATTCCTGAACTGTGCTGAGGAACACAGAATCATTTAAAATGAAGAGTGCCATTACCAAACAAGCCAGTGTTTCTGTACAAGCTGCCAAGACCTGCTAGGTCAATGCAAATAACTTTATTTACTTCACTGCCAGATCCTCATCTAGGAGGAAAGAAAAGGCTGTGATTGCTTCCAAACAGGAATAATTATTGAAGACTCCTGGGTTGCTTAAGAACATGTATTTTTCAATAGTGCAGTTTTAGTTGTGCAGGGAGGTTAATGAGTCAAAGCTGGAATTTGGATGACTCCTAAATGTTGAAATAATTTGGAACTTCGTGTGTCATGTCCTTCCACTATTGGAAAATCCGGCTTTGATATATGTATACCACTTAGACACAGTCCATTTTTATGGATTTATGCAGTGGAGATCCTAAAGGTCTGCAATCACTGATGATGACCATGTTATTATACTAGAAGCAGGTCCCCTTCCCCAGCAACGTGGAGGCAAAATGCATTCCCTTATCAAAGATTTTTAGATCCTAAGATCCCCTTTTGTAAAGAAAACTATGGAAACAATTCATTACTCTTCTTGCTGCAATTTTTTATTGTCCATTGCTTTGAGCTGTCTCTCCACACCCACGCTCTTAAAATTGTCTCCACACTGAGCAAGGTTTTAGACTCCTGGAATTGCAGCTGCCCAGCGAAGGTTGCTCTCCTTCACACAATATTTCCTTGCTGCCAAGATTTTGAAGATTATGGAGGACATAAATGTGGAGTAGAAACTCAAACTGATGTCCTAGATAGCAGCTGCACCTCTTCTGGGTTGCAGATTAGCTGGATAATCACAAATCACGGGACCATAAAACGATGAAAGAAGATGCCTCTCTAGATTTTGGAACAACCACAGCTCAAGCTTTTGCCTCTGAAATGACATTCATGTTTCTGTAGGTAAATGATTTCCAAGTACACACTCCACAGTACTGTAGTTCCCCTCTCTTCATAGCAGAGGTGTTCTCCCCTGGGTTACAGGGGTGAAATTCCAGCTGTATGGGAAACAAGCAGCAACAGAGATATTCCAGGGTGAAAATTTCCAAAGAGTAGATTTGTGGGAATTCCTGTGAAAACCAAGTTCCAGTTTCCTCTCAAATATCCAGAGTGTTTGTTTCCAATATCCGAGACAGTAATTTTTGGCTCCACATGTAAAATGGATGGGTCACATCCTTGTCCTTATCTAAGTCAATATGAATTTTGGAGCTGACCATGGACTGGAGGGGACTTGAAGCAGGAAGCAGTTGAGACTATGCTGATGGGCAGAGTGCAGTGAGGCTGAAGTACTCTTTGAAATACTCTTTTTGTACAAAGTGCAGGGGTGAACTGCCAGGAGAATTACCTCAGTCTTAAAGATAAGAGAAACAGGGCTACCTCTGAAAGTCTGGTTTGAAATGTTTTGCTTCAAATCCAGAGGGAAAGCGACTGCTTTAAGTCATTAAAGGAGTTTTTCTTTTGATTATCATTTTTTGGTCACCTTAGAAAAAAAGTTAAAAGCAGGTTGCTCTTCTGATAAATACAACAGAAGACAGGCAGCAGATTTTAGGTGGGTTATTGTTATAATTGCCTCTCATTTCACATGGAAATCAATTTCCAGTTTCTTATAGCTTTGCTAAGTTTAAATAAGCAGGCTCATGGTAATTTCTTTTATCTTCTGGCCTGTATTTGTGCAGTTAAGCTTCCCAGTGCCTCTGGGTCTGTTTGGTTATGCTTCAACCTGTGATTAAATGCTACCTTCCTTACAATTCCCATGAGTAATTTGAGTTCTTTACTGGAGATAAGGAGATCCTTTTTAGTGTGCTCTGCTGTCTTTTGTGTCTGTTTTACCTTACTGTCTACTTCCATCCCTGTCCTCCCTAGCTAAACACAGATTATTGAAGAGAACCTGCAGATTAGAGAAGGAACCTGCCTGATGCTGATGGCAGTGGGAGAAGGTTGTGTTTGTGCATGGCACTGCATTGCAGCAGGAGTGTACTGGGAGAAGGGGGAAAAAGGCAGGATTAATTGGGACCCTACTGTTCATGGAGAGACTTAAAACTGGCCAAGAAAACAAAGAGTGCAAATGTCTGCTGAAGGGCACTGGGAATGATAATCCTTTAAACAAGGGAGTGAGCACTGGTGGAGGGGCCAGACTGCAGAGAGGAAAAAATGGATAAGGAAATTGAGTCAAGAAGCATGAGAGGAAAGGAATATCCTGGGTCTGGGTGTGATGACAGGGCCACCTGGGGAAGGTGCAGGATTCTCTGAGGACATGGGCCGAAACAAATTTAAGAATGGGAGTAAATTCTGTTAGTGGTTAGGAAGAAAAAGTAGATTGAGGTGCAGATAGACAAGGAGACCGAAGCTGGAAGCTGGTACAGGAAGGAAAGCAACAGTTTTAAGCTGTGAGCCTGAGATTTGCTGGCTAAAGTGTTTTAAGATTAAGAGCAGGAGCCTTGTTTATACAGCAGAGATGAGCAACGTGAGCAGAAATGTGGCTGGGAGAGGGAGTAGAGGATAGAGCAGAGCCCATCACAATCTCAGAGCAACCTTTCAGCCAGAACTGGGAACAGAAATCAAAATTCTGGTTCTTGCCTTTATGTCTTGCCACATGTGCTTTTTCTTCCCATCTTGCACTACCCCACACAGAAGGATATAAAAGCACAGGGCAGCAGTAAGCTGTATTTGTTCAAGTGGTCTGTATAGCACAGGCAGAAGATCAGCTGTTTGATGTACCTTTCTTTTTAAATTTAGGAAATTAAACATGCTAAATAATTAAATCATGGCACATTAAGGTTGTCTGCAAGACAGTTTGCACTCTTGCATATTAATTATCAACTGCATGGTCTGATAAACCTCTTCATCTTTTTATGTCTGTTTGCTTTTACATTTTTGCATTTGATACTGCGTAGAAAAAGGGGATGACATTTAGGAATTGAAAAGTTTATGCGTTCCATGTCAAGCTTTCTTTAGGTACATCGGGTATATATTCCTTATCAGCCTGTGATAGTATCAAGCTGGTAATTATCTATTTTAATACAGCTATTTCACCCAGTAGTCACATTTTCTACTGCAAAACTTGCATCAGACTTTCTTAGTGGAAATTATTAGTGTGATATTCCAGAAATTATACAGTACTGTGTGAGAACTAAGTAGTTTTTCCTCCTTGTGCAAATGTAGGACTGAGAAATCATTTACAGCGTGCTGTCGTTAATACACTTATTTTTGTGGGGGTTCTGTTTTGGGTTTTTTAGTTACTTTAGTTTAAAGGAAAGATTTAAAGGAACTTGCTTTTGAAGCAGACTGGCATTAACACAGACTATAGCAGAAATGTGAGATATCACTCAGTTACCGCAGGGAAGAAATCAGTTATTTATTTGTCATTGGTGCTCACTGGCAATCAGCTGTAATGCCAATTAGATGTGCAGAAAGAAACTTGTCCTAAAGGATATCCCAAAGGAACTTGGTTCAGACAGAGTTCTGGGGGTGCAGCGGCTGAAAAAAAATCACTGGTGTCTGACGAGTGACTTCTGATCGTTGCCTTGCAGAAATCAGGAATGGGAATCTAAAGGCCATCTTGGGCCTCTTCTTCAGTTTGTCTCGATACAAGCAACAGCAGCAGCAGCCACACCACCATCCGTCCCAGCAGGCTCCCCCAGTGTCCCAGCAAGCCGGGCCTCCATCCCAGTGCCAGGTCGGGGTTCCAGCTCCGCTCCACACTCCGTGCCAACAGCCCCCGCAAGCTGCGCAGCACCAGTTCAAAGCACAACCAGAAATGCAGTCCAGGTGGGGAAGTTTCCTTTGAGTTGTTTGGGTTTTTTTCATTGTTCATCTCTTTTTTTTTTTTTTGCTTCTCATTAAAGGTCTTGATAAGCCAAAGAAACTCCTTTCTTTAGTTCTTCTCGAGAATAAAGTGTGTTGGAAATGGAATGCTGAGTAGGAATTGACTTCATGCCTTCAGAAGCCAAAACAGATGTGTTTAAATATGTTTTCAGTGCTGGAATTCTGCAGCCCAGTGGGTGTAACATACCTGCTAGACCCACAGTGCTTTAAAAGGATGTTTTTCTCACTGTTTCTTTTGCTTCTTTCTACTCACAAAGCTTGCGTGTTGTTGCCCTTTCAGAACATCTTTTTTTAGGCTTATGAAAACCAACTTCAGTTCTCAGATTACAAGAGTTTCAGTCCCCACTAAAGAGTGGAAGGCTCTGACAGTGGTAAAAGAAATAAAGCTCACAACACCTGGTGGCAATCAAAATCAAATCTAGGCTGCTTGGTCAAAAAGAATATGCTGCTGGCTTTACATGAAAAATAATTTTCATAATTAGTGTTTTTTGGCGCTCCTAGATCAGAGTACAGATGAATAGAAGGGGTCTTTGTTTCCTGAATGTCTTTAGTACTAGGAGTGCTCTGCCCAGTTTAGAATAAAAACAATTTATGAGGCTGTACCACAGTGAATGCATGTAGAGCCTTCTGCTGGTCTGACCCTTCCACTGCTGAGGTAGTGAGGGTTTAGTGGGGATGAGTGGGCAGAATTAAAAGCAGAAGCCATATTTGCACAATTACTGAAGCATGAAGGCTTTTTTTGTTTTTGCATATCTCAAATTAAGGTGTGTGTGTGTGTGTGTGTTAACACACACTGAGGTGAATGCTGGCTCAGTTGCTGCTTTATGGGGGATATCAACAGTTTAACTGGAGCCTTCCAACTGAGACTACTCAGAGCTTATTTGGGTTTTGCTTCTATGTCTTTCTCCACAAATTATGCTCATTTGCATGCAAGCAATAGCTTTGTGTAATTAAAAAACACGGTCTTGCTACAGCATGTGTAATAATTAGCATAAAACAAAGGTGTTTGAACATATTTCTGAAACTTTTCTGTCAAAAGCATGCGGAGATCCATGGGACCATTTGAACACTGATACTTTCAGTCCGTTGTGTGGATCAGACTGGGTTTCAAATGATTGAAAAATATATATCCTGAAGTTCTTAAATGTCCTGTTTTTGTAGTATATCCAGAAGTGCTGAGATTCTGCAGAAAATACATATAATAAAGGATTGAGAAGGAAAAGAGGAATAAAGTTGGGGGTTGCATGCAGATTTGCAGGTTCATTACTCTGTAAAAATTACTTAATTTAGAATTGTGGGAGTTTTGACCTGAAATTGCACTTGGGCAAGAGGGTTTTTATTCCTGTGGAATTCATAAAAACTCTTTCCTCCTTAAAGCTGGTTACTGAGTTGAGTGGCTTAAAAAAAAAGAATTTTCTTTGTTCACTGTTATCTTCCGCTTTTTCTTTCCTGTCACAGTGCATCTCCCAGGGACTCATCTCAAAGCAAAATCATCCGATTCACTCTTGGTCAGAAAAGGTCTTCTAGGTTAGCAATTCTTCATCTTCTGCAAAGCATGAATAATCCTTTTGCAATATTTCTGGATGCATGTTTAGGGTTCCTGTTGAAAACAGTTTGTAACTAGGTGTTTACAAACAGCTGAAATGTGAAAGTTTTAGATGGATTTTTTTCTCTTTTTTTTTTTTCCTCTCTCTCTTTTTTTTTTTTTTTGGAGGTGGGGAATGCATTTGGGCCCGCAAGACAATAATTTGATTTTCTTGTTCTTATGAGCTTTTGCTTTTGAGAACAAAACATGGTTCTGGGAGTTCTTGCCCCACTGTACTGATTATATTTTGTCCTGCGTTGTTGAAATCATGGAATCATAGAATGTTTTGGGTTGGAAGTGACCTTAAAGATCATCTGGTTCCAACCCCCCTCTTGAGTTGCATCAGGTCTTAGCTAGTGAGGAGAACATCACATGCATGGTATGAGCCAGACAGCACCATGTGGATCTGTCTCATGAGAGCTCCAGCCTCTCACACCGAGCACATGTAATCTCCCTGGAAGTGGTTAACAGGTATTTCAGTCAGTCTTTTTTCCTGGGTCCCAGCATGACTTGCATGCCAGCTCATCTGACCATCTCATCTCAGTGATCATAAGGGTTGCTGTGTTATTAATCATGTTTATTTTACTACTATGATATATTTAAATGTCCTACTAGAATATAGTTTTACATTGGTACCCTTTTTGCTAAGCTCGTGAGCTGTAACTTATGATCTTTATTCAGTTTGTCTAGATTGCTATTTCTGCTGTAAAATTTGGATTTATTTCTCGCATCTTATTACTTTTATGATAACAGTGAAGCTCTGCAGAATAACCCCTGTTAAAAAGTTCCATGTTTCCTTTTCCTGTTCTCCCTTGATCATAATTATGGCTTGACAGTTCGTATTTGCCCATCAGAGGTGCTGAGGAGTAGTAAAGGAGAGTGTTCTCCAAGCTCAGTACCTTATCTCTAATAGCAAGAACCTGGAAACATCTCCCAAAACCTGTTTTTTCCCTTTAGATTTCACAGGCACTGCTAGAATTATCTTGACCTAATACCCCTAATAAAAGCAGGGGCTTAAAACCAGTTAGTTCTACAGAGGGGAAAAATAAAAAGTCTTAAGAGAAAGGATATCTTTAAGGGTGCTTTTAGCACAGAGGTTTTTTATTCTTGGTATGTTTTTCCTGGCAGTGACAATACTGACTTGGATGGAAAACTTGTCACTTCTTAAGTGGTCACATGGTTTGAGTAGCTTTATTTATTTTCAAATGTGACAGATTTGCAAAACCTGTGTGGGCATGTGTGGGGGGAGCCTTTTCTTATCCATCAGTACAGGAACATTGTCCCTTCCCTCCTGGCAACCTTTGCTGGAAAACTCCCCTCCCATGCTGGGGCTCTCCTGGGGTGGTTGGCCCATACTCAGTGTTTCAAAACTGGGGGGTAACTTTAAGCTGATGTGTAGGAAACCTGTCAAACAAAATAAATTTTTAATGTGCTTTCTTGTCCTGGTGACTTTCAAGTTCTCAGGAACAGTGTTTGTCACTGGTTGCCCTCTGCTTCTTGCCCTGTAGTCTCCTCTACAGTGGATGAAGCATCTCTGGGGTGTTCTCATGTCCTCCTTGCTGCAGTGATGAGCATGGACAACTTTCTAGCACCCTCCAGTGTTGAAAGAGGCTGGATTAATTGAGATGCTCTTCTAAAAGGTTTCAGCAAAGTCAACCTCAGAACCATGATGTGCTGTGCCGGATCTGTGGTGGTTTGAGTTTGTAAATTAATTTTTGGGTTTGTATTTGAATGATGCCATTATGTCTTATACTCTTTTGAGCTCTGAAAGCATGTGCATGCAGCTGCTGACATTTTTGCTCTTTTTCTTCATGTTTCTTTTCATATTTTCTATTTTGTCACTGGTCTTGGGGAAGTGAATTTATTTAGGAAGCCCTGCCAGGTTCCTTCCTGCCTTCTCTTCCTTCTCTGAGGCACAATGGTAATTTGGTGGGTTGCATTCCTGTTCTCTCTGACAACCTGGACTTCTTCATTTTACCTTGTTATTGACACAAATTACTTAAATAGTTAGGTTTTTGTGTTTTATACAAAGATTCTACCACACAGAAAATACAAAGAAGGCAAAGAGTGGTCACTTCCAATGCTACTGTAGCTGATGTGAACTGGTTCTATCTTTTAGTCTCTCATGGGATGCCCTTGCTCTTCAAAGCAGCGAGCTGTTTCACTAAGTCCTTAGTGTGCATTTTGAGCAACTATCAAATCTTTAACTTTTTAATATTTCATCTGTTTGGTATGTATAAATATGTACTTGTTAGTGCACAGAATACAGTACAAACGTGAGAACTTTATGTATGAACGTTGCCTTTGAAGGATTCAAGCACAAACAGTGTTCCCAGATGTGATGTCAGTGGCTTTCCTGATTCTCTTGGGCTTTTTAGAAAAGTCTTCCCCCTCCCTTTTGCCCTGAAAAGCATGAAAGCTTGTCTGCTTACTCCAGAATTCTAACTACTTTTTTTTTTTCTAGTTAACCAGCTAAATCTGGTTAATACAGGCTATGGTAAGAAAATGCTGGAAGAGACAGATCCCCAGGTTAAACCAGAGGCTTATACCAGCTCACTGGTATTGTGGTTGCTCTAAGAGGAGGAACTTTAGCTTTATGTGATTTTTATAGGCTCAGATAATTAAACTAAGTTCAAGTTTGCTGGGCTCGGCTGCTGAACTTTATAGCTTTCAGAGTAGAGATGTGATGTGCTTCTCTATAAGGGAAAAGGCAGCCAGATTCCATCTCATTGATATTTCCAAAATAGAGGTAGCCCTTATGTGTGCAGCCTATGATGAAATGTCCAGCAACCTGGTTTAAGAACAGCAGTGGCTTTCTTAGTTTTAGCCTTGTACCAGTGGTATTGCTCCACTGAATTTACCTGTAACTGCTTCTGACTCACAAGATTTATGGCAAGTGACCATTAATTTTGGCTCAGGGTTTTTTTTTATGATGTAAAACAATTCAGACTGTAGCTTGATTGACAAATACTTTTCATCTGAGATGTATCTTTCATTTGTTCTTATGGAAGTAGAAATACCCTTATGAGTGTATACTTGTGCTGTTGACCCTTTTATTTTCAGCTTATGCATGGTATCCCATAGTTTCTTTCCCAGAGTGCTTTTTAAAGTATGATGTTTAATCATGCTGTAATTCTTTCATCAGACTTCCAGGTCCCACCACGAGGGTGTCCACTGCTGGCAGTGAGGCCAAAGCTCGTGGTTCTATTAGTGCCAACAACCGACGCAGCCAGAGCTTTAACAATTACGACAAATCTAAGCCTGGACTTCCCCCTCCAACCCCAACAAGTAGCAATGACAAAGGTAAGCACTTGAGATTTTGGCATCCTCAGATTTTACTCTGCAGTGGCTTCGTTTGGGGGAATTTCGGTTTTCCATTAATTCTCCAGAAGTTGTGACTTGCATCTGAAAGCTGCACGTTGTAAACGTGACATCTACAACCCAGAAACCAGCTGGCTTTTCTTGCAAAAGCTATAGTCCTCCTTTAATGTAACTGCAGTTGTGACTTGCTGCCCTGAAGGTACATCCAAAAAATAACTTCAAAAAAGCCCTGGCACTGGTGAACCATGTTTTTTTTTTCATTTTGCTTCAAGCACAGATAAGGGGGAATGAATTAATCATGAAATAAGACATTTTGATTAGTAGTTTGACAAGAATGAAAAATGGTGACTTAAGATTTCTTCCCTGTTTTTATAGGATAAATAGTTCCATTTGCTTTCATATCCTTCACTATTGTGGAAGATCCCTTAAGTTACAGAAGTGCACGACTTAAATCTAATTTCAAGAACCATCTAGTGCTGTGTTTGAAGGCAGGAACTGTAATATTTTATAAATGTTGCAGTGAAATGGGGTCTGTGGCAGTGCACCAGGAATGCTTAGCGCCGTGCCGTGTCCGAAGCGGAGCTTTTCTGAGTGACATTTCCTGACTTTGTGTCCCATTTTAGTGATCTGACAGCATTTTAGTGGCTTGAGTCTGTAGCTCTGAGCTCTGCAATGCAGCATTTACCGGTGGGGCAGAGGGGATGTGGCTGGTGAGAACTGAGGGAGTCGCTCCGGTCCGATCCGGTCGAATGGCTGGCGGCTGATTCTGAATCCTTAAAATCATTGCTCGGGCGAGGACGGATCAACACTGGATTTCAGGACAGTCTCCTTGCAGTGACTTGACAGCCTCAGCCTTGAGGCTCAAAGTCTCCTCGCTGTCTGTGCATAAGTTCTCTAATAACTGTAATGAGGATTTCGCTGAAGGGAAAAATACTGGTCTGGCTGAGCTTGCCTGTGGTTCTCATGCTTGGTTCTTTCCAGGAAACCGTGTTCTTCCTTCTCTAGAAACTCTGGTCCTAGGACTGCAAGTCTGTAGATTTTGGAGCGTTACTCCAAAACCTCACCTTGTGATGATGGCAGTGGAGGGTGCTCAGCACCCTCCAGGGACATTCTGAAGCACCTTGATCAGATTTCATAAAAGAAAAAAGTTAAATTCACCACTGTATGATAGACTTATTATAATTCTATTACAAAATAATGTATTAGCGTAATATGCTGATAAATTAGCAACATTCTACCTTGGTAAATCCAGGCTTACTCTTTTAGAAGATACACTGTGGAAACAGTAGTGATTTAACTCTAACATCAGCACACAAGAGTCATCTCTAAATGAGAATTAGGTCTGGCTTTCAGTTAAAAGAACAAGATAGCAGGTTATAGTGTGAGCAGCAGAAGTGAGGAAACCTTGTTTTCCTGTGTAGTATCTCCCCAGTCTGCTTCTGTCAATACTCTCCTCTTCTCATGTCCCAAAACTACTGGGTTGGGGAGATGTGGTGTGGGATTTGTCCTGCCCTGAAGCATGGGTTGGATGGTCCCTTCTGCATGTGGGTGGTGTGATGTTATGCTGCATGGAAGAGAGAACTTGGATCTATTTTGCCTTTCTCTCAGTTTACCAAGATTACTAAATAAGGAAAGTCAAGTACTGGGTTTAGTCTTTAAAAAAAAAAAAATTAGGAGTCCTCATGCATACAGAGAAACAACAATAATTTGTCAACTGAGTAACTTAAATATCAACTGCTTTAGACAGGCAATTCTGGGAACCCTCATTCCTCACTGTAATTCATCCCTTGAGAAAGATAAACTGGTTGCTGAAGAAGCGTATGGGATGAGCTGCTTCCTATGGATCTTACAAATGACTGAAAGAAACAAGGCTGGTTTTTAGGCTGACAATCCACATAAATTGCATTAAATGCTCAGAATTTTGCTCTAGTCGAAATTTGCAGTCATAAATTATGGTCTTAGGAAAAAAAATTAAAAAATGAGGGCTTATGTAAAGCTGAACTTTTCTTAAAAACATAATCATGACATAAAGTTGGTCTGCATCCATGAGAAACAAAAGCAGTTGGTCTGACAAATTTTTGGCTTATTTGAAGGTAATTGTAACATTGCCAGATAAAGTTTATTGTCAAGGTACTAAGACAGTCCAAATTTTCTGACCCATAACCTGTATTTTGCCTAAGAAAATGGGACTTACGTGACTGTGTTGTATGCCAGTCTTGGTAAGTTTTCATCTCTTTACCCAGTACCTGCTCTGCTGCGTGTTTTTGAGGAAGGAAATGCCTCTTTTGGCACTTTGTGATAGCAGGTGGCCTTCAATGCCTTATGTTTGAATCATTTCTTACAAAGTAGGTTGTAGGTTTTAGCTTTTATTAATCAGTGGCCTTTCCCTCCAAGTGCAGATTGTCTTGTTAGTCAGTCGTCTGTGTCTTGTGGCAATGAAAGTGCATTAATTGAAAGAAAATGCATCAGAAATGAAAAGGTCAGCAAATGGAGCATGGAAGAATAGCTAGCTACTGGGAAATAAATAACCTACATTTTTCAAAAGATTCTGTGAATCAATTACTGGCGAGACCATTGATTTTCTAGAAATCTTGGGGAAAGGATTAAAGTCATATCAAAAAGGGAGAAGTCTTCTCTAGTAAGGATGAGTTAGACACCTACTTCAGTCCCATAGGCACCTTCTTTGAGGTTAGGGCCTGACAGCCCCTCAGTTTATATGCAAAATTCCCATCTTACAGGGAATTTCAGTACCCTCATTCCTCACATCATAAAGTGGTAACGCACTATGGTTTGGCTTTTTATTTATCGGCACAGTGATTAGCCATTTGTAATTCCAGAAACGTTCTAGACAAGGTATTTTTAAGTGTGTAACTGGTGTTACAGGCTTTTCTTGAAGAAAAATACAATTAAAATTTTAATTGCAATTAAAATCTTAATTGCATTTTTGGATTGTGGGGAAAAAAGCTTAGGCTTGTGATTTTTTTTTTTTATGTCTTCCTAATCCCTTCATACAACTGGAGCTTTTCTAATTCAATTCTGAATTGTCAGTTACTTAGTCCATGCTTATATTAGAATACCTTTTATTTATTTCATGCATATCAACGTGATATGCCATCTCCATATTGTATATAATGTGAAGCAATGTGACAGGCTTGCACACTTTATTTTTTTTCTTCTATTTTGTTCCTAATATTTTATTTAAAATAATCCTACAGAGGGCAGTAGAAGTCTGTGGGAAAAATGACACTTTTCCTTTGAGCTGAATGTAAGGTAAAAATGTCAGTAGAAAAAAAAAAGCACTGCCAGACTTCGGCCATTTTCACATCAGAGAGGTCAAAGGGGATGTTTATTGCTCAGATTTGCGAAGAAGGCAGTGCTAATGATGTCAGGTTTCTCTTAAATAGATAGTATTAGAAAAAGGAAAAAAAACCCCCAAGAATATATTCATACAGATTCAGGCACTCAGGTGAAATAAATGACTTTTAGTAGCAGTGGTCTTGCAGACTTACTTGATACAAGTCTCATGAGAGTGTTCTCAGACCAGATCTTGCCAACTAAGCAATAATCTTTGTTCTGCCCATCTCAGTTTTTTTGGTATGGATATACCATATGGGCAGGAGAGTAAGAAAAGGTTGTGTTCTTCTTCTGCTCCTTTTATTTTGTTTCTTTCAAATTCTGGGTAAACCCTTTTGACTTGGGACACTGTGTGTATCTAATCACTGTCTTTTAGGGTATCTTTAAAGGGTAGGCAGCGTGTTCACAGGGACAGGAGGCACACATTCCTTTAGGTGAAATCCTGTCTGGAAACAGGAATAAAGTTCTTCACTGGGAGAAGAATTAAACATTGGAGAAGTTTGTCCAGAGGAGGGGTGGGATCTCCCTTGCTGGAGGTATTCAGGACTTGCCTTGACAGGGCCCTGGATAACCTCCTCTAGGTCTCTGCTTTCAGCTGAAGGTTGGAAGGAGTATCTCCAGAGGTTTCCTGAGCCTAGACTGTTCTGTGATTTCTGCTATCTAAATGTATGGTTAGTTCCTTAGAGTTTTAAAAGCGTACTGGACATGGATTAAAGAGTTACCAGAGATTTATTGAAGGGATTCTGGCGGGTGTAAAATTATCACGTTATGATACCTTTAAATATCATTTCCTTCAAAATTTCTATTAAGTATAAATGAGTTAAATAGGAAGATATATGTTAAGATATTTTGAAGGACAGTTAAGGAATTTCTTTCCTCTGAGTTTTTAACTTTGTGTTATCAAAGTAGGACTGACTACCACCAGTAGAATGTTAGCAAGGAAATGTCACCCCCACTCCACTGAGCAAATTGGTGTATGGTTACACATGCCACATGTGTGCTAAAAATGTGTGCTCCTCATATGCAGGCAGTTATATTTATCGAGTTCAGGAGGGCATGGCATCAAGTTCAAGGGCACAGTTCAAGAGGCCACAGCGTATCTTGTCAGAGCCTTGGTAGGAACAGCTCATAAGAGCTCTTAAATCAGTATCTTCATGTCAACTTTACCGTGAAATCCATATTTATTTCTTTAAGTGTCCTCTTGCATAGAGAGTAGAAAATCCTAAATCTGGAAGTGAGCCATTGGAATTTCTCCTGCTAATGATACAAATGTTTCATATTCAATCCTTAATTGATACAAAAAGCACATGAGAATACACTCTCGTGGCTTGGTTCTGTGTGATGTTGAGCTTGCCTTGAACTCAGCATTGCTTAAGGTCATGTAAAAGTGGCAGATTTGGATTATGTCAAACCCTCAGATTCAATTTAAAAATGCTACTTCAGTAATAGCGAGGAAAAAACTCATTTTCGTGTGGAGCAAGGGGAGAAATCTGCATAAGGAGATCAAAACTCAAGAGTTCTTGTGGGTAATGTCTTGAAGGCTAAGATTTTCAGCAGTGTTCTTTGAAAAAGAGGGATGCTGATAAAACACAGAAAAGAGCACTGGCATAATTAGAGCTTTGGAAAATCTCCAGAGGTATTTTAAAGGTTAATTTGTGGGGTTTTGTCTAAAAGAAAGGTAACTTTCTTATTACCTACAAGAAACCTGTAGGTAGTGACATTTACAGTAACAACAATTCTTCATTACTTCAGTAGGCATGATGTGAGTATTCATTTGTTAGGAATCTGAAATGAGCCCAACTCAGACCCCAGTATGGTAGGAAGTTTTAAGAATGAGAATGCTTAGCCACTGAAAGAGATTAAATCAGACAAAATGAGTCAAAATTTAATGTTTGACCAGAGCTGATGTTCAGACAGAGGTTCCAGTTTTGGCTCAGAAATTACTGACTGAAAGTCTTTGAGCCCTGTTATCTTTAAGATCAGCTTAGATGATTCTAAGAGTTGTTTTTTTTAATGAAAAATCTTTCATTTAAGCATGTTAAAATGGAGGACAAGTCCTCTTGTGTAGCTGCACATAAAATGAGATTAAATATTTGATGTTCTGGATGGCTGGATTTGGCTCCTGTACCAAGTACAGGATGGTCAAGTGACGTTGCACAAGCTTCCTTGCTGGAAAAACCCCTGTGTTCTGTTTAACCTCATGCAGTTTACTCCAAGTAAATTAATAATAATAAACAGAGAAAAACCTCAGGCTTTTGCCTTTGTGCTGAATAATAGCGTAAGAATAAAAAAAACAAAACAAAAACAAACACCAAAACAAACAAAACAAGCAAACAAAAAAGATAGAAATTTGTCTTAGAGAGTTAACATTTTAATATTTTTTTTGCCCATTTATAGTAGCATTCATCCTGAATGGGAAAGAGAAGGCTTTTTATGGCTTCAGGTACAGGGATAGTTAATCGTGACAGATAGGACAGGGAGCTGAGGTGTTGGATTCAATCCCTGTGGCACTGAGCCAGCTGACTCAGTGCTGACAGAAGGTTACTGGGATGCCTGAACAGACAGACTCTTTTACAAAGGGGAACTTGTGACAGGACAATGGGCAATGACTGTAAAGTGACAGAGGGCAGGTTTAGATTAGGTATTAGGAAGAAATTATTTACTGGGAGGGTGGGGAGGCCCTGGCACAGGTTGCCCAGAGAAGCTGTGGCTGCCCCATCCCTGGAAGTGTCCGAGGCCAGGTTGGATGGGGCTCTGAGCAACCTGGGATAGTGGAAGGTGTCCCTGCTCGTGGCAATGGAGTTGAAACTGGATGATCTTTATGGTCCCTTCCAACCTAAACCATTCTATGATCCTGTGATTATATATTATTACATAACAGTTGTTATAATAAGTCTCATCCTTTTTAATTGCATCTTTTACTAATCGAAGACTGAGTAGTCCTGAAATGTTCAGATGTGTGGTATCTTCTAGAACAGAGAGTTCTTACAAACCCCCAGAGTTAATTAGCACAGTGCTCTCTTTGAGTCAGTCGCTGCAACATCTGGTGGCACACAGGTAGGACAGAAATGTGAAATATTAGGCCTGATATCTCAGTGTTCTTTATAGGAAATTTCCAGCTGAGGACTCTGATACACTAAAGTTAGTATTGAAAAGGTTTCACCCTTCCAGTACAAACTGCCAGGTCTTCACTGAAACTGTTTCCAACTGTGCCAACGGACTAGTGCTGAGCCCAGCTCTGTGAGGCTGCTGGGAAGGGTGGGGGAGAAGCAGAGTGAAGGTGGTTTTGGGAACCAGAACCAGCAGAAAGATCTTAACAGTTCACTAGAGACTAGCAAAAATAAGCAGAGCTCCTGAGATTGAAAGATTCCCTAATCCTTATGGAGGAACAGTGTATGAATGTCAGAAAGCTGGGAAGCGATTTTATGGAATGAAACAGTTGGCTTATGAAACAGATAGCAGTAAGTTAAGTATTTATTTATTTATTTTTAGGCAGTTATAACTTTCTTCAGGACTGAAAATCATGTCCGTATAGATTCAGAAAAAGTTTCCTTCATTTGACTTTTTGGAGCAGTTGCTTTCCTGTTCTATATCCATCTTGAGTTTAGTTTCATTATTAGGTTTCTCTTTCTTTAGTAAGTTGAATGACCCTAACGTTTACTTTTGAAATGTTGACTTGATAAGACTGTGCAAAATTCACTGAGATTAAAAGTATTGTGAAATTGGAAGAGGTTTATATTTTTAAAGAGGCATAAGTCTATAACATTTGAAATGGATTTGCCCACACTTTCACATTTTCTTTGGAAAATAAATGTGATTGGCTCAACAATGTGAGAATGTGATAATTACAGAAATTTCAGTCATCCCACCCTGTAAAAATGTAGCAGTGTTTCATCCAGGTCAGCCATGAAGCAAACATCATATTCTGCTTAGTGTTTAGGATGCTGCCCCTCTGCTGATCTGTGCTTGCACTCGAGTTGCTCTCTGGTTTTACTGACCAAGGGTTTTTCCTGTGAGTCAGACTGACAGTAAAATAAATTTACACAATTAGTCTCAACAAATCTATAACCAGAGCAGGTGGTGTTTTCTATTGTTCTGCTGTATGCACTACCAAAAAGCAGATGCTGGAATAACCCTGTCCTTTTTTTTTTTTTTCCATATAATTTGCATTGAAGGTATTTACCAAATGTTCAGCTTTGAATTATAGTGCAGTGATCATGAATTTGATGTGACAAAAGTAAAAATAAAAATCAACTGTATCTATGCCCGAGAGGTGTTTGCTTGTCTGCTCTGAAATGTCTCATGACCAGACTTGACCATCTTTTAAATTCTATCCCTTCAAATATCCATTTGGTCTTAAAGGTAGCTATTAAAAAACAATACATGAAAATCATTCTGTGTGGCTAAAAATAAGGCACATTTTTGCTCTTCCTTGATCTCTGTCCCGTTTATAACAGTGTTCATGTATTTGAAGGCTTACAGTGTCTCCCCTCAGTCTTTTCTCTTCTAGGATAAGACATCTTTACTATTCCAACTTTTTTCTCACGGGTTCATTGTGATAAGTCTCTTACATGTCTTGATGGTCTCTTTGCAGTCTGTCAGTCTCTTTTAGAGGGGTGCTAGACCTGGACACAGCACTCTACCAGATGCCTTATTTAGTGCTGAGTAGGATGGAATAGTTCTCTGTCTTATGATTCTGCAAGCATCTGCTTCCATATGTAATACTCATAATACATTTCTGAATGATGTTTGTTTTCCCTTAGTGTCACATTATGAAGTGTGCAGCTGCATTCTACTGTAACTCCTATTTCTTTGCTGCAGTCCATTTGCATAGCTGATGGTTTAACCTTTTGTATTTAGGCATTCAGATTCTCCTTTCTGAGCACAAACCTTTTCAATCAACTTCAGTGAATGAAATCTTATTGACTCAGTCTATTTCTCCAATTTTACAGATGTATTAATGCCTCTCCCTTTCTCAGACGTAAGGTTACTGCTTTATGTCAGAAGGTGGCCCTCATGAGAGCTTATAGTGTCAAACAAAATACTCATCTTTGGGCAGTTGAGATATAAGTATATCCTGGGGTATTGTTTGCACCCTTTCACTTTTCTAGTCAAACATACTTTTTGAAAGATTGGCTCATCTTAGTAAATCTTTAGTGACATATTTATGTTGGGTTTGTGCCCATCAAACAGCTTAAAGACTGGCAGAAAATAAGCACTGTGGCACGTTTATAGGACAAGATAAGAGTTTCCAGTAAATCATATTCATGCCTAATTTTACAACTGTTCAACTGGCTAAATCTGGCATTTGAAAATATGTCCTCTTTTAGCTAAACAAAGGCTGGCTGAAGGCTTAATCATGGCTGAAGTGGAGCTTTACAAGACCACAGGACTTTGCCATAGTTGTATAAGCTTTAGAAATACATAAAACAAGCCAAAAGTGTATTTAACTAAAGTTTTTTGGGAAAAAAAAATTGCCAAAGACATGTTCTTAACTTTACAGTTAATGAAGATAAAATTCTGAGCTTTGAAGTAAAATGTAACCTTGAGAAGCAGCTTCTTGCCCAGTGTACATTTGCAGGGCTGCACTGGAGGTGGTGGAACCACGTTAATTTATACCAGCTGAAGAGGTGGTCCAGCATTTCATGGCCTTTACAGTGCTTAGATGTTTCCTTTTAAAATAAATGTTTACAATTTCTTGTAAATTTATTGCTGGGTGAAGCGTGCCAAAAAAACAACTGTGGAAACTTAAGTTCACTGTTAAATCACAGGAAAGCAGACAGCAATGGTGCAACATCCCAGACTTCTCCAAGTGCCAGCATGTTTCTACCACATCTGTAGAATCCCCTTCTCCTTGGGTAAGATCCATCATCCTGGTCCTTCCATTTGTGGCTTCTCTGCTGAGTCTTGTGCCTGTTCCTTATCCATAACCAAATGGATCTAAAGAATCTGTGCCTGGCATCAGAGAACTGCCACCACTCATGGTCTGGCTGATGAGCCTAAAGCCATGGTCCAACCCCTTGTTACTGTCACGAATAGCATATTGTTACCTGCCCATTGGCCTGGTTTGAAAGATCTGCTGCTACAGATTGTAGGGTAGTTTTATTGACTAGAGAGAGTAAATGAAGACCACACCATAAACAATAGGGTGTGACTGTTAGTTGAGCTTGATATAAACATATAGTAGATTTTTGCATATTTATGTGTGTTCATCTGAATGTAGGTGGTGGTAAAGTGTGTTATTTCTGTATGGTTTGGTTCAGCTCCTCAGTTTGAACGTGGACTATCCATGTTTCTGGGTGCATTGGTGTTCTCCATGGGTGTGCATCCGTGGGCACTGCTACTCACCACTCTCACTGAGCAGAGCAGGATATTTCTGAGTTGAAATGTAGTTTACCTTGGCATATTGTCTGCTCATTCTTATATAATTTTTCCTACTGCCTGTCCTTTCCCTGTTAAAAGTCTGCCACCATCTCTTCCTCCATGGTCATTCCAAGCCCTGATTGGAGCCACTACTAATAGTCAAATGGACAATATTCCCAATTGCTGAGAACTGGGAACTGCAGTTCTCAAACCACTAATTTGTATATGCCCTATTTCATATAACCTGCAGGAGAGATGTGTCAGACCAAGGCTGCCAAATGTATGTATTGTCCACTCCAGCTAAGAATAAAATCTAATGAAAGACTCCATAACAGCTCCCTGCCTGGAATTCATTAATGCTTTTGAATAAGTCTGTTGTGAGAACTCTTGGGGGATTAGATTGTACAAATAATGAGAAGGAAATGGAGAGGAATGAACAAGAATGGTATTTGTCTAGTATTAAATGGAGAGTGCAACTTGTTTTGAATGGCACAGTAAACTTGGTTTCATTATTTTTATGATCATCTAACCGGAATGTGGTCGATAGAGGTCCCTCCAACCTCTCTCTTAAGGCAGTCATGTGGACAGCATTCTGAATTTTACAGTAACTAAACAAAAACAACAAGGAATTCAAGTGTCTCAGTTGGTTATGTCAAGACAATGAGAAAAGGGTTGCCTGTGCTCCAGTTTTATTTCCCCTCACCTCAGCAAAAACACTGAGTTCTGGCGACATGAACCAGCCAAGAGCAGAACTGTTGTTTCGTGTGCTGGAGCTCTGTGTGAATGAATGAAAGAGGCTTCACAGAAATGAGCAAGTTGAGTTTCTGGCATATCCACGGGCTTTGGTGTGAGGGTCTTCAGGGATACAGCACATCTCTGTGAATACATGGAACTGCTGTTGAAGCTGCAGAGTTTACAGCAGTGGGATTGAAGGAGTAGATGTGATGGAAGGAAAGGAAAATATCATGGAGTAAAGGTAATTTTTGTCTTGTGTTACAACAAATTAAATCAGCCCCAAAGGGAAAGCCAGTGGGTGGAAGTTGAAGGAACCAAATTCTGCTCAGTTAGAAAGGGTCCTGAGCAACCTCTTTTAGTGAAAGGTGTCTCTGCCCATGGCAGGGGGGTTGGAACTAGATGATCTTTAAAGTCCCTTCCAACCCAAACCATTTAGTGGTTCTGTGATTCTAAGTCTTGGTCCTCAGCAAAGCAAAATGTGTCCTCTCCAGGCTTTTCTCAGGTTATACAGAATTTCCCTATCTGGCAATCTCTGCTTTAAAAAAAAAAAATAAAAAAAAAATTGTTACTTTTTTCTGTGGTCCAGAATGAAAGAGAGAACAGAAAGCTTTAGTTATCTTGTGGGTGGAGGCCATGCCCACCCTGAGCCCTGTCTCAGCCAGCCCCTTCCACCCAGCTGTAGTTCTCTCCTGTCCTCACTGTTAAAATTGAAATGGAAACTCCTGTGGGCCAGAAGGGTTGTGCTTATGTTGAGGAAGGACTGTGTGCCAGGTTACTCCTGTTGGGAATGCTCTGCTCTACCTGCTTGTGGTTTGGATTACGGAAAGATTGTGATTTTTATAGTCAGCTCCTGGAGAAATGCAGGCATTTCCGTACTTTCAGGGGTTGCTGAGCATGGTAAATGATTACTGAAGAACAGAACAGCTCAGCTAAAAAGTTTTTCCTCTGTAGGACTTTATTTGTAGTGCCTTTAAGGATAGTCGTCTGGTGGGTGGGTGGGAAGGGTCAAGATTCACCATTTATTCTTCTAGATGGGAAATGATGGAACTGTCACAGTGGTTTCTGCAGTTCTGGCACTCTAATGTCATAGAACAGAGCTGCTTTTATTTCCTAAATTAGAATCTGGTTGTGGACTTATTATTGTATCTGTTATCTAATCTATGGGCCGGACTATTTCTCTTCATAAGAGCTTCTTATTTTTCCCATAGCTGTGAAATGAAAAAATAACAGTTTGTTCATCTGAAAATGGATAAAAATGCTGTTAAGTTCTTGACCCTCCTAAGGAGAAGTAACTATGAGAACATCCTTTGTCTGTGTGTTGCCTTTCATGCTTATAATGATGGCTTTTGAAAGTTTTCAGTTATAGCAAATCAAAGTCCACTTACTTAGAGTGAACATGACAAATGATGGGAAATTGCATATATTTTCTCCTGACTTTATTATAAAATAAGCTCTCAAAGACTTCAGTGGAAGAATTAAACCATAAGCCTTCAGATTCTTTTTTTTTTCCCCCTTACAAATGGGTAGGTTTGCAGTTCAGTCTTTGCAGGAGCAGCTGAAATCAGATTTACCCATGCTACAGTGTGTATTGGCATTGGAACTAGACCACCAACATCTTTTTTAACAGGAACAAAATAGATTTCAGGCCAAGATTTGACCTTGAAAAGAGGAAAGAGATCATTATTTATTGTAGACTGCAGCTTGGGTTTGAAAACATTTCTTTTATAGTCAGTTTTAGTTAATGCAAGTTGCTGAAGAAAGAAAATATCTCCCTCACAAAGAAACACATGGGAAATAATAAGCTTATTAATTGAATGCATGAAACCTGCTCTCCTTTTCATGAAAGAAGGGCCTATGCTATGCTGAATAAAACTTTCCCCTTTGCATGCTGATGTGTTCCCCACGAATTGATGTTACTGCTTCATTAGGAAACCCAGCATTTGAAGCTGCATTCTGGCAGCAGAACTCCCTTCATTTACTAGGCTTGGTCAGAGGAGTAAATGCACCAGACTTGTTCATAAAAAAGAAACAGAGAATCTTTAAAAGTGAAGTTTTTTTAAGCTGAGGCAATTTTTCAGGAGGGTGTTATGCTTTAGCATGAACCTTTTATTTCTTGCAGTAACTTTGCATGGTGCAAGGTAACAAATTACTCGAGGACTTTCAGTTTTCAGTTTCACTGTATTTAACCCAAGTGTGAATCAAAATCCACTGCAGCTGTGTAAGAAAGTATCTTCTTTTCCTTCCCAAAGCGTTGCTGCTTAACATGTATATTAAGAGCTTGTAAATATTTTTCATTCATTTCAGATGTGTAGCATCCAGAATTCACTTTGTGGAAAATGCTAAGTAGAGAGACTGAAAATTGCAGTAATGTCCCAATATAAATATATTTTTTAATGTCACATTCATAGTATTGTTGTCCTAATTCTGATCTCTCTGACATGTCTGTAAATGGAGCTACATTGTGCTCATCCTACGCCACTGGCAACGGAAGCAAAATTCAGTTCCAAGCAGGAGGGTGTATGTGGGGGAGCTGGGACAAAGGAACGTTGTGTTTATAAACAAATAAACTGAAAAAAGCTTATTTTGGTCAGTGACCAAACAGAATTAATTAATTAATCAATTTCCTGAAAACATTTGAAAAAAAGGAGAAATTGAAAAGTTCTGGATTTTGCTGGGAAATAAATTTTGAGCAGTGCTTTGGGATTTGGAAAACAAGCCATTTCACCTTGATCCAAGCCAAGCCTTTTTTCCCCAGAAGTCTGTGCGCTGGAGAACTCATCTGGGCTGTTAGGATGAAGATGAGATACCTTCCATTCACTTCACATTGTAGAGCTGGTAAACTGTTGGGAAGGACCTGTTTGAGAAGAAGGCAGATTTGTTTTCCAAGTCTGTTCAGGTGGCTGTGTGCTCAGACCCCGAGCTGAGTTTGCTTCTGCATATGTTGTACTAACCCGGTGTACAACCAGCTCTTCTCTTTTGTAGTTACATCCCTTACTGGTAATTTTCTTTTAGTCACCTTTATTGTTGTCCCAGTCCTGCTTTTCTGAGCAAGTAAAGGCTTCCCTGCCCATATTATTAGTACATCAGGTCCCTCCCTGGACCTGGTTGTAAATCCCTCCTAGGCATGTTCATGAATCCCAGGCAGCTCTGATGATTTCTGGGCTTGAGTATACTTTGTGCTGCCTTGGGATTTGTTGAGAATGATGAGGTCAGAACACATGTGGATTAGAAACTTAGTGTTGGAAGCACTGTCAATCTCCAGTTTCTATGGCAGTATCTCGATATTGAAATGTGTAATTACTGTTTTTAAAAATAATCTATAAAAACGTAACTGTAAATTATTCACAATTGGGATTTTCACGAAGCTTTCACTACATTGCTGGATGTCTTCTGTGGAAGGCAGGCTGAGACAAAGGCTCGCTTGTTCTGAGTGTACAAAAGGAGCCCGGTGTGGTGTGGCAATGGGAAGTGGATTGGGATGAGTAGGAGGGCTTCAGGAAATAAAAATAATAACAAAGCAGCGGTGTAGGGTAAGAGGCACGAAGGGAAGAGCAACGGTGCACAGCTTGTGAAAGCAGAGGGAGGAGCACTGCCAGCAGCTTGTGAAGAAGTTGTCACCGTCCTTCCTCTCTCGTGTCTGTGTCAGGGCACTGTGATGGTAGGTCGCTGCTGCCTCTTGCACTGGGAGTCACTGACTCCTGCAGTGGTGGAATCAACTGTCCCTGGAATTGCTCAAAAAAGTGTAGGCATGGTGCTCAGGGTTAAGTGGTGGGCTTGGCAGTGCCAGGTTAATGGTTGGACTCAGTCTTGGAAATCTGTTCCGACCTTAATGGTTCTATGATTCCTGTGCCATCACTTCTTCAGTCCTCCTTAACCCGTCAGATTGGATTCAGAAGGCTTGAGCAGAGCAACTAGAGGATCAGGTGGCATTACTGTTTGGGACAGTTGGTGACTTGGTTTTCTTTCTGTACTAGAGCAAACCAGGAGTAGTGCCCTGGAAGTCAGCAGGCTGGCACAAGCTTAAAAGCAGCGTGATTCCTTTCTGTGTCTGTAATCCAGCCTGTGCTTCCTTCCAGCTCCATGTGGGTAGTTTGCCATAGGAAAAGGGCTAGCAAACCTGGCCAGTATAATAGTTGCTGGTTAATAACAGAGTCCTGGAAATCTTCTGACTTAAGTAATATTTTTTAAAGTATCATTATTTCCTGCTATCCCACTTTGTCCATAACCATGTGAAATGGCTGAGTTTATTATTAAAGAGTCTCTAACACTCTTAGAAACTTGATTCTGTGTTAAGACAGGAAGATGTATGTGCTTTAAATCTTCAGTAGATCTGCTTTGGATCACAGGAGGGAGGTTAACAGAGCTGTATCTTCACTGAGCAACTGAAAGTGAAGGAAAACAGTCGCTGTGTGGCTGCAGCAGCTCGTGATTTACAGGGCTGGATTCACAGGGCTGCTCCCGCTGCCGAGAATGCACGCTCTCTCCACTGCTGTTGATTTTTGAATTAAAAAAATGCAGCTCTGTACACAGTTTACTTTAGTGCGAGAGGGCAAGGAAATATAGGTAAGAGCCGTTAATCCCCAGCAGGCTGCTGGGCAAGGGAACAGACACAGATGACAAAACTTAATTGGAAACATGAGCAGTTTAACAGAAAACATATTTGTGATAATTGAGAGAGTAACATCTCCAGAAAGGAAACTCAGCAGAGAGAAACTTCAGAGGAGAAGCGGCCACTGGTAGGTGAGTGTGATTTTTCAAGCTCTCTTTAAGCTCCGAATGGTTTCTTAAAAAGAACAAATAGCATTAGGAGGAACTAACTAAATAAAACATTTGTTTTCTCTTGGGGGGGGGAGGGCTGTACAGTTACTGCCATAAGTTTCTCTTACAGCTGGATTAAGATAAGTAGTGATACTTCATTTAGGTTCATTGCAAAAGGACACAATTGTTTTTATTTTTGTATGTCGAGTTTTCTTCTACCTTTTGCATATGAGAATCTTACCACCCCCAATAAAACTGAAAAGACTTCGGTTTTATTTTTTCCTTACTCCTGCATTTTTTTTTATATGTTTGAGGTTTTTCTAAGAATCAAACTTGGACAGCAAGTATTTTGCCAAAAGCAGAGGGAACCCTTAGTTAGAAAATAGTGCTGTGTTTTGCTAATGAAAACGTATTGTGGACTTAATAAGGGAGAACACATTGCAAAACACATTTTGGTTTGAAATGGAAGAGATTCTTTTTTTTTCCCCTCTTTTTCTTGAAGCAGCAAGTAAATGTAAATTATACAGTAGGAGCTCATTGCTGTTCTGCTGGGTAGGAAACGGCTTTTATTTTCTCTAAATCATACTGATGTTGAAAACACCGATAGGTGTCTTTTTAATGTTATTGGTGTAAAATTCTTAATGTTTCATTACAGAAATGACGTTATGTTAACTGTAACGCCAGGTACTACCACGTTGGGGTTTTTTGGGGGTTGTTTTTTTGTGTCTTTTCCAGAGCCTGCAGACAGTACAGCCTCCCAGCCCACAGGAATGAATGAAAATGTCTCATCCTCAGTTCAAAGCTGCGGCAGCACTGTTAGTTGCAATAACTCATCAGCCATCCCTCAGCCCAGCTCTGCTATTAAACCCTGGCGCAGCAAGTCCCTCAGTGCTAAGCACACAGCTACGTCTTCCATGTTGTCCGTAAAGCAGCCGGTAGTGGAGCCTCCAAAGCCACCCTCAGAAATCGCCAAAACAACTCCCAACGGTCAGAAATCCATGCTTGAAAAATTGAAACTCTTCAACAGCAAAGGGGGTTCCAAAGCAGGAGGGGCAACGCTGGAGGCTCCGGGGTCTTGGGACAACAGTTGTGAAAAGCTGGAGACGCTTCTCAGCTTTGAGGAGAGCGAGGAGATCGATGCCGCCAATCAGAATGTGAACAACCTGGGGTCCATGTCCAGTAGTCCCAAAATTGCACTCAAGGGAATTGCACAAAGGACTTTTAGCCGGGCACTAACTAATAAGAAAAGTTCTCCAAAGGGTAATGAGAAGGAGAAGGAGAAACAGAAAGAGAAGGAAAAGGATAAAAGTAAAGACATTACAAAGAGAACATCTATCACTGAGAAGCTGGACCTGAAAGAGGAACCAAAAGAGGAACAGACAGCACTAGCAACAACAGAGATGCCAAAAAAGTCCTCCAAGATCGCGAGCTTTATCCCTAAAGGAGGAAAGCTGAACAGTGCCAAGAAGGAGGCCTCTGCCCCTTCACACAGTGGAATACCAAAACCAGGAATGAAAAACACCACAGGGAAATCCTCAAGTGCCCCCGTTCCTGCAAAGGAAGGCGAGAGAAGCCGCGGCGGGAAGGCCGGCTCGGGGCTCTCGCATCAGAAGTCCCAGCTGGACGGCCGTCACTCCAGCTCCTCGTCCAGCCTCGCTTCTTCCGAGGGAAAAGGCGTGGGAGGCCTCAACAGCAGCAGCAGCAGCCAGGCTGTGAACGGGCCCGCCGTGACAACACACACCACAGGGAGCAATACTGTGAGTGTTCAGCTACCTCACCCCCAGCAGCAATACAGCCACCCGAACACCGCCACGGTCGCCCCCTTCATGTACAGGTATGGGAGAATCCTCCACTGGGATGTTGGAATGGGATGCTTGGGAGGTTCATTTTGGGATGCTCTTCTCCGGTGGGGGGGGGTGGGGAGGGGTGAAGCAGCAAGGTAAATGCTGCTGCATGTAAAAGTTCTTGCTTTGAGAGAGTAGACGATTTACGCCCTTAGATAAAAACTGAGGGTGAAGGCTGTCAGATCAAGATGTTTTGATAGATAGGAGGGGGAGTAATTGTGTCCACCCCTACTAATAGATAAGATGAGAACTTGAACACCTCCCTGAGCAGGTGCTGCTGTTCCACACCATAGGAGAACATGTATCAGGTTTGTTTTGTGTATCATGGCTTTAAAAGTTGTAGCACCACCAATTTATGGCATAGATACACTCGTGGTCTTCGGGGTGGCTAACAGTGGTGGAGCTGTCTCACTCTAAACAGGGATGGGAAATTAAAAAATTAATAAAAAACATCCCTTAGTATAGGTAGGGCCACACAATAAGTCTGCTGTTCTGTGCGTTAACCCTGAATGAGATCAGCAAAAGAGCAGCCAAATGAGGTCACAACTAATCTTTGTCTAGTCCATTTTCTGTTTGAAGCATCTTCTGTTAGACAATGTGAAGTGTAACAAGAGGGAAATCAATAGCAAAGATTCCTAAAGACACGTGTCTGGGACACAAGAAGCTCCTCAGTTGGATGGTGGGATTTTTGGTTTGGACAGATATTTTTTAGTTTTCTTTGACACCGCATAATGTTTTCATAGGAAGAGGATCCAAGCAGTTATTCTGTCTTCATCATCTTCCTTCTGCTCATGATTTGAGAGACCTTTATCACATCCTTCCTTTCCTCAAGACCTCCTCTGGTCGAGTCACGAGGTGCAGAAAGGACCCCCTTGCTTTCTAAACTCCTCCTCAGAGAGGAGTCCAAGTGCAGCTGGACCCAGTCTTAGCCCCAAACTTTGTCAACTTTGTTCATGCCTAAAGGATTATATGGGTGTAATTGAACTTTTATGTAACTTTGTCCTGCAGGGTTAAGGATGGCAAACCAGATATATTTATATAAAGATAAATTATTTATTATGATAATGATTAGACTAAAAGATCTTAATCAGAATTATTTATTACAGAGTATGGGAAGCTATAACTACTGGTATAGTGTTGTGCAGTATTTTGAAGCAGTATTGAAGGAGTTATATCACTTGTTTGTTCCTTTATGAGGTGCTTCATCAGGTCTGCCACATCTTCACCTCAGGATGTTTAACTTTGGGATTGATAAATCAGACTGGTTTCAACATTATTCAACACCAAAATTCGTCAGCATGAGGCCCCCTTCTTTCACCACCAACAGCTTTGAAAATAGGGTATTGTCCAAGTTGTTTCACCCCCACTTCAGGCAGAGCATCCTGCTACAAGGGTCAGCTGAAATTAAGAATATTGCAGTAGTCATTTCCCACTGTGTCTTCACTTTTGTACAGCACTTACCTCTTGGGCAGGTGCTTGTTTAAGTGGCTCTATGAGCAAAACACAGCACAATTAGTAAAGTGAAATGAGTCACAATTTATTACTCAAATCTGACAACATATTCATACATCACCTCTCATTACCTGACAGCCACAATATCAGACATTGGAGCTTGAAGTTGTTTTTTTACCCAGTCATTTCTTTTAAAATACAAGTGCTTGTTGTTGAAGGGAAACTAGCAGGAGTGTAACATGCCATCACACACTACCTGCTTTATCTTCATGCAGTACAGACTTTATTAGAGAGGATCAGATTAGCCACGACAACTGATGTTATTGATAACTAAAATACAGCTGGAAATCCAAGTGTCTTAAGACCCTGTCCGAAGAGCTGTGAAGCCTATCTTTGACTATGAATTTTTTATTTCTTACGCTTGAGTGCTTGTTTCCATTTCTAGGACGTAATTCAACATGGGACTAATGAATTATGTAAAATCAGCCTGCTGGTCTGTTCTGGAGAGTGGGACAGAGTGGCTGATGGCAGGTGCACTCGTCTCCTTGTTATACTGGAGATACTTCTGATGGAGAGTTGACTGCACATCCCTGTTTTGTTTTGCCTCCCAGATCTCAGAAGGACAATGAAGGGAACGTAACAGCCGAGGCCAGCACAGGAGGGGTCAGCATGGATTCTGCTCTTTATGTCAAAACTGCCCAGCCTGCTCTTGAAGACCTCTCAGGTACGTCCTGGCATCATGGCCAGTTACTGACTGTGGTCTGGTCAAATAAGAATGGGCTAACAGCAAGTTGGTTTAATTCCTAATGCTTTAGTTCTGAAGAGTTATGATATTTCTTTTAGCTCGTCAGCAGTGGAAACTGGGTGTCAATGGTTTGAATGCTAGATGCTTGAGTTCAGCACAACAGAGTGCTCCTCAAATCCCTTGAAATCATTAGGAATTCTGTGTACCTAATGTTTCTCTAGGAGACAGGCAGCATTTTTTAGGATTAAGCTATTATAAGGGTCTTAAGTATTCCCAAGCATTTGATATTTATTGTTTACATTTAAGAACTTTGTTTCAGAGCTTACAGAAAAGATCAAGTTTATTTCCTTGAGATTTTGATTTGTTTATAGGTTTGAGGGAATCTCAGTATCGCTCACATGAATATGGTGAATTTGAGAAACAGCCTTTGCAGCAACAAGGGACCAAAATCCAGATAGTTTACTGTGTCCAATATACCAAAGTTGAAACCAATTTTAGCTGCAATACAAGCAGTCTAAATTAGAAAGTACTTCATATATTTATCTAGGATTCCTACTACTGTGAGAAGTATATGACAATTAGCAAAAATTTTTAAGCTTATAAATACAACAAAGCGATTTTTAGCAACCATATTCTAATAATGTGTAGATGTACAGTAGAATCTACTAGATTCTACTGATTTGGTCTAAAATGTGTTTTTAAAATCACAGTCAAGTCTCCTCCTGTTCCAATTTCAGCAAGATCAATGACTTTGCTCACTGCATGCTCTTGCATTTATCCAATATGTAGGATATCTCAGGTTTTTTAAATCTACTTGGTCTTGGTGTCCTCTAGTTTAATGTGGGTTTTGAAACTTTCCAAGAATGCCCTTCTTGGAAAATGATGCGGCTCAAAGTTTCACAATCAGATTAATTTCATACTGCATTACATATTCTGTCAAATCTGCCTTTATACCTGTGTGCTGATGGCAAAGGTGAGAGGCAGAGAAGTCGGGGAGGAGAAGAGCTTCAGGAATGCACAAATGAGTGTGTCTGTGTGTACAATTTATTTATAGGTGGATTAAGTACTCGAAAGGCAAAGAAATGGCTCAAGGGATAAAATCCTTGGGAAGGTTTTTGGGCTCATATTTAAATATGAGAGTTCAAAGTAAGAAACTTAAGAGTTTTTCAGTATTACCTCTTAATCATCATATTGCCTAGTCAGGACGTATTTCAGCCTGTAAACTGAGAAGTGTTTATAGACCACAAAAGGGCTTTAGTCTTTAATGACAGATGTTATGTAAACACAGACTATTACTTACATAGGATATGTAAGTTTTGGGATCCAAAAGCAGAAGACAGCTGACAACCTCAAACAAGAGATGCAGACCCCGACAGCAGCATCCAGAAGGGAGTCTTGGGGGAAACAGAGCAAACAAGACAAAACACTCCCTGAACCCAATTGAATTAGAAGTAGTGAGGGACAGATTTATTCTCTCCCTGCATAGCTTTTAATTTAAAAGCACATATAAAACAAAAGAGAGCATGGGTAGGAAAAATGGAAGTGGAATTGTTTAAGGATCCTGCCTGCTCATGAGGAGCTAAGTGGTTCCATAATTAAGTTCTAGTGGCACTGTCCAATATCTGCCTTTTAAGTATACCTATACTTTAGCAGTGAAATGCAATTTCAGTGAAAATCTGTTATGAATTTAGTCTGAAGAGCGATCTCAATGGAAATTGGTTTAGTTTGTCTCCTGTGTGTTCTCATAAGAAGTTACCCACCATTTGCCTTCATATGTATGAGAGAAATGATCTGTAAAAGAGCACTGTGACCTCTGTTAAGCTAAAGGCCTGTAAATATTTTATGTTCTTTACTGCAAAAATTTGTAGATCCATGAGTATAGAAAATGTTTTCTGTCCCAGAGACCCTTTGGCTAAAGGAATCAGTCTTGTTTTGTTGGGTGGATGTTTCCAGTCCAGAAACAGACCATAATTGTTTGACCCTTTGGCTTAAGTGAATTGTAATTCAGGGAGATGATTTCCCAGGGAGTAGAGACTGATGAAAAAAAAATTGCTAACATGGACACTAAGCACTTTGGTCTGTAATTTGTGCCACTGCTGCTTTGTGGGCAACAGTGTGTGACTGTGTTTTTCTGTGCCACCAACCTGGCATCTTTTAGAAACATGAAATATAAAACAAAGAATGTAGAAAGTTCCAACAACAGCTTGTTTAGCTGATTCTTAACACTTCTGATGTCTGTAATATATAGCTATCCATCTAAACTAGCAATGGTATGGATGACCAGGATTCTGGCAGCTTAAGAATGCATCACTTGTACAGGCAAGGTGGATACAAAATGTAAAAAGTTTTACATTTACTGTAGTTTTTTCTTTAGTCATGAGTTGTAAACCCTTTAGGACGAAATCATTTCCTTCTGTGCCCAACAGAAGCTTTGTGATGGCTTTTTGGAGGTTTTCTGTTCCAGCTTCCAGCTTACAAAGAATATGCTGGCACTACTAGAAATTCACTTCTCTTCAGCCTCTTAGAAGGTTTAACTCTATAAAGCTCAGCTTAGGTAGCAACCAAAGCATTTCTGAATTGACAGCTGAGAGGATGTAAATAAATTATGCTGAGGCACTAATTAAATTATTAATTTTATAAAAAGATATTATGCTGAGGCAGTAGGAGGACTTTTCTTATTTACATAAACTGTACTTTTAAAGAGCAGGACATAAATGTGTTTTAGAACAGCATATTTAAAAAGCAGGGTTTCTAAAAGCCATGAGAACTAAGTCATCTCCCAACTCTGTATTATGTAGCACAATTGGGTAACAGCAACTGTGCTGTGCTGTTGACAAGCAAGAACTTTTGCTGTTTTACCTGAAACATCACTTAGCATGGAGCACCCAGTCAGCACAGTTTAGTTTAATGGAAAGCTGTTACTGTAGAACGAACTCTATTTGAAATAAGAAGATCAGGTTGATGTTGATTGTGTCAATATGTGAGATGGAAAGGGTGGTATTGAAAGTCAGTAAAAAAATGTGTCTGAGCCAGATGCAGGCATAGGTAACAGCTGGGTTCTGGGCTGTTTCCTGCCATAGCCTTTCTCATGGCCTGTCTTCCCCTGCAGGAGAGGATCCAGAGGCGCGGCGCTTACGAACCGTGAAGAACATCGCTGACCTTCGGCAGAACCTGGAGGAAACCATGTCCAGCTTGAGGGGAACCCAGGTCACCCACAGGTAAGGGGACAACTGTTTATGAGGAAACAGAAATCACTGGGCTCTTTCTTTACATCTGTTAGACCTGGCTGGGTTGCATCCTTGAAAAATGAATAACACAGACAGTGGAAGATACCGGTCTTGTAATTATTGTCTGTAGTGCACAGGTTCTGAATACTGTCCACTGGTTGCTGAGATGTGTGATGAGTAATTGATGGGACAGGCTGTGTATAGAATAAGAGGTGGAGAATAATCAGTTCTTGTTAAATGTGTGAGGTGATGTTTGAATATAAGTAAAATGTTTCATCTTACTGTTGAATAACTGAAGTGCATTACACCCCTCTGCTCCCCTGGGTAATATTTTGTTTAAATCAGCAGGTGAACTGTGCTTGACCCACTTTATCAAGTGGATACCTCGAATTCCTGACCAATCTTTGGTCAAACAAATTTTTGTAATTTTGTTAGCCATCCATGTATTTAACTGCTTTTATTTTGTAAAGCAGCGTTTGGAAATCTTCAGCAATATTTGAAATATGCCATAAATAAACAAAGACTGCTATTGCATTTAAACATTCCATGACTTAGACCTTTTCAGTGTTGAACAGGAGGTTTGGGAGAATAAGCTGTTTGGCCCCTAATGAGTTCAGGGCCTTGTGGACTCCAGACCTAAGTGAGTTCATTGGGGGCACACTTTATGTTGTGGCTTTCTATCTAAAACTGCGGCAGAGCTTGCAAAGATAAACTCCCAATGCTATTTTTCTTTTCAAATTTCAATTACTGCAACAACTCATCATGATTTAATTACTATAACTGGAGGATACTTGGGTTTTAGCAGCATATGTGTGACATTATATTGTGAATGGTACCATGCTGTTTATTTTAACAAATGTCTACAATAAATAAAAAAAAAGGACACTGTTTGTTGAGCAGGAAAGGAAAAAAGGAGTTCATGTGGGTAAGAGAAGTTGCAGCTGTGGATTAGCTGCAACTAAGCTATGAGTATTCAGGGTGTAGTCTTGCAGTCTGTTCCCATCACCTGAAATCTCATGGTGTATCAGTCCCATTTTTAGGGTTCCATATAGAAATCATACCAGTATTCTTAAAAAGATACCCAAGTCATGCATATATGTAAATAATTAAATGTTTTTCCTGGGTTTACTCCCATGTTTGGGTTTGAGCATCTTCAGAACCATTCCTAATTTATTCATTGGTTTGCTGATATATAAAATGCATTTTGAAAGAGACATTTTTATGCCTTTCTCTTTGTTTTTTTCATTTAATCCTCTTCTCAGTGTAGAAATAGCTTCCATCTCAGTGCTGGACATGTCTCCAGACTATTAGGACTTTAATGAATGCAGACAGAAAAAGAAAATGTATCAGAAAAGTAGTACTTCAGCTGGTTTTCCTTTAGCCATCTTATTGTCCCACTCCCTTGCCTAGAGTGGCAAATCCATGGTATAACGGAGTTATATATGACTGAAGATGAAAGAGTTACGCTTTGATACTGTGGATAATCCATTAAAAAGTTCCTGCTTTAGTCTTCTCACATACATGTTGAGCACCTGAGGTCTGAGTGTCATGGAGGAATGGACCTTATAAAACCGAGTGTTGTAGCAGGTTACAACTGTTAGTGCTGTTCCTTGCAACCTGTGACTTGGTGAGCGTTCAGGGCGTAGGTCTTGCAGTCACCTGAAACCTCAGCAGCCTCATTTAATCCAGAGCATCTCTTCATGTTTTTTCTTTTCCCCCAAGCACACTGGAGACCACCTTCGACACCAACGTCACCACCGAGATCAGCGGCCGCAGCATCCTCAGCCTGACGGGGCGCCCGACCCCGCTGTCGTGGAGGCTGGGCCAGTCCAGCCCTCGCCTGCAGGCGGGCGACGCCCCGTCCATGGGGAACGGTTATCCCCCCCGGGGGAACGCCAGCCGCTTCATCAGCGCCGAGCCCGGGCGCTACGTGTACTCGGCCCCCCTGCGCCGGCAGCTGGCGTCGCGCGGCAGCAGCGTCTGCCACGCGGACATCCCGGACAAGGGCGGCGACGAGGTGGACCTGGAAGGCATCGCCATGGACGCCACCGGCTACATGAGCGATGGGGACGTGCTGGGCAAGAACATCAGGGCTGATGACATCACCAGTGGGTGAGTCAAGGCCCCGCTTCGGGCGGTTCTTCCGCTGTTCTTGGCGGCGCTGCGTTTCCGCGATTATTCGGAGGGAGAATTAAAACCAGCACCAAAGGCATCCTACTAGTTTTAATAAGCATCTAGAGAGACAGCTGAATGTCACAGTTAATTTAGTCAGTGGGATTTAAACACGTGATTTAAGTGCATGTTAAGAAAATACTCCTATATATAAACATATCCTTACACCTGATAAAAAGTTGTCCTGAGCCAAGGTTCGTTGTAGTTAATGCTGCAACATTCATTTATGCCCACGAGATGGAGAGAGTGAGGCGTTTTTTTGTACTTCACTGAACTCTTTTGCTGTGTGAACTTTAAGGGGACAGTTCACTGGGAGGAAATGAGTTGCCGTCTCTGTGTTAGGTAAAATAGGTGTACACACTAAATGAAGTTTAAAGGGCAGGTTAGTGGGCAGAAGTATGAAAGGATAGACAATTATTAACAAGGTTCTACATGGACATTTTATCTCTGCCTTGAATGGAAAAAGCATTTGTTCTCTGCTCCAAAGCCAGTATTCGATTCAGGATGTCTGTTCTCGGTTCCTGCTGTAATGTACAGTCATTTTCTCTTAGCTCAAGTGCATCAGCCTTTCTCCTGTCTGGCCATCTTACATCCTTTGCTTTTTTGTAATTTTGTTATTTGTGACGTTTCTTGTGGCATTGGCTTCTTTGGGAGATTTAGTGTCTCTTACTGGAATAGAAAGCTGGAATCCAGCTGCTGCTGCACCACTGATTTAACCAGTTCAGTTACACCATCTGAAAACCTCCATTAATTCTGTCCATTGTGAATACTTGGATATTTTCACACTTTTCAAAGAGTCAGACACTTTACTTTTAATTCTTTATTAGGGAAGCATATAGTGAAGAAACTGATGCAAAAAGCAGCATGAAATTCTGTTTCAGATAAAGCACCAGTAGCTGTAGCTGCATTAATAATGCATCATATCCCTAAAGCACCTTGTGTTTTCCTCAAATAAATCAACTTACACCTGAGTTTTGTAATGTTTATTGTAGTAAGTTACTACTTTTTCTCCAGACTATGAATTTTATTCGGATTTGTGGCTGCAGTTTTGGTCTGGAAGTGAGGAAAATAAATTCTGAGAAGCGCCATGGTTTCTATAAAACACCTTGAGCAGGAGTTGAGAGGTATCTCTGGCAGTTCAGGTTTTTGCTGCTCATATCCCAGAGGAGCTCCAGTCCTTGCAGATCTTTACTTAGTGTATAAAGTTCAGATTCCATGTTGAAGAAAAGAGAGGAAAAAGAAAGCTGTTGAATTTATGAATGATGTTGCCAGAGAAATCTGTGCCCTCACTCATCTCTCTGTATCATTTCCTTTTCTTTCCGTGTCAGTCTGGTAATCCTGCAAGGTGTAAAAGATGGTAAAAGGATTCAGATCCATAGTCTGAAAGTAAAAGTGTAGTCTTTAGATTCTGGGTCTAAGGGACTGATAGTGTAAGGAAATTATTTTGCCAGTTGGTACTTCTGTCACCAGTGAGTTATATACCAAGAATAATGCCAAGAATGATGAATCTTGCAGAAAGAGTCATATACTCCACCCCACCTCACTCCTGGCCTTGAGTGTTAGGACATCTTTAACTGACTCTTTTTTTCCCCACTGGTTTTTAAAGAGAGATAACTTTTCACTTTTTACTCATATAACTAGCCAGAGATTGATTAATGAGATCTCAATTTAAAGTTCTTGGGACAAGCAGTCCACGTTTTTTTTACCTTTAGCTACAAAAACCTGTTTTGCTAAATAACAGTGTTTGGTAGCCTGTTCCATAAGTTATCTTCCCCAATGTCAGTTTAATCCAAATAGTAAAAAAAAAATAGGATAGCATTGTGTTTTCATGGGACAGGGATAATAAACTGCTTAGAAATCAGAGAGGTTGATTGTAAAGGAAGCATCCGTGTGACTTGCTGCAGAACAAATCTCCAAGATCAGTGTTAGGGCAAACAGGCTCAGTATTTCCAGAAGCTGAGTTACAGTGTGTGGAGAGCAGCACAAGAGGGTATTTAGAGCATGAATAGCTCTTTATTAGCTGGTATGTGTTTCACTTTGTCATTTTTCAGAATTGCTACAATCCTGCAGTCTGAAAACCTTGGATCTGTGTTTTCATTGGCAAACTGATAGGGAAGGAAGCCAAAATATTTGTTACAGCCAAAATAAATCCAATAGCCAAGGAAAACTATTTTAGCCCTGTGATCCTGACGCTTTCTCTGAAATGTACTGGGTCATGGGAAGTTTCATTTGGCCTCCTCTAGCGAATCGGCTCAAGCAGAGCGCTGGCAGACACCAGGGTTGCTTTCTTAGGGTTAGGAGGAGTATCTTTGCCAAATGGACAGAAAACAGCTCTTAAACTAAGGAAGTCTCCAGGGGGTGGATCAAAGGTAAGAAGTTGCCTTATTGCGGGAGCTAAAACATAACCCGACGCTAAAGCAAGAGGACTAAGGTGGGAGTGAGTCCCCAGCCCCCTCCCTTTGGTGGCTGGCAGAGCTCAAGGCTCAGAGCCCTACCAGAAAGTGGCACCTCAGAGCCCTGAACATATCTGTCACAGGTGGGGATGTTAATTCTCATGGGTTTTTTGGGTTTGTTCGGAAGGTTTTGTCCAGTTCGGTCTCCCTTTAGCTACTAATGTACTCATTCCTACCTTTGTCTCCCGCCCCCATCCAGTTCTCTCTATTGAGATGTAGAGCTGATTTTGTTTTTACCCATCTTTAGAATGCAGCAACAGGGCTGTTGGTCAAAAAAAGCCTTTTAGAATTATTTGCTTTTAATTTAATTAATCCTCTGTCCCTGTTTTCACTACCTTAGTGTGCAGCTTTCTCTGCAGAAAATGCTGGTCACGTGTTTTCTCAGGAAATGGCTTTGATTCTATTCTGCAAACACACCTTTGTCAGAATCATTTTTACGCAGAAACATGGCTGTTCCATCTATATGCTCCAACAAAGTGTAGGTTTGATGATTTGACAGCTCAGTTGCTTGAGAGCCTGATCTTTGAGGCAGGGCAGCGAGCAGCCTGGGCTGTGGGTCCGTGCCAGGCTGGGCTTTGAGGCATGCCCAGCTCACTCTTTGGAGTGTATCTCATTAAGAAGTGTTGCCTAGTGACTCTCAAACCTCACTTGGCCAGCCTAGCAGTGAACTGCTCCCTCAGCTTTTAGATAAGGACAGAAGGGCACAGCCTGCATACAATGTTCAGGGCCACTGTGTTAAAATTCTCCTTGCAGTGACCTCTCATAGGTGCAGTGGCTGTCAGTGGAGGGGAGACATTTTGCTATTTTATTAACCTTCCCAATTATTTGGTGATTTGGGGCTGATACGTTCCCACTACAGCTCTCGATTTCCACATCCTCTTAATGTGTTTGTGTGCAAAATGCTCATGGGATTAAGATTCCTTCTTGTTTATTCAAACCTTTATGCACCCTGGGGGTCTTTCTACAAGCACTGCAAAGAGTTGAATTTGGAACATGGATAAAGGATGCTAAAAGGGAGAACAGACCACTCTGGACCAGGAAACCAGGCTTTGGCCCTTCTTCTGCTCAGATCTATCAAACCCACAAAGAAGCACTGTGCCCTTCATGGATCAAAACCATCATTGAAATAGAGTTCTGAAGTAAGCTAAAATTTAGGAGTTATATCTATTAGGAGGCAAAGAAAAGCTGAAATTGAGGGCTGATTTCATTGGTTGTTGAAAGTAATTGATGTTCATAGGATTCTTGGTTTGTGCTATTTGACAGTCAGGCAGTGGTGCATCTTTTTCAGATGTCAGGGTCATACATGGCATAACAGACCTTCCCTTGGGCTGAGGGTTCAGAGAAAGAGAAGGAGGACTATGCAGTTTGCTGCTAATGAGAATTTGTTACTGGTAACAGTAGGTAAGAGAAAGCCTTCCCTTCTAAGCTGCCTGCAACAGGAGTGGTTGCTGCTCCAGGTAACACGTGGCTGGCTGGAAATCAGGAGTGGCTGAGCTAATCCTGGGCTGAATGAGAACGTGTGTGCCCTGTGCATTGATTCAGTGTCTGAGTATAGTCTTTTCTGACCTATTTCTTACCGTGGTTATTACCACTGTATTTTTTCTGTACATTTTGAGTTACAGTGGATGAGTCCTTTACTGGACATTGTTCCTTAAATGGTATGATTTTAGTGATAAGTTTTCATCTGAATACAGCAGATGGGTAAAACTGCATTCCTTATATGGCTCTAACAATTCAACATGACTAAGACTCATTAGGAGGTTTATTTTATTTTTCTTCTGTCTTTGAGCAGTGTTTATTTGAACTGCCTTTTGTCTTGTTAGGGCTGACTTCTTTTACATTTTGATCTTTTCAACATTGCAGAATAGTTTCTATATATGGTAAATGGATAATTAATAGAAATAATGAAGGGGTCAGGCAACCAAAATTAAAGGTTTGATAAGGTATAAGAAAACCTTGACTTCAGACTTCATAGTAAACCAGGTTGAAAGTGAGTTTGGATTTAAACTCATAGACATTTGGGTGCTGTAAGAATGAAAATAAAAAATTATGGCAGTGTTATTCCAAGAACTGTACTTATAGTTCTTTACTGGAGACATGAATAGGATATTGCATAAGCATTTTCAATATTATTAATCTTGTATATTGTTTTAAGTGTTCTTAAATATTGCACTCATTTCAGGAATAGTTCTTGTGTCAGCTTCATCAGTAAGACAGTTTTTTATCATTTATCACAAATTATATCTCTGATAACATGCTCTCATAGAAGTTTTCTAGCAGGGTATGATTCAGGAAGACAATGTAGGCCTGTAAGTTATAAACTTAGACACCAGCTGGAATCAAACTTTTGATTCAGAATGGTAAAAAAAAAGCTGTCTTAGGTCATATGTAGTGTTAATAAAATAAACACAGAAGTTTTGGTGTATTGTATTTTTGCTTACTTTTACATAGTATCCTATTGCTAGCAATTACCAAAATGCCATTTAATAGCAGTTATCCCACTCTGGGCTCCTTTCTGTAATAAACACCTCAGCAGTGTTTGGACTGCTGCATCAGTGACAACAGATTGTTGTAATTTGAATGAAAGGACAGTTTCTAAAGGACAAAATGTGGTCCCAGTCTGGGGCTAGCCAGTAGAGGGGGATGCAATCACGCTGTGTCAATATGGATCATCTGCAGCAAAAGAGTGGGAATCCAGAGTCGCTGTGGAGTTACCATCCCTCTGCTGCTGGCACTGCTGAGAACCTCTGGAGAAGCAGCACTCCCTCCATACTCTTTGGTCACAGGTCATTCCTCTCCTGAACAAAATTAAAGAGGGTAATGAAACTTATTCCACTTCTTATTTCTATGATTTTCATTGAAATAGATTCTGAGGAAGGATTTAGGCATTTCAATCAAAATTGGCATGTGCAAAAGCCCCACTGAACAAACAGCCTGACTCTAGTGAGCCTTCCCCTGGCTTCAGGCTATCAGCCTGTGTTGGTGGGTGTGAGTGTCACCCTCTTTTAAGTAAAGAATTTCCACCCAGGTACCCAGCAATGACTAGGGTTTTTGAGAGTGCAAGTAATTTGTTCAGGGTTTACTCTATGTTTGGAGTTTGCATCTTCAAAAAAATTAATAGTTCATTCATTTGTTTGTTAATTGTAAATAGTTACTAATTATTAGTAAAAGTCTATGAATTTATAAATTAGAGACTGCCTTAAATATAAATTAAATTTCAAATTAATTGAGCAATAGGTTTGTACTTCTGTGAACCTAAAAGGTAGGATTTGGTCTAATTTTAGGGATTTGAGCATTGTATTATTAGTCCCAAACTGAAACTCAGGACCTAATCCTTTTCCTGAATGTCTTTGTTGAAAATTCACAGGGATCAAAGAATGGAGTTTAAACCAGCCACAGGCTTGTAGACAGGGTCTGTGTTCAACCCATTGGTGAGAGAGATCAAGTACTGTGCCAATGGGGAGGACATTCTAACGGAGAGTGGCCAGGCAAGAATAGGGACTGGAAAGACTTTTGGGAGATGATATAAACTTGGGGAAAGGCCATATGGTGTTATGCTGGAAAATGCACACCAGATTCATGCTGAAGTGAGAAATTTGGAGTTGTCATCATCCTGCCATTAGGCTAGCATTTCTTTTTAAGTCAAATTTAGGGCACGTTCCTAGCTGCAATAACAGGATCGTTCTGATCCCATTTATCGTATTTCAGACACAGCAGTGGAGAATTTTCTGCTGCTGGATTTTGGCGACTGGCAAAGTTAGAGTTGTTCTTTGATACTCAAAGCTTGTCGAGCCTCTTGATCTTGTTTAACTGACTGTAACGAGACACATGAAGCCTAATGAAAAAGGAAACATTAAAAAGGAAAACATTAAGGATAACAGTGTTACTGTCTGTAGGAGAACATTATTGCACGTCAAAGGGGTATAATCCAAGGGCTGTAATTCCTTCAAGCTTTTTGTTTCTTAAAGTTTTGTGCACCTGGGTTGCTGGGCAAGTCTTCTGCCAGGAGATACCTGGGCATCTACTTCCAAACCAACCTGGAAAGCAAAGCACCAAGAGGTGCTGCTCCTTCTCTTCCTAATACTTAAATGAAGAATGCCTGTCCCTTGGCTATCTATTTTCAGACTTGGAAAATTCATATTCAGACATTAAGGAGTGAAATGAATATATATGAAGTGGTAGAGTTGTCAGACCATAAAAGTAAGTGTGCTGCTGGCTGGCTGTATCCATGGGTGAGTAGGGAGTGCAGGCAGAAGTCAAGTGATTCAGACCAGTGGGTTTTACTGATCCCTGGCATAACCCGTTCCTGCTTCCTCAGCGTGCCTTTCAGGAAAGGGAAATAAATCAATTCAGAATCAGAAATACCCTAAAAATATTGCACTTGGAAGGGCTTGTTATGGCATTCAGAATTTCAGAGGCACAGAAAGAGTGTATTTGGCTAAAGAAAAGAGAAGTTTAAAGGTCCAGGTTGTCCAAAGCAAATTACTTTATGCCTGTAATGCAGGGCAGGGAGCCACTTTCTTATAGGAAAAAAATGGTCACCTAGAAAGTGGGCTGTAAGTCTCAGTTGTGTGTTAGAAGTGCATAATGTTTCCCTTGTTCAACCTGAGTTTTTTCATATTGACAGGAGTTTGCTTATTTTCTTTACCTTGCTGATGAAGAGTGAAACTATAGCGATGAGTATTTAAACATTGATTCCTGGAAAGATTAGAAACTCCTTTTAACCAGTGTCATCGCTGTGTCACTGTGCATTCATTAGATATTATTATATTCAACTTTCTTAAAGGCAATCATTCCCCACTGGCCTTTGGTACCATTCTTAAAGCATGTGTGAGATTGAATTTTTTTTGGAGTTTACCCATCTGTATAAAAGTCAGAGTCTGGATATGACGCTCTTCCCCAGATCATATGTTTAAACTTTTTCTTATTTTGGGGCAGATAAAAAAATACTTCCAAGTTCTGGGGGTTTTTTTGCACTGAGTGTGCTGGCAGAGTTTTTAGGAGTCATGAGGTTAGCAAGGCATCTCATTGAAGTTTATTATGTTTTTTAATAAGAAAAGTCAAATTACATCTAATTAATAACTGGCCTAATACAATTATTTGGACTGCAATGGGTCATTGTAGAGGAGAGGCTGATATTCTTGTGTTCCATGTTGTGTGGGTGTGATAGGACAATGAATTCAGGTAACGTTGAGTACTGTTACAGTTATATAGAGGATAACATTTCCTAGTTTTATTCCTCCCCAAGTAAAACATTGTAAGGTTGTCTTTAGAGAAATATGCCTTCCTTATATTCTCCTTTCTCATAAAGCAAATATCTACAGCAATAGTAATGTATTCATACAGGCAAGACAGTTTCTTAGAGCCAAGACAGTTTTAGGTTTGAAGGGATGGAGAGGAAGAAAAAGAAAGCAATGGTTGGAGGTTTGTGGCACCAGTAACTTTTAATCTCCTCTATACTAACAAATGGATAGTAGAGAGCTTTTTTTTAAAAAAATTTATTTTAAAGTATATGCATTGTAAATGTGCTTTTCTCCACAGACTTTAGAAGT